>CP092089.1:47967073-48567073 GCA_029203775.1 Neoneuromus ignobilis
TTAATTTTCACAGAGGATGCTTTGTGATGTGATAATATATGTGGAAGGGTCATAATTTTTCATAGCCCGTCTATAAAATGTCCAGACAGTAGCGTAGTTTTATTTAAAAAAATATTCAAGGACGTTGTTGAAGCTGTTTTAAATTAAAATTGATGAAAAGCTTTTAAAAAATTTATTAAATATAAAATTAAAATAATAGAAAAACAGCTTAAAATGAAATAAATGTTTTGTATCGATTTTATATGTGTTTGAGGAATTACAGTACGTCTAAATGAAATAATATTTACAATGTGGTACGATATTAATATTTACATAAAAAAAATATATTATTTTTGTAATAACAGTAATTTTAATACATATACTTAAAAGAAAAAATCAGTGATAATAATTTAAATACAGAAAATAAATGAGTAAAGTTATTTTTTTCCTAATTAATTTTTCAATTCGTTTTTAAAAGCACATAAAATCTTGTTTATTTCAAAAAGAATTAAATCGTTATTTAAATACTCATAAAGAATAAAAAAATACTAATAAGACTGTAGTAAAATGTTGGAATATTTGAGTAGTTATTCTTTGTGATATAAAATAATTTTCAATCGTTAAAAGATAACACAATTAAAATCGATTGTAGAAAATTAAAATAAAAATATTGTCTGTATAAATGCAAAATATGTTCCAATTTTATTGAACTTATATTTCTTTAATTAATAAATGTTTCTAGCTTGATAATTAATCTCTTATAACATTTGGAGAAATTTTTTTGTTAAAAAATATTTCTCTTCTTGATTATATTTTGTTAATAAATTTAATCTAGAAGATTAAAACTTTGAAAAATAAATACAAATTTATATATTAATAACATTTTTAAAATACTAATTAAATTAATTAATTAAATTGAATTATAAATAGATTTAGTTCAATTTTAAATTAAAACATCACACCAATTAAATAGATTTATATATTTTTGAAATTGATTGAAAAATATTTGTTGAATAAAAACCGAAATAAATGTTAAATAAATCTGACAAAGATGAACATTTGAAACAAGATTGATTGATTGTAATATTCATTGATCGATTCGTTATAAAATCTTGATCTGAATAAAAATTTCCACCGAGGTTGTTGGAAAACGTGTACATTTTTGTAATTGATGTATTTATTAGATACCGGACCTAAGAATAAAATTGCTTTGAGGGATTATATTTTTCAGAGAAATATTTTCAAGATTCAAGTCACGTTTCGTTGTAGTTCTACCGATGGTTTCGTACCGAACGACGGTGCAGTTGTGGAATAATTTTGGAAAAAGACGTTTGGATGTACAATATATCGTTAATTTACTTTATTCATAAAAAATAAATAATTATTTGATTTCGGAAACGTTCTATGAATAGACTTTAATGAGTATATATTTATTGAGTGGAGGTATAAATTTATTTTTGAATGATTTGTCGATAACGAATGATAATTTTTTGTAGAATATATAAGGAAATTTGAATTATTCATACCTAATAACATTTATATATTTATAAAGATTCAATAAACATTTTTTTAAAATAACAATAAACAAATTTGATTATATGTATCAATGGTAGATTAATTTTTAAATCAAAACATTGTAGACATTGAAAAAACAGTCTTTCGATAGTTTTAAGTAATATAATATTTTTTTGAAAAAATCAATTATTTAACAAATATGAAAATGATTTATTTTGCTATAAATAAACTTGTTTGTTAAACTTTACAAAAACAACAGTGTTTAGTCTGCATATAGAATGCGAAGTTAAATTCAGTACAAGCTGTTACTTATTTTAAAAGATTTGACGCAGTACAAACTTCTGTCTTCAGTTTACTTAAGTTTTAAGATCTGTGAATTGGATACCACCTGTGAACGTATTATGTATTATTTTTGACAGAATACAAATAATGATTATATTATCAAAGTATATAATTGTTAAAAATAAATAAATAAGGAATAGTAAAACTATTTTTTTTGAAAAGTAACTATTAAAATGAGATACAAATTTTTTTAGTAAGTTTATTGAATCAAAAATACACGTATTTAAATTAAAATATTATATTATTGAATTTTGAAATAAATTGATTTTCATATACAATTAGTTTTATTAAAGGAAATATTTTCTTGTAGTTGAATTTGGAGAAATCAGTAGATGATCAAAAGAAATAATTAATTTTACAGGAAATATATTTTTCCATAAAAAAATATTTTAAAAACATAATTTATCGATTAAATAAGTTTATTTTAAATAACTGTTTGAGTTCAGTTTATTTTAAAAAATGGCAGAATGAGAATTTTCTTATTTTTTGTATTATTAGCTGATTTCTCTACAATTAAGATTATTTATTATAATTTCATTATATGTTTAAATATAAAATTAATAATATTAGATAACCGAAAATGTTGTATTCTTGTATTTTTTACTCAAAATAATTTTATTTATAATTATATTGAACTAGTCTTTTCAAATAAGAAGGTAATTAATAAATTTTATTTTTATAAAATATCAAATTTTTATTTTCAAAAAATTAAAGAATATTATAAATAATAAATACGTTAGCAAACATAAAATTATCTAAAGACAGAAATAAGTGAAAAAATTAAATATGATGTATTCGAGGGATGATGGAGAATTTCTAATCCTAAATTTATTCTTTTCTCTTATCGTTACTGCAACATGTAGCTGAACCTTATCTTAAGAAAATAAAACTCTTTGACGATTTACCAACGTTGGTTGCTTTTATTGTAAATGCACTATGCATTTCTTTGTAGTTGTTCACTGTAAATGTTTGCTGTGAGAGTTTGACCAGCTTGTAGATACCGATAAAGAATAATTTTTCTTGAAGTTCACTAAACATAGAAAAGAATTCCCTTGAAATCAATTTTGCTCCAGGTATTTGTAGCAAAGGTCATTTAATAGAAGCTAGTAGTAATTACATTTGCAGTTGAAATAAACAATCCATTTTTTGTTAGAGGTTAAAATTTGTTCCAAAAAGTTTACGATTTTAGCAATAAAATAAGAAATGCACAAATGTTAAGATGCTCTAATTTGTTGTCGGGAGTTATCAAAATTGATTTTTCAAAAAAGTATATCAGATAATATAAATTTGAAATTGTACTTTTAATTCGAGAATATTACAAAAATTTAATGATGAAGAACTGCAATCACTGATTAAATTAAAATTTTCAATTCAATAATTATTAAATAATTCAGTATTTTCTTTGATGAAAAACCTTTTTATAATTAATAATCGTAAAAATATGTGATTATTAAAGAAAATTATACCCTCTGAAATATATATATATATATATATATATATAAAATTTATATACTCACTAATATTTTTTATATTTATTGTACTATTAAGTAGTTTCTTTTATGTCAGAAAATATCTAAAATGAGACATTTTCAATATATGTAAATATTACAAATGTCTATATTTTGCAAATGTGAGATTATTTGAATGCAATTCTATATAAATTTTTCTATATATATATATATATCTATATATATATATATATATATATATAAAGGCGTATATATAGAAAATTTTATATTCAGAACTGTGTAATAATCATTAACCTCCATTTGAATCACAATGGGCTGCTTGAACACTACATTTTGATGGTTATGGGAATATTTATATAAATGCTGACAGTTCTTTCATTTTCCTTTAACGTATGCTTCTTCACTGATACGTTCTTTAAAGCACGTTGGACTACTAAATATTTTCAATATAAACACATTTGCGAGGATTTACGGTTTCGTCATTTTAGTTCTAAAGAATAAATGAAACATTATGAAGTACGTGCTTGTTTGGAAGAGAATTGATCATTGTAAATTAGTTTAATATTTATGAACTAGTAATGTTAAATCGTTTATTTTTGAATGGTTTATAAACATTTACAGATTTACTGAATAAATATGGTAGGCTATTTATAAAATTATTTAATGGTCTTAAAATATAAAATATTGTTTTGAGAGATTTGTTATTTGTTAACGTCTCTTTTTCAAATATTATTAATTATTTTTTTATATCACTGAAATAATTTTAGAATAGAAATTGTTTGGGTTAATTGTTCATTTATATATTTACATAAAATGTTTTAAAAATATTATATAAGTATAAATTTCTATTATGTGATTCAACAGCTGAGTTCTAAATTAAGACTGTGCTACGTACATATGGGACGTCGTATGAGTCTGTAGAGAGTAGTTCAAAGGAGTTAGGTTTGGTATCATCATTTACCAAATAACTAAATTCTACTATCTAATTTATTTCAGTTAGAAACTTACTGAAAGTAAGTATTTACTCGTATGTCAAGGAATTATTGACTGTATGTTTAACTTATTTAAGATATTTTATAAATAATAAAATCAAAAATAAATTATTTTTAAAAAATATATTCAATAAATTTATATATGTTTTATATAAATAATTATTTTTTTCGATTTCATATTTTAATACAAAAATATATTTCTAATCATTGCTTAAAATAAACGTTTTTAAAATTTCTACTAATAATTATAATTAATATAAAATTATAAGAAATTATTTCAGATATAAAATTACATTTTTATAATAATAACACCTCTGTTCAAGAGATTAAATTCGATGATGATTTTACAAAATTTGATTTTATTTAATTTTGAAATTGTAAGAAAATTAGTTATTTTTCGATTTTCAATCTGATTTTTTAACAAAAAGCTGTAAGTGAAAAATATAAAAATAGAATTTAATTTACATTTATTTGTGTTTAAATAAATTGTGTGCGAAAAGTAAATTTTATTTTTAAATTATAATCATATATAAAAAGTTAGTCTTATCGAATTTTACATGTAACAACGTAACAGCAATTATCCTGTCAATAGAAAATATCAAGGGAAAAAATCTTTGAAATGTTTTAATTGAAACGTCAAGAATAATAATAAATATTAAAAAAACGAAGAAATAATGGCATGTCACAATAATGTATTGTATATGAGCCTGTTTTATTCTTTTGTACAATTCAATTAATTTAAATACAGTTAAACAGCTATATTTGTATCTTTTCTAAAATATATTATACAATTTATCATAAATTTCTTGTGACGACATGTGAATTTTAAGTATGATATTCCTGAATTTGTCTATTCTCAAAACATCGTATACACATGCTCTAAAAGTTTTGGAAGAGTTGCGGTTTGCGTGAATTGAATTTGAAAATATTGAAATTTATTCCGTATTTTTTATGGTTGTCGCTGCTTGTATTTCTTATGCTTTGTTGCCTTTCTATTAAAAAAATCCAATATATGGTGGATACAATTTAAAAAAATATACTTTGGTTTTGTGAATATTTGGCAAAATTGTTTTATTATCCGTGGAGACAAAACTGTGAGTTTTTTAATCTGGGAAATGTTTACAAAAAATATTTAAAATGTTAATCAATTCTGGAATAACACGTATTTAGTTTTATGAATTTTACAAGATTTTTAATTTATTTTTACGTTCGAATTTTTTTTTTAAATAATACATATATGTGTATTTGTCATAAATAAATAAGTTTATAAGTTTCAATTTACTTAGTAGATAAAAACAATAAAAATGGACGTCAAGTCAGAGAGTACGTTTTGCAATAAATCTATTAACAAATCGATATTGAAACTAGAGAACTGACTACAAAATGAATAACTCTACATTGAAATATCTACTACCTTCACTTGGTTCAGCACGGTTACTTGTACAATCTTCTAAAATAAAAAAATCACTTCAAAGCAATTGATTTCAATGTATTGAGAAGGCGAAGAAAAATAAGGACGTTTATAAAGTGAATAAAATAAGATTTATAATTTTGCATAAGGAAACTATTTTGAAATAATTTATTAATATTTTTTATATAATCAATTATTTTTTGTATTCATATTTAAATTTTAAATTTCTATAATCATTTTTTAGACAACTATTATAAAAAATTTTGTTTATATATCCTCATAATTTCTTCTTAATTTACTGTTAGATGAAGGTCTCTCAAAATTTTCCATTTCTTTTCCAATCCATTTTGAAGAAATTTCTTATGTCTCTGTCTCATCTATCTATAGGGTTCTTTGAGATCTTCTTACATATCTAGGTTCTTGATCAATAACTTTCCATATCTTTCAATGGTCTCCTCTTCTTGCTATATAACCATTGCATTTCCATTGAAAACATTTCATTTTTGCCATAACATCCGTAATTTTTGTTTTCTCTTTTTTTAGATAATTTCTCTTCTTACTTTTTCATGTTATTCCTAACATCCATGTTTCTTTGTGTTGTTCGAAGCTGCTGAATTATTCTGACATTTAAGACTCTTATTTTACTGCCATAGGTGAGACCAGGTAGAATGCATTGATCGAAAACTTTTTTTTAATTTAAAAAAATATTCAACTTTATAATATGCGAACTTTTTCCAAATTGACACCATCTCATTTTTATTCCCTTGTTTACTTTATTCATAAATGTTCCTTCAGTTTCAATGAATTGTCCAAGATGTTCATAATTTTCAACTTATTTTATTTCGTTTTCTTTTAGTTTGATTCTTTTTTAATCTGAAAATTCACTGAATATTATCTTTGTTTTATGGAGATTTTTCAAGAATCTATCTTTTGACTGCTTTATCCAATTCTGTTTTTTAAAGTTCATATGGGCTTGTCGAGAAAGTAGTAATGTTATTAGTATATATATATATATATATAATTTATTGTTAAAAATTTATAACTTTTTATCATTATGTAGTTATAAAACATTTATTTATAAATATCTCAATTGAAAATAAAAAAAGATATTAAAAAAGAAATAAACAGTATTTAAAATGCGTCACACATTGAATTTATTTCAGGCAATTTATGTAAATCCTACATGACTATCTACATATTTTTTCAAAATAAACCCCATATTGTTTATTATATCCTCTACTGCTATTTTCATCAAATCGAAACGGATTCTCGAGAATAATGCACCGTTATTGTTTTTGTCACTTTGGGACCATATTCCGGTATTAAAAGTTGCTATCATATCGATATCATTTTTTTCATATATTTTTTACATAATATCAAATTTATATATCAGCAAGAATGTGTTGTGTAGGAAAAAAGACACTTTATACTATAACACTTGGGATTGAAATTCAATACGATCTTACATTGTCAATGCGTGTTTTTTTCTCAGATAAGAATGGATAACATATTATCATTTTTTTTTTACTTTTTTTGTATTGACGCTTTATACTTGAGGACAGATTCATGCGAATACGTACGCGTAAATTTAAACTCAATCGTGTAAAAAATATATTTGAAAATATACTAGTTTACATTTTTTCTAACAGTTTCAGTGAAAATATTTTTTTCGATAATTTATTCGTAATAGTTCTTACAAAAAAATCAAAATTGTACATGGTTAAATGTAATCACATATGTAAACAATTTTTAAATGTAAATATTTAATAGAAAATGATTTTAGTGTACAGAATTTTAATTTTACATTTTCAATGTTTGATATTGAACAAATTAAAAAAATCTGCACGTTTCATTTTAACACAACAGTTTCAATTCGACAATCTTAAAACGACGATAAAATAACTAGGGTAAATAAGATTTGGAAAATTAAACTATTTGTAAAATTCACTCGTATATGTGAACAAGTTCATGATATTCTAGTATATAGAGAAAATCGTTATGTGGTAGTTACTTTTTATTTTTCAAAATCAATACCAGTTCACAATAAACTTTGCTGGTAACGGAAATTTGATTGGCAAGTATTTAATTTATAATAGAGGTATCGAAATATTCACTTATTCATATATTTCTATACTTTGATGTAATTTCTCAGAAAAATAATAAAATAGAGTTTTGATTTATTGGAAATATAAAAAAAATTATTAAAATGTTCAAAGAGAAATCAATAAAATGTCTATAGAATGCAGTGATTATTTTTTTATTGTAATAAAATATTAATTCAATCTAAATTAACATCAAAGTACTAATATATTTTTTTATTTAAAAAAAAAACAATTTTATTGTTGAAAATAATATTGTTATATTTTAATACAAATAAATTTTCACCATCAACAACACAATATGTAATAAAGTGTTCAATAATCACTTGTTCACTATTTTTTGTTTATAACTTTTTTGATTTTAATAGAAAAAAGGCTCTGACGATGATGGTATCGCCACAGAAATTGTCATAAACAAAAAAAGTGAACAATAAATGATTATTGAACACTTTATAACATATTGCGGTGTTGAGGGTGAAAATTCATTTGTGTTGAAATGAATTCGCCAGTTTCAAAACAAGCAATAATATTGTTATAGTAAATAGATATATGAAAATTAAATTTCGATTTTTTCTCATTACTTATTGTTAATAACAATTGTAAAATTATTTCATCGAGATACAAAAAATAATGATATGTACGTTTCAATGATTTATATAACATATTTCAATGATTTATATATTTATTTTTATATTAGATAACGATTTTAGTTTTCAATTGAAGGTCACTATTAAATATTCAAATTGTTATTGTCTGATATTCATTTTATTACAACTAAAATTTGATTCAAAAAATCTGTCTCGCTCTTTTTAATCAACAGTATTTGATCAATATTTTTTAATATATTTATTTTTCATTATTTATCAATTCTGTGTATGTTGAAATAATATAACAGATATTTAAAAAAAAATGTAATCAACTAAAAATATTTAATAATCGTATATTACATTTTTATAAATAAGCAATACGGTTTTTGTGATAAAAATATAAAAAGTGGTATTGAAAATATAAATTTCCACGTAATTTAAATATACATTAAATCAAGATTAATATGATATTATATATATATATATATATATATATATATATATATATATATATATAGTGTGTGTGTAAAAATATGAATATATACTTGATAACGTCTAATAATTTATGAATAAATAATTTGAAAATTTCCAGTTAGTTATTAAAAACAACTTTACGTTTTAGAATCAAATATTGAATAAATCGATGTGAATAAAAACCTATTGTTGAAATTGACAGCCTTAATTGATTAGTTTTTTCGGATAATTTGAAGTTTGTAATATAATACCTCCGAATATATATATATATATATATATATATATATATATATATATATATATATATATATACACATAGTTGATTGGTTTGGTGATAAATAAGGAATTATGTAAATAGAGAGATTAGTAGAGAATGTAACTTTAAATGAGCTTGACGTAATATAATATATATGTTATATATTATGATTTAAATAATTTATTGGTGGAAATTATAAATCAATATTTTTTTGATTTTTATCACAATTTGTCATTCAAATATAATAATTGTGTTGCAAGTATTTTAATTATTTATAAATGGATATATATATATATATATATATATATATAGAGAGAGAGAGAGAGAGAGAGAGAGAGGTGATTAGTAACAAAATAAAAATTAATTCTAGTGTAGAGACTTATTCAAGTATTATTAACATTTTTATAAAAAATTGAAAATGTGTATAAAAAAAAGTTAATTATTTTTTGAAGAGTATTTAATTATTATTGTGTTTCATAATGAAAAATGAATAAAAATTAATTACAGAAATTTAATTCTAAGAAAGAAATTGAATATTTGAATGATAAGAAAAACAGGAATGTAATTGTCTTATTCCGTGCTTGGTTTTAAAATATAATTTTAATTAATTCGAAGAAACACACAGATCAATTTTATAAAATAGAAATGGTATTTAATATTTTATAGTAAAATTGAATTTAATAATGGTAGCAAGTATTATATTCACAAGATTGTTGTTAATTAGAAGAATATTGAGTTGGTTTTTAATTTTTTGCTTTAGCAATTTTTCTACAATTATTTATTATTATATCTTATTACATTAGATCATATTTTTTAAATTGGTATGCTATTATTAGTAAAAAATTGACTATACTATAAAGAATTTCATAATAAAATTTGGTACAGATGCTAATTCATTTTTTTTCTAAAAAAATATTATCTCCTTCCTCATATTAACTTAATTTATTGAAGTGTTTAAAAATTATTTGTTGCATATTATTTTTTACTTATATGTATTTAATTAACAATACTATAATATCTGATTTCAAATTTTCTATACCTATTTTTCGTAGATGTTGACCAGAATATGTATATACCTATAATTGATTAAAACTAAAAAGCAAAAAACATCAATATTAAACACCAATAAATTTTCTATTATTCGAGTTGTTAATTATTTGTTGTTCATTATTTTTTGCATGCATGTATTTTAGTAACAATAACATAATGATCAATTCTAAATTTTATATATACAGTGTTTTTTTTAAGCATGATAGAACTTTAAATTGAATTCCTATCGAAAGTTCTATCTAACCTAAAAATCTTTCTCTCTCTCTCTCTCTCTCTCTCTATATATATATATATATATAAATATATATTTCTATACATTTATACACACATACATATAACGAATTTTTTTTAAGTTAGATAGAATATTCTATAGGAATTTTATTTAAAATTCTATCACATTTAAAAAAATACCTATACTTCTATTACGTAGATTTTGATCAAAATACGTTCATATAATTGATAAAAACTAAGTAGAAAAGTTAAATGAACACCAATAAAATTTATATTGTTGGAACAGTGAAAATTCTATAAGGAATAATTAATAATTATTACAACTTTTCTGTACTCAACTATTTTATCTTCTTTTTTATTTTACTTGATATTAATTATTTATGAAATTTTACGATTAATTTATATAAATAAAAAATTGAATTTTTAATACTAAGTTTATAATTTTCCATTCACTATTGGTAAAAAGTAAAATTAAACAAATACAGTTAAATTTAGAGTTTTGATTGTCAAAAATGATTTTATAATTGACTTAATTATCTTTAAATAAATTAGCACAAAAATTAAAATATTGCATTTTTGATCAAAAATTGAAAAATTAGTATAAATGGTTGTGGGTGAATTTTTATACGATTAGCTTGTATAAAACTATTGTTAATTAATTATTTTAGAAATATAATTTTTATTTGATATGAAATAATAAGATGTGATTAATCATAATAAATTGTTCGAATAATCTCCATGAAAGCAATATATTTGACGTCACGATTTTTTAAATAAATAAAAAAGAACGTTTTCTTGTAATCGCTATTTCATCAATACGATCGTTTTTCTGTCAGTAGCAAAAACACGTAGATCTTTTTAAGCACGTATTTCCTTACAAAGTAAAAAAAATAGTCTGCACTTTACGCAACACATCGAGGAGAAAAATAAAACGTAGATTTAATAAATTCTGTGCATTGAAATCTGATCGTGCAGTAAATCACGCAGGTGTGTATATACGAGTTCAAATGTATGGCGGAGACAGATACAAAAGGTTATTATAAATGCAAGAGAGACACTCTATAAACAACATTTATATGTATTTGTTTGTAACACCTGCGCTAACATTTTCGTTTAGTAAATGAATCATTTGCGAGTGTCACAGAAAGCTGGATGCTGACACAACTTTCTGCAAACAGTAGAAATTCTCTTAAGTTGGCTACTGTTATTCGCCCTATCATCAATTACAAGAGGAGCTTGTAACTTAAATGACAGGCCTATTAGTTACGCCCATTTGGCAATTAGCCAATTGCGTTCACTATCATGATTGTGTCGGTTATCAGCGGTGGAGGAATATGCACAAGTGGTTTGATCCGTTGAGACGTCTTCAAATTTCGTCAGAGTGAAGCTCACTTCGTACCTACGGAACGAGTCTCTCACATACTACATATATTCAAATTAAGAAACTTGCGTAATAAAATACACGTTATGTTGCCAGCGTTGCGTCTCAAATTGTAAATTTCAATTAGGGTATTTATTCAATCTGCTGGAAAATTATTCCTTTGTAATAATTTACTTAGCGAGATGTGCATCTATATCGAGCTTAACGTAAATACATGATAATGTGTGTTCGGAGCAAATACTGATATTTTTATCACGTTTCATAAGATGTACAACACTTCTACTATAAATAAATTTATTTACCTTAAAGGAATATTTACATTATACATATTTATACAAGAACATAGAAACAGATAAATCAAATATGCATTTTTTTAAAAAATCTTTATACATAATTAACAAATCAAAATAACATAAAAAAAATAAATTTTTTTTGACTTATTAATTGCTAATTCGATTTTGTTCATATTTTTCCAAATATACTTCTTTGATTTTATTCACAATTAAAATTATATATATATATATATATATATATATATATATATATATATATATATATTCATTAGGAGAGTAAAAATAAAATAATGTCTTTTTGGAAGAAATTCGCATATTGCAAAACTAATTATTTCTTTATGTAAAAAAAATTTTTATTGATCTCTACATTCTACCTGTTTTCACTTATAAAGTTTTTAATATAAGAATAATTCAACTGCTCCAGATAACACAAAAAAGTATTGAAAGATGTATGTTAGAAATAACATGAAAAGATAAGAAGAGAAGTAATTGAATCAGAAATAAAAAATTGTGGATGATTTGGTGAAAATATAAAGTTTGAAATAGAAATAGGCTGGTCATATTACAAGAAGGAGGAATTATTTATGAACAAGGGAAGTTATTAACTGGGAATATTTAGATATAAGAAAATCCAGAAAGAGATCTATGGGTAGATGGGACAGAGATATAAAGAAATTCGTTGGAATGAAATGAGAGAGGAAGACTTTTGATCAGTAGAAGTGGAAAATTTTGGCAGATACCTTCATCTGGTAATGGATAGAAAGAGGTGGATGATGATGATGATGGTGATATATATATATATATATATATATATATATATAAACCAAGTTGTAGTCCTTGTTGAACCTAGACCTCTTTAAAAATTATCAATAGTTCTGTAGAATTTTTTTTGGCCGTTTCATAAAAGCTTGGGTTTTAAAGATTAATAGGATGGATTTTTTTCTCCATATTCAAGCCCCAGTCTGAATATATATATATATATATATATATATATATATATATATATATATATATATATATATATATATATCACCTAAACATAGTGAAAGTTAATTTACATGTAATTAAAATCAAAATTTTGATCATATAAAAATAGTGGTGTGAAATAAATTAATTTTAATAAAAAAATATTTTTTATACACAAGAATCAAAGAAATACTTTTATTTATTAAGATATATTTTCAAAAATACCATTTTAGATGTCATTGTTATTTCTAATATATATATATATATATATATATATATATATATATATATGTATATATATGTATGTATGTATGTCATTGAAGAAGGCAGAATTAAAATTTGAGATCGTGAACTGTATTGGTTTTCATTTCGAAATATATCATAAAAAAGCGAGAGACATTTTTTTTTTGAACGAAAAAGATTTATGAAATGTATTTGTGAGATTTAAAACGGAACATAGAGTTAAAATAACAAAACATGAATCATGAAAGGTAAAAATGAGCAAGTTGTTTACAGAAATTATTTTCCATTAAATTGAATTTATATTTTTTTCTTGTTCAATGAACTAATACACTTCGATGTAGAAAAAAAACATTTTTTAATTCAGTTAACAATACACGGATATGGGATTTATAGAAATGATATTTAAACGTATTTTTTTATGGAAAATATCCTTTATTTATATTGTATGTTATTAACAAGGATATTTTTCACTGTTGAGATTAATATATATATATATATATATATATATAAAAGATTCTTATATTTATTTTTTACTATATGTATATTTTCGATATTATTTCATGGATTTCATTATACATACAAGGAATTATTAACAGAATTTTTAAGAATACAAAATAAATAATT
This sequence comes from Neoneuromus ignobilis, assembly GCA_029203775.1. Classification (NCBI taxonomy): domain Eukaryota; kingdom Metazoa; phylum Arthropoda; class Insecta; order Megaloptera; family Corydalidae; genus Neoneuromus; species Neoneuromus ignobilis. Next base: position 47,980,986 of record CP092089.1, read on the forward strand.
TTGATCCATATTGTTTAAGAGCTATTTTTACTATCATTAAGAAAAATAAACATAGGGCATTTTCTTTAACAATTTTTTTACTATATACAAAAAATATTGTCTTACTTCTGTTATAAAATTGTTATTTTACTTAAGAACTGAATTTTTTTTTTGAAAAATATATTATATCATATTTTTCAGTGAATTATATCGTAAAGAAAATAAAAATGGGTGTTTAGAGTAGAGAAAAAATGTAGGTGTTTTCACTAAATTTCAAACTACATAAAAAAAATAATATATATATATATATATATATTCTGTTTGTTATTTTTATAAATATTTAAGACCATTTTGAGTGCTTTCTGTTGTAAATTATAAATTTTAAAATTGAGTAATGTTTTGTGTAATATATGTATATATATATATATATATATATATATATATATATATATATATATATGTATATATAAATAAATGTATAAAATAAATTAAATTCATACCTTTTATATTATTGATAAATCAGTGATATTAAATTTAATAGATATGTGCTGTGTGGTTTATCTGTAAAATAAATATGAGAATTTATATATATATATATATATATATATATATATATATATATATATATCTCCGTATGTATGTATACATGTATATATTCTTGTATTTTTTTCATACACTAATTATACATCATATCGATTTTATATTTTTATCTTACAGTGTCACACACGACCGCGTTACATATTTATACACATTCTAAATGAATTTATTCATGGATTACATTTGAGCGTGTTAGCCTCGCTTGCAGATCTTTTTTTCAATAGAATTTCAGTGAATTCACAAAGCAATCAATCGTATTGATTATAATTTTTCATTTTGTGAAAGTTTTTGTTACGATTTTTTTTATTATCAATTCATGCTGTTTTAATATAAATGTTTCATAAACAAATACATACAAATAAATATACACACACATATATCATCGATAGAAAAGAGAAATTATTGATTGGGAATCTAGATATATAAAAAAAGTTTAGGAAAAGATCTGTGGATAAATAAATAAATGAGGAAGAGATAAAAAAGTTCGTTGATTTGACTGGAAGAGAAAAAAATGAATCGGTCAAAGTATAAAATTTTGGGAAAGGCTTTTATTTAGCAGTGGATAGAAAGTTGTTAGTGATCTATATACAATATATATATATATATATATATATATATATATATATATATATAAAGAGAGAGAGAGAGCCCTATCAGGAGCCCACCTTTCATCGTTCAAAAAAACATTATTGCTTTCTCAAAAAAGATACGTTTGATTTAAAAATTAAGTTTTGTGTAATTAAATTATATTAATAATCTCATTTTAATGAGCAGAAAACTAATTTTGTTGTTTGATAAATTAGTAATTTGAAATATTCTATAAAATTTTTTTACAAGTTATTAAAACGTAGCACAACTTCAATATGAATATTTTTAATTTAAAACATGTTATTAAACATTATTATTTCATTTGTCGATATAAATGTAACATGCAGATAATTAGTTTGTTAAGAAAGTTATATAAAATTAATTAGCAGACAACTGTTCAAAAAGATGTTTATCAGAAAATTTTTTCCTTTATTATTAATTAACAAAATAATCCAAGTAAATGTTTGTATCAAACAATATTTTTCTACGAAACAGTGATATAATGTTTTTATTAAATAATAAACTATGAAATTTAATAAGTTAATACCTTTTCATTATATTGTAATTTTATTTGTGAATAGATTTATTTTTACCGTGACATTTAAAATTAAAAATAAAAATATTTTATGCTTTTTTAATTTTTGTATACAAGTAACAAAATATCCGTTGTATGTTTATATGAAATGACTTTATTATTTAATATAGTAAATTTTAATTTAATAGCGATTAATATTTTCACAATTAAATTAATTACTACTATTTTTTTATATACAACGAATACACAATAAAATTAATATAAGGAATTTATATAAAGTTCTAATTTATTAAAAATAAATTTAAAAAAATCAATTTTACAAACCAGTCGTGTCAATTTTATAAAAAGTATTCGAAATTTAATGACAATTCGTATATTTTGTTACTTGTGTATAATTGAGTAGACTGAATGTTGAGATAAATTATAAAGAATGTTAATAATTTAAAACAAAAGGCTTTACCTTAATTAAAAGCTGAAATTAGGGTAATTTTAATCTTACTCGAGATTCGTCAGATTTGATTTTGTAATTAAATGAAGTATCTTAACAAATGTTATTTTTGGAATATTAAAAATAGATTTACCAACAAGTATTTTTACTTGTTTAAAAGTATACAATTATATATATATATATATATATATATATATATATATATATATATATATATATTTGTGTATGTATGTATATAAAATATGATAAATTATTCAATAACATGTATATATTTCATTATTTATTATTAATAATCTATTTATATTCATATAATCCGTGTGCATTGATATTTTCTAAAATATATATAAATGAAATAATGTTTTAAATTATATTTGGTACTTAATTATTTATAAGTTTAATTTGATTTATAAAATTAAACCATGTTGTTTAAATGTCAAATTAGATTTTATTTCAATATATTTTTTTAAAGTATTTATTTTTTGTTGTATTTTAAATGTATTGTTTGTTAATAAATAAAATGTTTTTTTTAATTGTTTATTTAGAGATATGTAATTAAATATTATTTTAAATTTTACTATTTGATGTATTTTTTATATTTAGTTTAAAGGTAATTTATTCTTTATATAAAATTCATTTTTTTAATATTTAAAATTATTTATTTTATTATTTATAATTGACGAATTAAAGAATAATAAAAAAATATTTACTAGATTTTTTATTAGTATAGAATAAAATGACAATTTATAATTTGATGAGAATTCCTAATTGGGAAGAAAAATTTAATTTATTTTCCTTAATATTTTGTAATAATAGTTTTAAAGCAAACAAACAAAGATGTTTATACATAGATGTAAAATTTAATGATTTTTATGTTTTATCATAGTTTTATAAGTGATCTAATATAAAATAACTTTTCATTAAAAATAACATGGTTTCCTATGAAATTATTTTTTATGAACTTACTTTACAAGACATTTATTTTTATTTGAAAAAAAAATTTGTGAACTACTGATATTTATTTAGAAATATTTTTTATAGTATATTATTATATAAATATTTATATTAGTTTCAATTTTAAATACGTGTAAATTACGATTAAAAATTATTTTTTTACATAAAGTAAAATTACTTTATTGTTTTAATTTCTCAATTAAAACAATTTCTGAATTGTATATTGTATTACAATGTATGTTTTGTAAATATTCGGTTCTTATTTATCATTTTAATCAACAATTTAATTCAATCATGTTCAATTACTGGCAATTAATTTCAATTTAAAATGATTAAATACTAAATATTGAAATAATATTAAATTTATAATTACTATTTTATTATTGATACTTTGGCTTGGTGGTTAAATTCAATTACGCAGGTTATAATTTTATAAATAGAATAAACATAATATTAAATGAAATAAATTACTTTCTAATGCTTTATAATCCATTATATTTAGACATTAAATAAAATCGAATTAAACCAAAATGTAATTATCTAATACATACATACTTGTAGAATGTTATTACAAATTTTAATGAAATGTCAATAAATAGACGAATTATTTTATATTCATAAACCGATGTGTATTATATACTCATAGAAAACTCATAATTGTGATATTCTGCAAACCAGTAAATATCGTTCATTACGATTAAGCTCGTAATTAGTTGTATAATTGCGTCGTCAATAATTTATTATATTTAAATAAACAAATATCTCGTCATATGAGTTCATGCATTATTTAATTTTTTAATTCACTTTTATTTATATATTTGTAAAAAGACTGTATTACAATTGTAAAAAGGATATTTTGTAAATAATTATTAAAAATTCATTAGTAATGAAATTAATTTTATTTTATTATATTTTAAGATTAATCATATTTAAAAAATAAATATGTATAGAATTATATTGTACTTTACAATATTTATTTTATTGATTTATAAATTTTTTTCACTTACAAATCAATTTATTATTTATTACAAAAAAATAATTTATAAATGAAAGCGAATTTTTTACAATGAACAGACAAATTTATAAAATTTTAGAAAAAATGTTTAAACTTGAGCACGAATTAAATAAAAAAGTCCTCGATGGAAGTAGTGCGCTTAAATCACAGCTCGTTTAAACGTGATAAGAATGTAATGTTTTAAATTGTTAAAAGTACGTTAAAATTTATATAACAAATCTCTCAGTGGAAATCAAACTTGTAATATTGAAAGTCTTTGAATGATGTTTTAAAATAAGTTTAACTATATACTCGTATATATATATATATATATATATATATATATATATATATCGTTATATATTTCTTTATAAAACAGATTTAAAAATGGTAGTATAAGGACATTTCATAATAGGATTACATAAAACAAAAATACATAGAAGTAAAAAGAAATAAATTTATTTATAGATAAATCAGGAAATTGATGAAACCTTTATTTCACTTTCAGAAAATATTTATAGAAATGTTATATTCTTTATACAAGTACATGAAGAAAAAAGGAAATTTAAAATTATAAAATGGGTAAGAGAGGGCGATGAAATATCATCAAAGCTATTTAAATCTTCTTTAGAACAGCACTTAAGACATTCAAATGGGGATATGAAAGCATAAAAGTAAATATAGAGATGCTTAGTCATTTAAGAATTGCTAACGATATTGTTTTTCTCAAAAATCTGAAATTAACTTGAAAAAAATAGAAGAATTAGATAAAGAAAGTCAATAGTTGGTTTTATGATGAACCTCAGAAAGACAAAAATAATTTTTAATTAGTTTTTAAATCAAAGAATAATCGGACTAAAACAAAAAGAAAAAATTGTTAAAAGCTATATATATATATATATATATATATATATATATATATATATATATCTGGGACAAATTATTAACTCTAAAGAGACATTTATGAATAAAATAAACAGAAGAAGAAATTTTCATATTTTTAGATTGAATTTTCCTCTTTATTTAAAAAGAAAAGTTTTTTATCAATGTATTATACCTGTTTTTATTTATAGTAATGAAATATAGGTCCTAAAAGTCTGAATAAATTCAGTGGATAAAGATAATACGAAGAAGTATGAAAATATATGAAAAGATTAGGAATAACATCTAAAGATAGAAAAAGAATCGAGTAAATTATAAGGAAAACAAAAGTAATGGACGTTAAAGCAAAAATGAGGAGTATAAAATGGAAATGGACTGGTCATATAGAAAGAAGAAAAGACCATCGATAGACAAGAAAAATTATTGATTAGGAATCGAGATATAAAAAAAGGCCCAGGAAGAGACCCCTGGATAGATGAGGAAGAAACATAAGAAAATTCGTTGGAAAGAACTGGAAGAAAAAAGTTGAAATGGAAAGTTTTAGGAGGGGGTTATTATTTATATATAGTTTTTTTATGAGGGGTGCAACTCGTTATCGTTTAAAAAATCATCTCAAGAAAAGATGCTTTTTATTTAAAAATTAAATTTTCTTTTTGTGATAGGACAACTCTATATATAATAAATAAAAGGCAGTTTTTTTAAAAAAATTGTAATAAAGATAAATACAACATAAGTATGTATAGTTAAAAAAATACTAATTTATTTATTTAATAATTATAATTTGAAAAATTGTAGAAACACGAAAAACTTTGTCTTTTTTAAAAAAAGATTAAGCTCAATAGAAATGTAACATTAAAATGAATTTGATTTAAGTAATATTTATAAAATTATTATTAAGGAATATGATCATAGTATTATTCTTCCTTTACCAAAAATAAGACAAAAATAGTTTAACAAAAAATCGTGTGTGATTAATATATTTAAGTGCATATTTTTGCTTTTAGAGAATTAAAAAAAGTATATATATATATATATGTATATATGAATGTATAAAATATTTTTCAATTTGTTACGAATTATTAAAAATAAAAATCACACAAACCTCGAATAAATAACGAAAAATGTGGTATAAATAACAAAAAAGTTTGTGGAATTCTACGAATTCGATATATAATTTTTACTGAATATATATTTGTATGTTTATTTTCAATTTTTGTGTATTTCGATGTATCATTTTCAAACGAAATATCTAGCAATATTTTCTTTGAAAACTCACTTTTTACATTTTACAGTTCACATATTGGCATTCAACCAAAATTTAAATGAAATGAAATGAAAATTAAAATAACGATTTTAATTTTTTTACAGTTCATCGAAATAAAATAAAACTCAGTGAACAAATACACGAATTAAAAAATATTTATGATTATGAGTAAATATTTCATTAATTATTAATTATGTACTTTGAAAATCGTTTATTGCAATATATATATATATATATATATATAATATGTAAAGTTGTAATTTATAACTTTCTTTTCATATAGATATATTTTTACTTTCACTTACTTTAAAAGTTTGTTGTTGATGGACGATTAAGAGCAAATAGATTTTTCAAAGAATAGGGTATAAAAATATATATGTTGTTTACTGAACTGAAATACTTTTTTTTAGTCAAGACGGGTAATTAGTCTAGCACTAGAGATCCCGTTTCCAAGACAACAGGTGTGAAATACTCTTATTCTTACTCGTCCGCTTTTACCTCGTCATCTCTGTTCATTGTGAAAAGGCGGTAACGAAAAAAGAGATAGTGTGAAACTAATTCTCAAGAAAAAGTGTTCGTCTATTTTGTTATCTATCCGTAACGTTTTAATCAGTTAAATTGTCTCTCGGCGCTGACAAAAAGTGAATTGCTATACATTTAATTCTATCAATGCATTTCGTTCCGTCTTATAATTCGCTTTTGACTGGAATCATTTATTTATCAACTTTTGTATCCGATATGAGCAGCAGAAGTTGTTTAAATTGAAGACTTTATCGTATTAATCTAAGTAAAATCAACTTTCGCATCGAATTTCATTTAAATAAGTTAACAAATCTAATTTTAACTTGAACATAATCACGTACATATTTTATAAATTTACAAATAATAAATATAGGCTGTTTTTCTAAGAGTGATAGAAGTTTAAATTTAATTCCTATTGAAATATCTATCTATTTTTTAAGAATTCAATTTAAATTTCTATCACGTTTAAAAATACTATATTTTATTCGATTTTAATTCTAGCTTTATTTTAAATAATAAAGAAATTCAAATGGAAGCCAGGAAAAATTCATTATTTTTGTAATAACAAAAATTTATATATTATTTGAAAATAAATTCTTTTAATGTTAATAACAGATTATATTTTTTTTATAAATTTGTATTGATTTTTTCTATAGTAATGCAAACAGGAATATTTGATTTAATTTTTAATTTTTTTCACAGATGATTGTTGTTTATTGTTACTACTTTTTATGTTAATTTATGTAAAAATAACTTTTCATTTTAAATTAATATTTATAATAAATATAAAAAATAATTGATATTTAACAAATAAAAGTTTACAGTAATGAATATTGAAAGATATACTAAAAAAACTCCTCAAGAGAATATAAAGGTGTGCAACAGTATCGTAAAAGAAATTAAAATTTAAATGAAAATTCGATACACAGTCCCTTGAATTGTGCTATAAAAAAATTGTAAAAAAACATAACGATGTTCGTTTCGAGATAAATTGATATCCCATACAGTAAGACGTTTATTTATATAGCAAGTACTTTTACAAAGTGTTCGTATTACGATAAAACGCTATTTTACATTTCAAATTAATTCGATTAGTTTCCAGTGTGAGTAGAGAAAATTCACTACAAATTATACAGTCGACTAGAAAATATTTTAGAGCGTTTATATTCAAATTTTTGAGTCGAGTGACATTTTCATTTAATCTTCATTTTATTTATTTACCTTCCGGCTGTTTGCTACAGTCTTTTATACCAAACACTCATACCACTATTAGAATATCTTCATTCGTATTCAAGACAGAATAACGTTGTAACGGTTGTAGAGCAGGTAGAAGAAATTTAGAGACAGATGGAGAATGCATGAAAAAGTGACGAAATTCTCTTTATGAAAATAAAACGATATTTTATTTATTCCTGTTGTCTGTTTCACAAAGAATCGTTTATACATTTATATATATATATATATATATATATATATATATATATATATAATTATTAAAAAAAATGTTTATTATGTTTCATGCAGAATCGTAGATGAATATTGTAATATATGTCACTGGCAGAACAATCTCTCCCGGGTGTGTTTTTCACTAGTTTGAACACAATTGTGTGCTATTCTCTTGATGCGTAGTCTCGTTAGAATTACTTATTTGCTCGAAATGACTAGAGGAAAGGTTTCTAGTGTCAAATCGTATACTTGATAGTCTTCAGTATATTTAATGGTTCATCGTTTTTATCAGTTTGTCAGTTGTCGATTGCCAGACTTTAGATATGCTTTTAGAGACGACACTTTAACATTAGTAACATCGATATCTGTAGCAATTGTGACATTTAGGTCATTGTAACATTCAGATATACATATCAACCGGTTTAATATATATATATATATATATATATATATATATATATATATATATATATATATATATATAAACATAGTAATGTGTAAAAAGTATTTTTTAAGAAAAAAATTCTGTAATTTTTTATTGAATATTTTCTTATAAGGAAAATAATTTACATTTTAAATTATTAATTATTATAAAATAACTTACTTGTAAAACATCATTTATTTAACTTATTAGATATAAATATTCAAATAAAATTTAATAATTTTAAGTGCAAGCTTTAAAAAATATTAAAAGACAGTAAAGATAAGAATTATGATTATTGATTGTTTTATAACTGTGGCTGATTCATTTCAACACGAATGAATTTTAATCCCCAGCATCACAATGGTTATATTTGATTATTGAACACTTTATAACCATTGTGATGTTGGGGATAAAACTCATTTGCGTTTAACAATTATGATTTAATTGTATTTATATATTTTGAGAGAAAAATTATTAAACTTTTTTAAGCTAAGTTATAAATTTTTTATCAAAATTATAAAATAGTTGTTTTCGTTTTTTTATGTTAAGAATTTACATACATGTTTCAAAAAAACACAACAAAGAACAATTTAAAAATAATTGGTTAGGAATTCTTACTAAAGAATGTAAAAAAATTGTTGTTATAAATATCTGTACATTTATAGTTTCTAAAATATTAAATTGTTATTTGTTACAAAATAATTTTTTTGTTAAAGACGAGTACCTGTTTTATTTTCGGTAGCTTGGAGTATCTTGGCTTTGTAGGTAAAGAAATTATTATTTGTTTTGAAAATGTGATGAACTCATGTTCACACAAATGAAATTCATTTGAATTCATTTGTGCGAAAGAAATTGTTATATTGGTACATGAATAATTTAATAATTGATATATACATTTATATATATATATATATATATATATATATATATATAAATATGAGTGTGTGTGTTTTAAATTGTGAATGATAAAATTTAACATTTATATTTTTATAAATTATTTTATTTTTGTAAAAAACCTTTATATTTCTTTGAAAATGTGCAATAATATTTTTTAAAGAGCATTTAACATTTTTTTCTATATTTTGTAGTAAATTAAAATTTTAAAATATTTAAATTATATATATATATATATATATTTATATATAAATTTATTTAAAAATATTCATTTTTATCTAAACTTTAAGTATAATTAATTGTAATATGAATTAGTTGAATATGTATTTATTTTTAATATTATAAAAACTGAAATTAAATTATAAAAATCAGGATTTAAGTTTATTAATTAAAATTTATATATACATATATATTATTTTAATCGAATTTTTCTAAAATATAATATTTTTTAAAAATATTAATGGCTGATATTTTTAACGAGTTTAAAACATCATGTATTTACGAGTATATATAAAAAATCTTAATATCGAAATGTTAATAATGTCATTCAATTTATGATTAAATTTGTAAATTTCCATTAAAAAAAATATTTTAAATATATATATATATATATATATATATATATATATATATATATATATATATATATATATATATATATATATATATATATATATATATATATATATATATGATTTTTCAATAAGAATGTCAGAACTTTTACAGCTGGTGTCAGTCATGTTTGAATTTTTTTTAAGCTCATTTTGACATTTAAACTCAGTATAGTTTGGCAAATTATCATGGATCATTTAACACTTCAACAACGCTTAGAAAATTTAAAAATATCAATAAACTTATTAAAACAAATGTTTATTTTCTCTCTCCTAGTTGTTATACGAACATAAAACTACCATATATGAAATATCAATATCTGTAGTTTCATGAAGGTATCTATACTGATATTTGAACCGTTATTAATGAAACGAAACATTGATAGCAATTCCTAAGAAGAATAGAACATATTATAAAATATCTATCTTACGATGCATTGTAGATGTAAATATGTATGATTCAAATATTTCATGACTCTAGGTTGTCTATGTTTTCAAGACAATCCTTTGAAATTTCAAGATAATGAAAATTTAGAAACGTTTTATTATATATATATATATATATATATATATATATATATATATAAATGTGTACATATAATAAAAAATAATTAAATTAAATATGATATTTTTTCTTTCATTGTGTTAATTATCCATATAAAGAAGTTATTTTCTATGTAAACATTGCTAGAGAAGATTAAAACTATTTGACATGTTTTTACCATTAAAACTTCCACGAATGTACTCGACATATAAGTAGATATTTACACTAACTGATTCTCTTTAACACACACACACACACACACACTTACATATATATATATATATATATATATATATATATATATATATATATATATAATATAAGTGGCTATTAACTACTTGCAAATTTAAATTATACTTCCTTCTATATTAGAATTCCTATTTCCGTGATGTTAAAAGTGATTACAAATTTAAATAAGCTTTTATAATTATTCATTCATTTTAATAAAGCTTAGATAAAAATGTATGTAAAAACAATTTTCCAAACTGATATATTTTTCATTCTTATTATATTCTGTATTAAGTATTGTTAAGTTTTAATGTATTTTGTAAGATAAAAAGAGTTCTTTATTTTTTTATATTTTGTAAAATTTGAAAAGTTTTTTTGATAAGTTAAATAAGTTTTAAAACAGAAAAGAAGTGTAAATATAATACTTCTATATTAATAATTATGAACGTGTATATGTATATTAAAAAAATTAACACTTTCTAAAAAAAAATTTTTAGTTTGACTATTTAGTTTAAAAGTGTTTTGAAATGAAAACTTTAATATTAATAAATGTAATAAATTATTATTTTAATAAGAAGCAAACTTTAAGCTTCAAATAACTATTTAATCAAGAGAACATTTCTTGAGTTTATTATGGAAATTCTTTTACAATAAAGTTTTCAAACTGGAAAGACTACGAATATCTAAACTTGTATTTTATCTTTCTTACATATATATATATATATATATATATATATATATATATATATATATATATATATATATAATATGATTTAAAATGTTTGTAAAATTTGTTATGTAATAAAATATTTTATTAATTATTTTGATCGGAGATATGAGAAAAGTGAAATATTCAGTTAACATTTTCGAGAAATTCTTGAAATGTTATATTACAAGAATTGTGTTTTGAACGACGATATGTACTAGAATAAGTTTTTATACTGTTTTCTACGAAATATTATAAGAGTAGAGTTGCATGTTAAGTTGAAGATGTCGACTCTTCTGTATGAAATATATTGAAGAATGTTACAAAGAGATTTTTTTTAAAAAAAGAGCGTGACATAAAATGTCTTATAGAAATATATAATATACGTTCATGAATACATCATTTATATACATATATTTATATTATAACATATTTCTCTATAATATTTTTCTGTAGTTGTATTATTGACATTTAAACGTTTTTAAGTAGTGACAGATGATACTTTGATGATACTTTCATTTGTGTTAATAATGATTTTTAATTTAATATGTATATTTATCTTCTAAATAAAAGATATAATAAGTAAAAATATAAATAACAATCTATTAGAAGTATTATGTTTATATTTTTTTCTGAAACTATTTTTGTAAAAAAATTTAAATCCTATAAAATATTTTTTGATTAATATTTTTTTTTAAATAAATTTATTTTTCCAATGGTAATATAGTATATATAAACATAAATATAGAGTCAATCAAATATGATGGCTAGATTTATGTTTTATTAAAAAGAAACATGTGTATAGATTCTTTTTTTTATAAAACACAAATCTAGGTATTATATCTGGATGATCCATTATAAATGCTATTCAAACATTATAAATAATCTTTTTATTTATTTTCTTAAAATATAATTAAGATTTTTTAAGTTAATTATATTTTTTTTAGTAATTATTTTATTTTATTCAGAATGATAATTATAATAGATATTATCAAATATTTAACCTCAAAATTAAGTTATAAATAAATTTATCAAAATGAACAATATATGTTTGTTACTCAATATAATTTAATTATATTTTATTAACATATCGTTTGTTACCTCATCACAAAATATATATTATTATTATACATATGTTTGTCACAATATATATATATATATATATATATATATATATATATATATATATCTACAGGAATTCATTGCCTTATACAGAACTACTAGAGTTTGTAGAATAATATCTTCGTTACGACACCATTCTGGATGCCACCAGCCTGCGGTTAAATATTAGGTATTTGTTGCTCTACTGTTGCGTGTCCGTGACTGAGATCTTTGTGTTTGTTTAGAACATATATATATATATATATATATATATATATATATATATATATATATATATATATATGTAGGTATATATGTATGTAGTATATAATAAACCCTTTCTATTTCGGAATTGATTTTGTGATAGGAATGCTATCGATATGCTATTTGTCCACAATATGTTTTTCGTTCTTACACAGAAAAATAATTCTGTGTACCAAAAATCTGTTTTCAATATGACATATATTTTGACATATGTTTGTTACAGATTTAGAATTTTCAATTGAATAAAGTCGGTTTTCATATTGGTGGAATTATTGATTCTTGTATTATAAGTTTTATTATTTAAATAATTTTCTTTAAATTCGTTCATGATTTTTTTTTTAAATTAGTTACTTTTATTTTTATAAAATTATGAATTCATTATTGTAATAAAATTGCAAATATACTTACATAGGAGATGAAATTAAAATATGGAATATTTATTTAGTAAAATCTTTAATATTTTATTTTTTATTTACCACAAGCTCTGTTTTCTACCGCTTCGTTCGTCGAATCCCAAATTTGTTTCTATTTAACAATGTAAATAAGTAAGGAAAAATAAAAAGGTTAGGAAGCTATGCTAATGATTCTGTGTAAATGATTTTTTTCAGTATATATATATATATATATATATATAATAGTATTACAATTAAAATACATTTTGTCTTAAAAGTCTGACTGAAAGTCTATCTTGTCTCAATTTTTTGTTAATTTTAACATTTCATAAATTTCGTACTTCAGTAATTCTCAGAAAACTTTGGGAAAGTTTAGAAAGAAATTTTCATATTAACCTGAAGGCGCAGACGAAGTACCATTCTTTATAAATAGAAAGAAAATAATATTAATTGTAAATTCACTTAAATATTGACAAATTTATTTCAATACGTATAAAAAATATATATAGAGTCATTCAAATGTGAAATTTAGATTTGTGTTTCATTAATAGAGTAGTGTATAAGGAAACATGTGTATAGTTTCTTTTTAATAAAACATAAATCTAGGTATCACATTTGGATGATCCTATATTTAAGTTTTATAAAAGTTTAAGTTAATTTTCGAAAAATATTATTCAATAGAAAAATATTTATAGACATGTTTTAAAATTCTATAGTTTGTAAAATCAAATAATATTTGTAATTTAATATTAAATAATTTGAATTTAAATTAATAATTACATTTTTACCTTTTTTCATTCTTGTTTTATAAAGTCAGTAAGCAAATAACTATAAATTTAAAACAAATAGTCTATTCATCGTATCATTAAAAGCAATGTTCCTATAAAACTTTATCCTTACACATAAAAGTATACAACATTCACGCATTATATTCCGTCTTTAAGCCAAATTCAGTTCAACTTACTACTTAGAATCGTGTTCTTTAACTTTAGATGGACGCATTTCAGGTTACCTTCAATTCATCTACTGCACAAACTGCACTTTGTAAACATGTATAGTTTCGACTTTTGTATAAAACTTTGTCGAATAAGGAAGTTGTAAATCCTTAGACTGCAACGGAACTGATATTTGTTCTTTGAAAACGAACAAAACGAAATAAAGTCAGACTCAAATCACTGGAATAAAGTCGAGAAGTACTTTTTAACATGTGATAAGATGTATTTGGAATTAAAAGACGAATAAAAGTCTTTTGAGTATACTTGAAACGTTTGTATAACAGACTATGTTTGTTTTTGATTATAAAAGTAAATTTATTTTTAAAAAGTTTCTAGATGTGTATTTCTATTAATAGATAAATTCTTCTAAATATTTCCAATGGATTGATGTTTTTTTTTAAAAAAAACATCTCTCTCTCTCTCTTTATATATATATATATATATATATATATATATATATATATATGTATGTATGTATGTATTTGAACCATTAGCAGATGTTATTTTCGATTCTAGAATCTGTAGACTGGATATTCAATTGAGGTTTCTTTCATGTGGCTCGCTCAGATGCTTCAGGCAAATATCGAGATAGTTCACTGAATAACTCTTGTTAAAATATTTCGCAGTGTATTCACATACTTTAGAAGTTACTAAAAATTTACGCTGTAATAACACAAGCATGAATGAATTTACATTGCAGAAAATATTTAGATTTTATGTATAAATTCGTTGAACAAACAGGATATGCGCTATATCTTAAAGTAATAAAATTTATATATTTTTTTTAAATTACATATTTCTGCATAATTTATAAACGTATCTTTATATATATGTAGACAAATAGATATATCATTAAATTTTACTTACATATATTGAAATTTATCATTGACTTTGATAACTTTGTATAAAGTACTCAGTTATAGTATGTAATAATCGTTAAAATGGCAAACCCAAAAATGTCATTCAGTTTAACAGGAAAGGAACAATAAAATGCGGATACTTGTAAAATACGATTAGTGTTATCTAGAACAATGAGAATAAACTTCTCAATGGTCTCATTTATCTTGAAAGCATTCTAACCCTTTATTACATGAATTTTATACAAGCATTTCAAAGCTTTTTATAACATTTATTTTAGTATGATTCGTTATTATTTGGGGAAAAAGATCATTTTTTTAAGAAATATAATATTTTTATATATACAAAAAAATAATCATCTGTAAGTTTTTCTTATGCAAATTAGTGGAAATATTAAAAATATTTAAAACATGTTTATATATATATATTTATATATATATATATAAATATAATCTTAGTAATATTTTTATGTTAAAGGCTTTAAGCCCTTCAAAATAATAGTTTTCTTTAAGCATAGTGACATAGTTCGAAGTGGACTAATCGTTCATCTCGTTAGTAATCTGTTAACCTCTAGAACGCAAGTCATTTCGTGACAAGAACATTTATTATATACGAAGATATTTAAACAGAGATTCATGAAATTGCTGTCTGTTAAATTGTCAATATACACATCTTCATAAAATTATTTTTTTTACAAAAATGTACCATAATATTTTATAAATGTCCACATATCTATGAGAAAAGTGCTTTGGGGATACAAATTTATTTAATTGGATTCAAAAGTATTTTTAAAAATCATTTTATGAGTTTAAATATTTTATTTAAAAAAAAACCATAGAGGATAGAATTTCGTTTAATTGCATTATTTTTTTAAAAAAAATCAAAGGTAGAATAGGAAAATTATTAAATAATAAAAAGCTTATTTTTTATTTATTTATAGATATTTTTTATTTTCATTCACCTGTAAATAAATAATAAACAAATAGTAATAAAAAAAATACAAAATCATATACTTATCATTTTATTTTTAGTGAGGAAATTCAAAATCCAATTTCAATATCTATTCTGTGATAAAATAATTTGTTTTTTCATATTTTTCCACTTACAATATATTATATTTTAATATATATGCATATAATATTCAAATCGTTTAACCATGTTTGTTTATGTATAATATATATCAAGTCATACTAATTTATTATATATTCGATTAATAAATTATTTGATAAAATTCCAACCTGTTATTACAAATTGATTTTGTGTCTAGAAAGACATATTGCGTTGGAATCATATTGACCTACATTATATTTTTTCAGTGCATATAAAAAACATTATACTGGTATTATATTCAATTTATTTTTCCATTACTTTTAGTTAAACAAACGATTTTACAATGATTTATTCAGAAACACGTAATTAATAGATTAGTTAAATGGAGTAAATAGTGTATGTAAATAAATGTTATTAATTGAAATATTTTCAGAAAATTTATGTTTATTTCATTTAGAAATAAAAATATGTATAGACGTTTTTAAATAACAAAAAAAATATTGTTGAATATATTTTTGATTTTTATGTAATCAATATTATTGGATATTTTTAAATTTTTGGTTATTAAGTGTTTTAGAAAATTAATATATGGAATTTTTAAGATAAAATTGTCTTATTTTTCTATCTGTAAATCAGTTATATTTTTTTTAATGATTCATTGATAAGTCAATCTGTTATTTGTTTATAGCCTTAGTATGAAAATAATTTGTGGAGATTATATATTTTTATTTTAATGGAATTAAAATGTAACTTTAATTTTCACATCAAATTTTTAAATGAGTTCTTATTTAATTAATCAGAGGGCTCCATCTGTACTTGCTTTGCTCGTCGACCTCTGAATTTATTTCTATTTATTAATATAAATAAGTTATGAAAAATCAAACGGTTAAAAAGTTGTTTTATATGTTAATGTTTTTATGTAATGGATGTTTATTATGCATATATATGTATATATATATATATATATATATATATATATATATAATAACAATACAATTAAAATTTATTTTGTTCGAAAAATCTGCCTGAAAACCTTTTTTTTCATTTTTTGTAAACTTTAATATATTAAGTTGGCAAGTATCTCATTTTTTGTAAACTTTAATATATTAAGTTGGCAAGTATCTCCCTTCCGCTTTTTTTTTTTTTTACATTAGCTGCGAAATTCAAAAGACCAGAAGGCGGAAGGGAGATATTTGCCAACCTAATATTATTTCAATTTGAATATTGTACTTCTGTAATTATCGAAAAATTTCAGAATTTTTTTTTACATCAAGCTGGAAAGCATAGGCGAAGTATTTTTTTTTAAAATAGAAAATAATAGGGAATTAAAAATTCGATTTTAATTTTCATATTTTTTACAAATTTAAATAATTTTGTACAGTGTTTCTTTTTTATTTAATTTTTTTTATTTTTACAAATATATATGTCTTTTTATATTGTGTGTAAAAAGAACAAAAATGATACGGTTAATTTAATTTAAAAAAAAAACTATTCAAAAATAATTCAAATAGTATTGTTTAGTTTTCTCAATCGTCCAAAATAAATGGTTCATTATTAACAAATTGTTTGTTTTTAAATATGCTTTCTGTTCAAATAAACCCCAATACAAACAGAGGAATAAATTATGATAATTTTAGAGTAAACACACATTATCACGGACGGTAATCTATTTATCCACCAGTAGTATATATACATGGCTACGACTGCAAACCATTGAGCTATGACTGCAACTACATCAGGGTGTTAATGTTGAATAGCTTCCACTTCTATAATCAAATGAAATGTGTTCCAAATGCCCAGCCCAACCGTGTGGGAATTTTAATTAAAAACAGCAAAAGTACATCGTGACTCGAATCTCACATTAGCGGCTATGCAGTATTAATAACCAAATAAGTTTTTTTCCACGTATAACACACTAAATACAAATGAATGCAAATCGTATTAATGTATTTAAACTTTCGTCACAACGAAAGTGCTAATTATTCAAAGAAGTTAACGAATTCATGAGAATATTAAGTGTTTTTGAAGTTTTTAACGTCATGCTGAAACATAAAACACGTACACGTATAGAGTTTTTGAAACGGTTGTTTTCGTTTTTGTCAGAATATAAAATTATCAACTTTAACTATTAATGAACGAATTGTTGCTTTCTAAATTGTAACTTTATTTAAAATTAAATAATTTCTAATCAACATTCATGAGGCATTTTTTGATTTTTCTTCAAACGAATTTGAATTAACCGACTGAATTTTTCATGAAAAAAATATATATACATTTATTCTTCTTCTACATTGAATACAATTACGTAGAACCCTTTTCCAATTTTTTTAGGTACTTGAGAGTAAATTGTTGAAATGAATGTATGTATGCAAGACCCAATTTTCGTATAGAATAAATTTTTAGTGTTTTCACAAGAATATCGGAACGCATATCTATTTACATTTAAACTCGATGCAAACTGTTTGAAACTTAATTTGCATGTTGCAGTATTGTACGTTTGTTGTGTGTAGTTTTGAACAACGGTTTCAAGTATGTACATTTAGAAACACATAATATTGTTATGAGTTTCCCTACGGTTTCGTTAATAGTACTTAAATTCAAACAGATATACTATAACATAACATTGTCGATTATTATAGATGGTATTTTTGAAATCTAGTGTATTATTACGAATAAGCTTCAATTAGGTTTTATGATTGGTGTATACTTGATGTAGAAAATCTTTTGATAGGATTTGTTTGATAAATATTTATTAAAAATGTAATGATACAAATTGACTTTTGATATATAGATAGATAAAAAAGAATAACTTTTTCAATTTGTAACTCAGTAGATATTTTTTTATCAGTAATTATTTTTGAATTATTAAAATATATAAATAGATAATAATTTTGAAGAGATTTTAATAATGTGATTGAAAATTTAAATAGTAATTAATTTCACAATTGATATTCTATTGTGATAAAATAATTTTTAATAACAAAGTTGATCTTTCATATTAAAACATTTTGTAAAATTGTTCAATAATTAATTATTTTTTAATTTTTCAAAATACACATTGTTTTTTTTAGACATTTTATATGTATATATCATCATAAGCTCTACAAACTATTCCATTCCCTGGTCTCTCTGACAATGCAAGCTCAATAAAGCCTTTTTTCAAAGTTTCGTGACAATTATTTTTAGAAGATAACATTGTCAACTCCATGCTTAGCCCTTGAAAATGAGTTATTCTCCAACCGATTCTTTATTAGCGCTATAAAATGAAAATTGTTAATATGTATTCGATTGAGACTTAAATGTCATGGGATGAGCATAATTTAGGTTTTTTTCTAAATAAAATTCGTCTTACGTTCAAAAATGAGTTTTTAATCATCGACTCGTAATATTTTATGACCGAGCTTTGATTTTAAATAAAAAAAATCGATTTTTAGAAATATTGATTTTTTATGAAATTTTCCATACTATAGGTCGTGGTTTTTTTGAAGCAAAAAAATGAAAATTTTAAAAATTGCTATAAGTCGATATTTTTTATTAAAAATCAATTAAGTATGAAAAAAATAATCGTATTCCAGCAAAAATTATATTTTTATTTAGAAAATACGATTTCTGTAGCTGAAAATTGATTTTTTAATATTTTAGTTTTTTCATCAAAATTCAGAAAATTAAAAAAATATATTATTTCCAATGCATCATCAAATTTCGTTTAAAAATTAATCATATAGACCCCAGTTAATATTTTCAGTGAACAATAATAGAATTTTGATTCTATATGAGGGCTTTAAAATGAAAATTATTAATATTCATTCGATTGACTCGTAAATAGCATGAAATGAGCATAATTTACGGTTTTTTCTAAATAAAATTCGAATTACGTACAAAAATGAGTTTCAATTATTGATTCGTTATATTTTATAGTCGAACTTTGATTTTAAATGAAAAAAAAACAATTTTGGAAAATGTTGATTTTTCATGAAATTTTCCATACTATAGGTCGTGGTTTTTTTGAAGCAAAAAATTGAAAATTTTAAAAATCGCTTTAAGTTGATATTTTTTATTAAAAATCAATTAAGTAAGTAAAAAATAATGATCTTCTAGCAAAAATTACATTCATTTTTAAGAAATACGATTTTTGTTGCTGAAAATCGATTTTTGATCATTTTCATTTTTTCATCAAAATTAAAAAAATTAAAAAAAAAATTATCTGCAATGTATTATCAAATTTCGTTTAAAAATTAATCATATAGACCCTAGGAAATATTTTCAGTGAACAATAATAGAATCTTGATTCTATATTAGGGCTCTAAAATGAAAATTATTAATATTCATTCGATTGACACGTAAATGGTATGGCATGAGCATAATTTAGGGTTATAAATATTTACTAGTTTATTATCATTGACTATTCTTTACTTTCCTTCAGTTTCATTTGAGCCACCCTACACAAAGATATTTTTAGGAACATTCTGTACCTAACTAGAGCATTATTTCACATCAGTGTCTTGTGTTGTGGATGTCCAATATTCAACTTTCTGCTTGGGTAGTTAATTTCCAAATTGTACCCATTGTGTGACAAAATGGCATTATTTTAACTCTCAGATGAATGCAAATCACACTATATGCTATTTAGTTTCATAGTGGATTGAATATAATAGCTACGATTAAAAAATCTGATATTTATAGTGATGTGCTGGAAGTTTAAAAGTGTTAACGTTGATTTTTAAAAAAATTGGAAAAATGACATTGATTCTTCTAATACACTTTGTGTAAGATTAGTTAAATCTCTCGTTGAGTCTGTGTTAAAATTGACTAGAAAAATTGTCACAAAAACTTGGATCTACATAATTAACAGTTCACAGATATATGGAAGAAATTAACACAGAGAGGAAAAATGGCTTCCACATGAGTTGTCTTCGTCCAACAAATAACAGGAATAATAGTTTGTAATCTGTAATTAACAAAGTATAATAGAGAGTCATTTATTTATATAACTAAGAATGACTTTTACTAAATCAAACTCTAGTTCGAACATTAAAACCCAGTTTAACTCTAAAAAGTCTCTTTTTCCGTTTAGTGGCGTTTCTATAGGGCGATTCACTTTAAATTGTTGAAACCTGGAGACATGATATTGGTTGAAGTCTACTGTCAGCAGTTAGAAAGACTATGGCAGAAGTTCTCAGAAAAACGATCTGCGTTGATCAACAGGAAATACGATAACGCGAAAACACATGCAGCAAAAACCACGCAGAAGAAAACCAAAGTGCTGGTGTGGGAAGTGTTACTGCATTCTCCCTATTCACCGGACGTAGCTCCATCTGATTATCACCTGATTAGATCGCTAAAGCATTCATTTGCTTGGTAAAAAATTCCAAATATCCATGAAGTTAAAAATCACCTTGCGTCTTTTTTTAAAAAAAAATAGAATATTAGAATCTTTGGAGACAAAATAATTAAGTGTCGGAGGTAATAAAGGTGATTATATCATTGACTAAAAAATAAAAGCTTTTTGTATACACTTGTTTATATATTTCATTTCAAATATGTCATTACTTATAGGACGACCTATATATATAAATATATATATATATATATATAAATATATATATATATATATATATATATATATAAAATTTACATTAAAAAAGATGTTAAAAATCATAAAATTAAATTAAATCACTTGTTGATATTACGAATTCAATATTTTTTTTAAAAATGATATGGAAATGAATTTAAAATAAATCCGGTATAAATTTTCGAAATAAGGATGTACTTGTAAAATACGTCCTTTTATAAAATTGCCATATAAAAAAGTTTCCTCGTTGAAAATAAATACAGTACTCATCGGATCTAAGTAATAAAAAAAAATGATCTTGACGAATTGAAGTTATTACCGTCGGTAGCTATTATAATATTTTTCGTAAAAAATATTCGAAATTAAATAGAAAAAAGTCATTGTTATAGCAGATGTAAAGAATTGATCAAAGAATAACCTATAACTTTTCAAACGTTTTATGACAATGAATAAAAATATTTCTTACAGTCCATTTGATAATTTTGTCTGCTTGGGCTCTATTCTGTTTAACGCATAATTTGATTTGACGTGACTTCTTTCAAAACATTTCAAGCGAAATTGTTGTAAATATTCGACAAATTTCCCGTTTTTATTCCCAGACAACGTGCGTACTGATATTACTTTATATTTATTCTTCAGTAGTATAAACAATTGTCACATTTATTGTAGTATGATTTCTGAGAAAGCAATCAAGATATGATCAGAAGGTTTTTATTTTTGCTTTTGTATAGAGTTCGTTTTATTTTTGATGTTGAATATTGTTTAAATATTTTTTTCATGGAAGTAAAAAAATATTCTTATTATAGAAAATTCTGAACTTTTTTATTATATCAGTTTTAGAAACTTCAGGGAAAAGTACTTTTGTTTAAAAATAGAATTAATTAATAAAATTTTCTTTGGAAATGTTTATTAATAGAAGGACATATCAAATATATTTTCATATAAACTGGAAATATTTTATAAAGAACTTTGAATTTTTTTAAAATAATTCAATCGAAATAATTTTTATGACAAAAGTAAAAATGTTTTATTAACGCTTTTAAAAACTATTTTTAACAATGAACATTTTAAAACATTCGTTGTTACATACATAAGTTATAAATTCAATTAACTTGTTTTAATTAAATTAGTTTCTATAAAAGAATAAAGTCTTGTGGTAATACAAATATTATTTTTATACAAGTAATTTCAGTTTATGAAATATATAATTTTTATTATTTAAGATTTAAATATAGTACCAATTAAACGAGTTTATATTAAGGAATAGTATATAATTAAGTTTTATTCACGAATTTCATTTCTTGTTATAAACTTTAAGATTATTTCAACTTAAGTACTCATAAATGTCTATTAATAGACGATTTTGAGGTTATTTCGTACGTTATTTCCTTAATATCAAGAAAAATTACGATCTCTTAAGTATATGAGTTTCAAGAAGATTTTTGATTTATTGAATGTAATTTTTAATATTTTTCTTTCATTATATTTCTTTATTATTATAAACACTATTTTTTTTTAAAAAAATGAAACATTTTCGAATTAGTATAATATTTTAAGCTTTTTTTATAATTCTAAATACCATCATTTTTATAAAAATAAATTACTCACTAATTACCAAAAAAATATATAAAAGTATTTAATAATCAATTATTTATTTGTGGTAATATTTATTATTACTGTTTAATAATGGATATGTAATTAGTTTTAAATATAAATTTGATAATTTAACGAAAAGTTGAATAATAAATGAAAATTGAACACTTCAATGAAACTTATTGCATGTAAATAATTTTTATAAGTTGTTTTATAAAAATATGGGTTATGCGACAATCTATTCAAATATAAATGTGAAGTGAAATATAAAAATAAAAACATCTCCGATTGCAAGGAAATGAAATTTTAAATTGATCAAACGAATGGAAAGAACTATCATTTATTTTTAAAAATCTATTTGTAACATACTGGAAACACTTAATCTCAGAATATATATATATATATATATATATATATATATATATATATATATATTAAAACTATTCTTCATGTTTTTTATTTGTTGTCAGTTGTAGGTCATTATTTTTTTCTATAAGTGATTTAAATTTTAAAATCATATTCAGATAGATATTGAATTTTTAAATTTTAATTCTATAAAGTATGATTTTTAAAAATTATATAAAATTAGAGAAAAAAATCAACTTTTCAATATCTAATTATCTAATGATAATTTAAAGAGTTGAAACTTACTTTGGAAAAATAAACAATCAGTAATATAATAAAAATATGGAATGAAGTTATGATAATAAGAGAATAAGACTGACAAACGATTTAATTTTTAGTTACTCATAATTTTCAAAAATTGTGTGTATAAAGTAAGGAAATTTAAAATTTATTAATAAAAAGTGTAATAAAAAAACAGTATTTTTGAAATAATATTGTAAAGTAATATAGTATTATATATATATATATATATATATATATATATATATTAAAAATATTTGTAATTTTTGTTGTCGATTGTATGTTTTTTTCTCTATAATTGATTTTAATTTTAAAGTCATAGTCAGATAGATACTGAATTTTTATTTTTTATAATTATTAACGTATATTTTTTCTGAAATAAGAGCAAAAATTAAATATTTAATATTCATTTATCTAATGATAATTTTAGAGTTGAAACTTAACTCTGAAAAACACAAAATTAATAAACCAATATAAAATATAGATAAAAATGCTAACAATAAGAATACAGGAATGAAAAAAAAGATTAAATCTTCACTTATTCATAAGTTTTGAAAATTGTATGAATAAAGCATGGAAATATAAAATTCATTAAAAGAATGTGTAAAAAAGAACAAAAAAATATTTCTTAATATACTATAAATTTATACAGTAATATTATATATATATATATATATATTTATATATATATATATATATATATATATATATATATATATACAAACGAGTATATATATACTTTACCTGTTTACTTTTTAAATTTCCACGCAATTGAAATTCCTTAAATCCTATTTGATCCACAACCGACGAATGTATTCTATGCAAAGACCGGTTATATCTTTTTGTAAAAAAGGACCTCTAACACTCAAATCTACTGGATTTAGTTTAAACTTTTATAACTCCATTTTGATCAACATATCTATACGTCCTTACAGTACGTGTCATTATTATCGAACAGCTGACTTCCCAATATATATATATATATACACATGGATATGGTATGTGCCTGTGTGTGAATAAATGTTTATTTAGCTTTGAAAGATTCAATTTGAAATTGAATTCAATGTTTTTAGAAATATATATATATATATATATATATATATATATATATATATATATATATATATATAAAGTGCAGTATTAAATCAGGACGAATTTGTTCCAATTTCAATTTTTATGCAACGTAAAGATTATATTGTAAATTGGAAACGAATAATACTTAATACTATTCTTCGTTTCATGAATCAACGATCATTTCAAATACAACAAATCTACAGTAAAATATAAATAAATAACGTGATATTTTTCATTTTTAAATTTTGTGTTCGTGTTATCGTCAAAGTATCACGTATTGTTCACTATATTGTTGTAAAGATTATATTTACATGTATATATATATATATATATATATATATATATATATATATATATATATATAACACAAATCGTATCTATATCAAAGTAAAAAAGCAATGATAAAACGGATATTTAGAATTTGTGCTCGTTCATTGAAGCATTTGAATTTTCGATTTAGGTATTATTTATTACTAAAGATAGGTTCTTTGATTTCATACTTTTTGAACTTGTATATTCTTAATAAAAAATATCTTATCTAGAATCAACATGCGTTGTTTATTTTTGGTACAAAATATATTTACAAAAATATAGTTCGTTTTAAAATCCTTCAACTTGCATATGTTACGATTTTATCTCAACTACATTACCCACTTTTTATGGTTCTGTAAGTGTAGAATATTCAAGATTAGAAATAATATATAACCATGAATACAGTATTTAATCGTGTGTATAATTTTTTTAACTTATGAAAATATTATTTTTATAATTTTCACTTAGTTGTAAGCACCTTTTTTTAAATTTTGCTTTTTAAGCACGTTTTTTATGAAGAAAATAAAATATATACGATTTATAAATGTATCTACATACAAACAGTAGTGTATATGTTTATTTATAAAGGCTATAAAACGTGTCACATGCTCAACTAATATTATTTATAGCAAAACTTCCCATAACAGTAAATTAAAAAAATTCTACGATATCATTTATAAGTTGTCAGTTGAAAAACTATCGTATTTTATTTTTTTTGTCGCGTTGTAATATTTTTTAGTCTTATTTTCCTGTGGTATTTTATACAATTACTTTGTAGAGTATTGTTGAAAGTATATATATATATATATATATATATATATATATATATATATATATATATATATATATATATATTCTGAACGAAACTTTCCGAATCACTTGAAAAATATAATTTATTTCTTTTCTTACAAAAATACTTTACTTGAAATTAAGTCCTTTCTTTGATGTGTAGGTTATCTTGGAAAATTGATTAAAAATTTTTTTTATAATTTTTCATATCTATTGATTATATTTTAATTTACTTTACAATATTTTTTTACTAAAGCCTTATATAATTTTCATTGAAGAAGTTATTTTTTTTCGTAGGATTTTATATATATATATATATATATATATATATATATATATATATATATTAAATTAAATGAGATTATGAAAATGGTTTTGAAACAATTTAAAAATAAATTTTTTATGAAATATTCACCATTTAATATTCTATAGAGAAGAGAAAATTTACTGTTATGATTTTCTAATTTAATTGGATAATTGTTTTTCAGTAGAAAAAAAACTTTTTGTGCCTTCTAAAGAAAGAATTTATTTCATTTTCTGTTTTTTAAAAATGAAGAAAATTGTCATAAATAATATTGTATATATTCGAGGGTCGTTTGATAAGTATGGTAAATTTATTTATTGTTTAATTTAATTAATTAATTAATTTTTTTAGTTTAGTTTTTCTTACTTTTTTACCATACTTATCAAACGACCCTCGTGTATATATATATATATTTGATAAAAAATAGTTTTCATTTATATTTTGTACTAGTCTCAACAAAATGTAAAAAAAATAATCATTGTACTATAATTAAACTCTAATTCGTTATAAACAATTTCCACTTCATTTATCTCACTATTCTTTACTTTTCTATTCAATTCTGGAACGTTTAATCGATATTAAATTTTCTGAAGTATTTCTTCAGAAATTGTTTGAATTTTCGGTTTGAAAACTTTTTGCCATTCAAATGAATTCATTTAATTTTTATATAAATAACTATTTACAAATAAAAATTAATTAATTACTAAATTGTGAAATTTAATATAAAATGTAATTAGTGAAACAGTTTTTTATTAATAAATAAAAAAATATGAGTTTTAATCTACGAGGAAAATTTTTAGTTGTCATTTTACAACAATTTAAATTATCTCTGTAAGTTTATGAGTTGTTGGAAAAACTTTGTATTATTTAACTAAGTTCGTTAAGATATTAAAACTTTCTAACAGATAGACTAATTTTTCATCTCGACAAAAATTATTAAACTAGTTTAATATAAAAATCAATACTATTTAGTCGTGTGAAATAAATTGAATAAACATTGTAGTTAATTGGAATAATTTTATTTAAATAATATTAATTTTCTAGTGAAAAATTGATATTGAAATATACATTTATAAATAATTTAAATTAAAATTAAACATAATTACTCTGTAATGACAATTTTAATTAGAGTAAATAATTTATTTTTTAATTATTATTCTCATTAAAATTTCAGATTAAATTATTTAGTTATGTTTAATTTATTGATTAATTATATTCAGTACATATTATTTATGATAAATTCTATATCAATAATTAAAAAAATATGTTGAAATATTAATAAAACATTCATAAAAAATTCATATTTAAAATAATATTAACATTTTTACTGAAATTTACTACAAAGTTTAATTATACAAAAAATTGAATATTTCTCAAATGGACAAAAAAAGTCTATTTTCATCACGATTTCTCCATCGTCGTTTCTGAAACGCTTACTGTAAATAGATACAATAGCAATTCAATCAAATATTACTTATTTTTTTTCATCAGCTGTTGCACGAACATTTCCCTTGAATAAGCCTGATTTATTTAACGACTAAAGATAAAGATTCTAGACAGAAAGTTACGATCCACGTCTTTTTAATTAAAAACAAGAGTTCTTTGATGGCTTGTAATTTCGATGCGAAAAAAAGCTATCAAAGTACTTTCGCTTTATTTGGCGTGAAAAACTCGACAATTCAGTACGAGAACGCATATCATAAATTCTAATATGATGAGTGAAATATGATTATTTCAGATCGTGTTTGTATTGATCTGAACGAAATTTAAATATTTCCATATAACTTCATATTGTAATAAGATTCATATATATATATATATATATATATATATATATATATATATATATTATATTACACACTCAACCTTTTGTTAAAACATGGTACTCCATCCTATACATATAAAACAGTATTTTGATATTGAACTTTCGACCTATTGGTCGTTTTAACAAAACTCCTACTCTATATAAACACAATAACTTATCTATTCAAAACCAACGAGTGACAAATGGGTCATAAGTTCGAAACTGGACTTAAAAGCTTTGTCGTCTTTCATTACAAAACTTTAGTTTTAAATTCAGGAAGAAACATAAACATGGCGTTAATTTACTTTGCATGAAAAGAAATAAATTTTAATATAACGACTTTTTTCTATATTTTTGATATAAAAGTTGTATATCGGAATTTCATTTCTTCCATTTAAATTGAATTTATTTTAGGAAGAGAAATAAATATCGTTGATAAATTTAAGATGTAAAATAAATTAATTAGGATTAGTAATTGTTTTATTTGAAAATAATTTATTTTTGTATATAAATGTTTTTTTTTATTTCGAGAAAAAAGTTTTGTAATAAAAAAATCAATAATTTTGTTTTATATGACATAATTAATTATTACTAATTTTATTTCTAGACTTTAAATAAATTTTAATGAACTGGAACTTAAAATAATTCAGTTGAAAAACTATGTTGTCACTATAACTAATTCTTCTTTTAAACAAAAAGTTGATTATCAAAATTATAAAATGTTAATGAAAATTCTATTATCATTTGATACATTTATTTACTTTTGAGATAATTATCGAAACTACTAAAACCGTTTAATAAAACTAAATAGGAAAATTCTATTTTAGAAATGATATTTTGTAGTAAGTGAAATTTAGAAATTTAAATTATTTAAATTATGTATGATAATTAAATAATAGTGAAATGAAAACTAATCCTTACTTATTAAGGTGTATATTAAATTAAATAGCACGGTTATTATCATTAAATATTTCTTTGAAAATTTAAACCTGTTTACTAGGCAAGAAATTGAAGAATTTACTCATAGTGTTGATATTATGGTTGTTGATTTTCTTATATGACAAAGTTTAAATTTGTAAAAATATAAAAAATCGAATCTTTGAAATTAAAATAGTTTCAAAAATTGTATTAAATAATGTTGTATTCAGAAATCAAAATGAAATTAAATTATTTATCTAAAATTTAAATTTAATGTAATTCTCATAATTTGAAATTATATATATATATATATATATATATATATATATATATATATAATGTATGTATGTATGAAAATATATAGAAAATTATAACTATAGTCCTCATACCCATTTACACAATAGACCGGATTTTGTTGCGACAAAGCTATAGAATAGGTTCAGATTTCACAAACATATTGTAAATAAATGTATTTAGATAAGCGGTGCTTAAATACATTTTCTTCACAAGAGTTTACAAATTTCATCGTAAAGGTTTTTTATGTATATATAACAAAATGCTAAATCAAAACTATTACAAATAAGAATATACCAAACTGAAATCTTTTTGTTAAAATTTTGTTGATAATTAATCTTAATATATATAAAAAAATAACTTAATATTCGTACATATAGAGAAAAATAAAAAAAATCAACTCTTGATTTTAATTTATTAAAAAAAGTTATTGATTATGATTTTTAAAAAAATGTAAAATACATATTTTTTTAAAAAATAAAAATGTCATATCTTAAATAACATTTTTTTTTAATATCCAGCTGATTTTTAATAAATATTTTACTATTTTATACCATAATCATCCAATTTATCAATTTATTATTATATTATACAAATAAATTATTATCCTTAATACTACAAAATATTAAAAAGTGTCCAATAATTAATTATTGTTCATTTTATTTATAATAACAATAAGATAATGTTAATTTCAATGGCAATGCTATTATCATCAAAGTGTTGTATTATAAAATGTGTTGTATTATTTTTTTTCATTTTACATAATAAATATCTATATTTCTTTTGTAGACTTAAATTTAAATACCATTAACATAAATATAAAAAAATAAGAATTTGATAATTATATTTAAATTTAGTAATCGTTAATAAAATTAATTCAAAAATTCAAGAGTACGAAAATTTTAAATATATTATTATATTATGAAATAAATGCGTAGATTTTAATAACTTCAATTTTTGAATAAGAGTGAATAATAAGTTTAATATTTCTAATAGCAGTTTTAAATACGCTATTAAAAATATTCTGCATATTGTCAATTCCGGAACATGTCTCTCTATTATTTAATAAGTGCATATCTGCATAACAGATGATTTTTTTTAATAAAATTTTATTCATTTAAAGAACAATAAAAGTCCATTTGAATTGCTTTTTATACACATTTTTTTGATTTAAATTGCCGCAATTTAATATATTCTGCGACTAGAGGAAAACTGACCTAATTCAGTCCACAATGCAAAAAATATCTTTATCTATCTATCTATTTATATATACGAGGGTCGTTTGATAAGTATGATAAAAAAGTAAGAAAAACTAAATTGAAAAATATAATTTAATTAATTAATTCAATTAAACAATAAATAAATTTACCATACTTATCAAACGACCCTCATATATATATATATATATACTTATATTGTTTATAAAATATTAAATTCTATTTTATTTTTCACAACTAAAATATTGATTAATATCTTTTAATTGAATATTCTTGAAACCAAATAAATATAAAATGTATTTAAGATTAAATAAAATATCAATAACAAACAATTTATAAATATATTTTTCATGAATGATTAAAAAGATATTTTTTTTGTCAATTTTCTCCACTTATTTATGATCTACGATGAACAAAAAAGTAGTAACCTTTATTAAACGCGACATCAACTGTCGAACACTTTTTTCTTCACTCACTCACGAATTGCTTACTGATCAAAATTGCGCTATATACAACAGATAAATTCACCAAACAGCGTTCTCATTTTTAACTTCTTTGAAAATATTGAAGAAGTCAATCTATATGCCGTCACTTCTCACTACTCTGTTCGAATATCAATGCCATTCGGGCTCAATACTAAAAAAAATAACTCTATCGGATGTTTGTGCTCTATTCTTTTCTTCAACGGTTTTATATATATATATATATATATATATATATATATATATGTATATATATATGTTTATATATATATATATATATATATATATATATATAAACATTGTTTTGAAAAATGTTGCATACTACTTTAGAAAATTTCATAAATTCAATAATAAGTATTATTTTGTTCGTAAAATATTTCATTGTTCTGTTTTAAATTTCTACATCGTTCTCTAGAAAGAGACTTATTTTCCACAAAAATAAATTCTGTTAGATAAAAAAAATATCTAATGTACCAAACGTGAAAAATTTCGAAAAAAGGTTTAGTTCAATCCAGTCGTTCTTTATCAGTGTATTGAGTTTTCCAAGTAATTTGATATTTTGGAACGATTTTAAAATAAATTGTTTTAGTGATGTGGATATTCCAAATAAAATTAATTCCAATAAATGATTTAATTGTAAAAAATTTTGTAGAGAAAATTAATTAATTTTTAATTTTCTATGTATAAATTATTTTGTTAATAAATTCGATTGTTCATTTCTTAGAATGAATTTAATAATTATTTTTAAACGAATAATAATTAATTAATTTTCATGGTCATTTTAATATAATAATTTAAACTATATTTTTTGGTTCTATTTGAATTTTTATGTTTTTTATTTTATAGCCTTGAGAAATATATCTATTTAACTCTGTATTTTTTATATAATTATTTTTAAATTGATGTTAATTAAATATATCACAATGGTGATGACTATAAGAATTTTTTTTTGTATTTAAAATAGTTTAATTCTTTATGAAATAATTTTTAAAGTACTGTTAATAAAAAATATTTTTTCAGAGAAAAATGTTTACAAAAATATATATGTATAAAATATTTAAATGACATATTTTTTATTTATTCATTGCAATCATAGTCTACTGACAATATTAAAATTGTTATTTGATTACTGATTAGATATATTTTAGATTTTATATAATTATTTTTAATCTATTTATGGATTTTTCTAGATAAATACTTATGTTTTTTAAAAATAATAAATATTTTTTAAAATATTTTTATGATTATTATGACATATGTATTTCCGTTAATAAAATGTATTTTAATGATAAAAAATAAGATAATAAATATATTTTTTAACTAGCAGAATTTTTTTTATCATAGACTGAATTATTAAGTATGGAATCAAGAAATAATTTATAATCGAATGGTATATATTAGAGATAGAATGATAATAATAATAACGTAAATTAAATAAATTATGTATATAGAAAATATTTATTTAAAATATTAATTAAATTTTAATTACATACAAGTTATTTATATAGTGGTATTTGTGTTTGTGTTTGTAAATGTAAAATTATGTCACTACATTTTAACGAAAATGAATGTAACTCATTCAACAGAATTATTAAAATTAGTTTATGTTACATGAATACAGATGCTCACAAATAATCATTCATTATATTAATTACGTTCCATAATTTTATTACAAACAAGAAATTTATATTAGATATTTCGTATAATTTCTCGTTTTCAGTTTCTTTGTATATTCAATTATATATACATACATACATATATATATATATATATATATATATATATATATATATACATATACATATATATTTATTTATGTATGTGTATGAGCACGTGCAAGTGTGTTTATTTCAACGCAAATAAATTACTCGCCTTAAAATCATAATATTTTATAAAGTATTCAATAACAACTAAGTGTTCCATTATATTTGTTGAAGTGTTTTTCAATGACCATGTCATCATCATCAACATCATCAAAGTTTTGTATTATATAATGTGTTTATTTTGTTGTGTTTATTTTCATACAAAATCTAAAATACATTTGTTGATTTATGTTGTGTTCTGAATATAATTAATATCATATAACATTTTTAATTTATTTATAATTGTGTACTTTACAAGTTTTAAACATACATACATACATATATATATATATATATATATATATAATTATATATTTGTAAATTTTGTTCATATTATATTTCAGATAATATTCAGTTTACGGATTTCCAAATAAAGAGATATATAGTTATTTTTTTTTAAATTTAACAATAAATATAATGAAATGAGTCATAAAAATATTGTGAAAATTTCATTAATAGAATTCTAAAATTCTAAAACAATCCGATTAAATAATATAAATCTCTATCATATGTTTGTGAAAAGTATCAATGTAGAATATTGTCAAATATTCTACTATTGTCATATTACAAATACTATTACAAATATTGTCAAATATTGAAAATAATTATTAGTATATTGACTTTATATAAATTAACTTATCTTTTATATATATATATATATATACGTGCTTTTTGAAAAGTGATAGAACTTTAAATTGAATCACTATCAAAAATTCTATCACGCTTAAAAAACATCCTATATATACAAATTCATGTGTGTTTATATATATACATATGTAGTTTTAAACGAAAGGTCCAGTTAAACAAAGTATTATCGACGACTGGAATCACAACCAAATCACGAAAAAAGAATGTTTCTGTGACTCGATTAAAATTCAAATCAAGTCGCTAAAAAAGTGAGTTTCAACATTTCAACTTCCTGGAAATGACATTGGACGAATCGAATTGTGTAAAAAATAAACGGACACCGTTTAACGTTTGAGTTGCAATATATATACACACGAACCTATATAATTCTGTGTAGGTAGAAAAGTACTTAATATAGTATTTCAACTTTATACATTTTTTGAATTTTAAAAATTCCACGTTTTATAAAAAGTCAATATATTTTTTCGAATATATATATATATATGTAATATCACATGTACAATTAATTTACATTTATAAAAATATACTTATTTTATTTCAGCAATCATTTGTATCCGTAACAATTATGAAAAGAAACAGAATAAAACTAACTTTCATTATGACACATTCAATAAATTTCAATATCTAGAACGGAATAAATGGCTCAATCGTTTTCCTACACGTATTCATTTCCTTTAGGCCTTTGCTCATTTTACATACAACAACTGTCACAGTCAATACATTATCAGATACGAGACGGAAGGTTTTTTCCAACCATCATTACAATCTTTGTACTCGATTCTACGATTATCTATCATCTCTTTTTTGGATTTCTTGAAAAGCACTCAGAGTAACAAAGCTTGTGATCGGGAGATAATATCAAATTCGTTATATATCCGATTACAAAATCAATTGAACTTTAAGTAAATACTGAGAATTTTTCAATTTTACGAATTTATAAATAATTTTAAGTGATAAGTATATTCGTTTTAAATTTTTTTTTAAATATATACATATTTATTAGATAAACTTATTCGAAACAAATCTAAAATATTTTTGATAAATTACATATCTCAATTTATTAAAAGACATCGTTTATAAAATCATTTTCTTTAAAATATGGAAGTTAATAAAATGATTTATTTTTATATCGTTTAAAAAAAAAATAAATTACTTAGAAAAATCATTATATTGATAGAGATATTCGATTTAACCTAATATTTTTTAAAATGTTTCATTTTTGATAAATTAAATATTTTTATATATAGTGGCTCAAATGATACTGAAGAGTTTTGAAATACAATTACTTGTCTACTACAGTTTATTATTCTTTACTTTTTTTAATCTCATTTGGGTCACCCTATTAATAGAATTAATTTTTGTAAAAAAGAGAAAGTGTCATAGAATTTTTTTTAATGTTAAATAACAGTTATTAAAAATATGAAATCAGGAAAATTGTTCATATTTTTATATTTTTGTTTATAAAATAGATTCTCATCTAATTTTTTTTTCAAAAATGACTACTCCTTTTTTAACTTGTTTCATATAATATTCAGGATCATATTTTTTTATTAAATCTTGTTAAGGCAAATTTTCTAATTTGTCCCATCATCAAGTAATTTTCTAATACTTTTTTATTATTTTACTATTTATTATGTTTTTTTAAAGTATTTATTTTTTATTGTAATTTTCGTTTTGTTTTAAACAACCTTTTTTAGTATCAAATATTCCTTTATAAAACATTTTATATATATACAACTTAATTAATTTTCCAATAATTTGATTTTAAATTAATTTTAACAAACGTTGTGTTTAATTTTTTATAATTATACACACACATATTTATATATATATATATATATATTAAATATATGTATATCCAAGGAAATGACAATCGATTAAGAAAACATGAAATAGGCAGACCAGAAGTAATCACCATAAATCATTACATTTATGTCATGTATTTGTTTTTGTATTTATAATTACTTTATATACATGTTATTTTATAAGACATTATATATATATATATATATATATATATATATATATGTAAGTATCAATAATGCCTTCTTCTTAAGTCTGAGCAAGAGACGACAATATACATTCTATAGAAAACCAATATTTTACATCAATCCCAAGCTTTTCGAAATCTTACAGCAGCGTTGATTTTAATGTATTTTCCTTGTGTTTTTATTCGAGTACAAAAAAAGCGCACAGCAGTTGAATATAGCGTTGTTGCGATTTTCTTTATTCAAATTCGTACAGCATTTGTGTGGAGAGAAAATGGTACTTACATTTTCGCTACTTGCAATCCGCATAAATTTGCAAACAGATATACAATTGTAGTATTTTCTACACTTTACCTTTGTACAACTAAACATTATCATGACATTTCTGAGGTAATACGGATTATCGTCACAAAACAGCATTCCTCGTGTTCGGCTTGTAATTAACGAGCAATCTGTCACATTAGACTTGAACGTAGTAATCTTTGTTGTGGTTTATTTACAACGGTGGATACGTTGTATATTTTATGTTCTGTAGAAGTGTTTGGTAAATTCTCGCCTGCGCATCATGCGTTCGAAATACAATTGTTGTTTAACTTATTCAACAATTATATTCGCCAATATTGCGAAAAGTTTAACAATTAATTTGTTTTGTATAACTAGAACACACTTTCAATGTTTTAAACTAAGCTCCTAATTACACTAATCTCTTGTATATACAGCTTGAAACCGTTTTACTTTGTTTAATTAAAGTAAGATAAATATAGTCTTGAATTTAACAACTACAGATTTGAACAACAAAATTATTACGAATATTTTTTTTCAAAATATAAATTATCTTAAGATATTATTAACAATATATTTTTCTTAATAACTCATTTCTAGTACTTAGTGTTTGTGTTTATAAAAAGTAAGAAAATTAATAAAGAAATCATTATTCATTTTAGAGAATTTGTAGTCTTTTCTGTATAAAGATTTAAATTATTCTTCGGAGAAAATTTAATTAACGTATTTTTCACTTTACAATTTTTCTTTAATTAAAATAAATGTAATAGTTTATATATATATATATATATATATATATATATATATATATTTATGTCAAGATAAATATTAGAACAAAAATATAATTTTTAATAAAGTGTATAAGTGAAATCACCAATTTTTACATAGAAAACGTGCACGTATAAACTTACATTTCTGTTCATGGTGCTTTGAAGTGTATTATTTAACGGTTGAAAAATTCATTCTGTTATACATTTTATTTTATCGCACCGTTTCATTGCTGATGATGTTATACACTTACATCCGTGCCGAGTGAGAAAAGACGTAACGGCAACGAGACAATTTAGAGATCAAGCGCCATGCTTTTTAGAGCGTCGCCACGTAGCGCAAAAGTAAACAGCCGAGGACGAACAACATTTTTTACCATTGTTCGTTTGCTTCGCGTCTTGTCCTCGGTCAAAGCCTCTGTGTATACATTGCATCCATTAATATTGTTCTTCCAGTTACTACATTATGACATATTTGCCTCTGTAATTAGATACTAATCAAATAATTAATGATTCAGGATGTTGTCTGTCTCGTTCCCGAACAACAAACTTCCAAATGATGATCTTTATTGCTACGTTATGTTTTCTTCGTCTTAACGACTTATATTTATTTTTATTGTTTTGTTATTTTATTCGCTTCTGTATATATTTGACAAGAGTTTAAGTCGATTTTATGTTTTGTTAAATATTAACAATACTTTACTTAAGATTTAACGTACAAACTGTATTTTCATTGAAAATTATACAAAATAATTTTCTTTTCAAAAAATAATAAATATAAATCTGATAATTTAGAATTGATTTTTTTTAAATACAATAATCATAATATATTTTAACTTATTTAATTTAAAATATAATATGATTCGATATTTTTCAAATAGTTTAGAATTTATATTTAACTCAAGTAATATCATAAATTAAAAAAAAAATCTTTCCTCAACTTAAGAAAAAAAAACAATTATGATATTATATTATAAGAGTTATATAATTTATTTAAAAACAATCTTTAGTTATTTTTTAGCACAAATTAATGACAAATTAAAATTTTCCAGATTTTTGATTAAGTTATAGACAATAAGGTTTTTATTTCTTCAATGCTCTGACGATGATGGCATCGCCATTGAAATGCCTATTAGGTTAATATTATTATAAATAAAAAAGTTAACAACAACTGATTATAAAACACTTTTTAATATCTTGTGGTGTTAAGTTTGATAATTCAGTTTTGTCAAAATTGAGGTTTAGGTCATTTTTAGTTTGTTTTTTTTACTTCAGTTTTTGAAATTTTACAGTAGTGGCTGTAAAATTATAAGTTTGATAAATACTATATGACAACATAAGAAATGTTTATTAAACTATGATATCATGAAATTTAAACCAATCCTAATTATGTTAATATGAAAAATCTGTGAGATTTTTTGTTATAAATAAATTAGTAATAATTTTTTTGTAAAAAAAATTACTCTTAAATTATTCAAATGTATGATGTAAAAATGAAAATAATATTTTATTTTACGATTTAAACAAAATAAAATTTATATTTCTCTTTTTATGTACATACACACAAACACTCACACACATACACACACACACACATATATATATAAAATATAATTTACATAAATATATGTATATATATATATGAATTTTCTAAAATGTGTCAATGTATTTATGTAATATTTTTCTAGCAAAAGTCGCTTTCATATACGTTGATTTGCATATACAGAATTTGAACGTTTTTTTTATATTTCGTTATTTTTATTTTTCTATTTTACTTGTATGGTGGTTTAGCTAATATAAATATATTTTGAAACTAGGTTGAAGTATAAATTGAACATTTTCAATTTGTTTATGTTTATTTTAGAATAATTTTATTTACCACTTTTTAATCGTATTTTTATTTAATATATATATATATATATATATATATATATATATATATATATGTGTGTGTGTGTGTGTGTGTGAATATTTGAATAAACATATAGAATAGAAATTAATTATTAATTGATTAGTTTTTATATATATAATTAATAATTTTATCTAAGAGTAAAATAAATTTATAATTATAAAAAGTTATTTTATTTAATTATTAAAAATATTTTATATACTAGAAACGAAGTATTTTTCTCTAAAAAAGTAAATAATTATAAAAATATACTTATAAAATTTACATAATTAATGAATATATATGGAAATTATAGAGTTTTGTTATCATTCTTTATAATTTTATTATTTTAAAATTTTATATTTTTATTTCTCTTTGTGTTACTAGAGATATATTTGATTAAACTGTTTAATAGTTTTCAAATAAAAATAAAAATAATTTCAAATATATTTTTTAATCAATTAGATATCATTTGTATATTTATGCCTAATTATTAATAAATGCTATATTTTAATTAGCTTAAAAATATCAATTAATAAATAAATATAAATTTAAATAAAAAGAGAAATGTTTATTTTTTTATTTATTTAATAATTTTCAATTTTTTAGTTAACATGAATGTAAATGAGAATCTAAGTTACAAGATTTAATTTTCATATTTTAACATGATTTTATTTTCTTTACTGACCTGAAATTCATAAATTTATTTAATTAATAATTCTGAGATTTTTCAATTTATTTGAATGAATATTTTTCAAATAATTATTTTCTATTTTCAGACTTGTGTACAGTTATAAATGGCATTTTTTTATAATATAATAAATGTCAGTTTATAAATATTAATTTAAAATAGAATCTCTATATTTTATTAATTTGTTTATAATTATTAAAAAAATCCTTTTTTTAACTGCTTATAAAATATTTAATACCTTTGAAGAAAAGTTGATATAGTAATTAATTATGTTACTTTATGAAAAAGTAATTACAAATTATTTTCAATGAAAGATTAATAAATATTTCTTTAATAAAAAATTATTTCATGAAATAATTAAAATTGTCATCGTAATAAAAAATATATTTTAAAAAAATATTAGATTATACAGAATTACAAAAATAATAATCTCTTTCGCTTTATTAAATGTTTTTAAAAACAACAAGTATAATATAAAAAGTTCAAATAACATTTAAAGAACTGTTTAAAAATACGTATGAAAAATAATATTTGGTAAGTAAATACATGTATTTAATTTATTACAAAAATAAATTAAATATTATGTTAAGAAATCAAAAAGTGTATATATATATATATATATATATATATATATATATATAGAAAAGAGAGAGAGAATAAGTTAATAATATGGTAAAAAATTGAGTAATATATTTTTTAAATTTCATTAAAAATATGTATTAATTATAACTTATTGTGTTTATGATTATTTATTTTTATATTTTTTGTATGATAATTGCTTTATTTTATTCCAGTAATAGAGAATAATAAATAATATATTTATTGGTTCTATTCTATGTGTATTTATAAAAAAAATCAAATAGGTTTATTTTTATTTAATTCATATTTATATAATTTTTATGTACTAAAAATTAACCTTTATGTTATAAAATATTTCTAGTTCAAATAAAACATAACTTTGATTCAAAATTGAATATACAATATATATATATCAATATTTATTATTTTCCGTTTGTATTTGATATATTTGTTTTAAAAGAAAATTTATATTCAGCAAATAGAATATTTTTTTTTGTAAATAGAAAATTTATATAAACTTTTTTCTTGTTGAAATCATATATTTTATGTCAATCATTTTTTATTTATCTTTTTATGATTTTGGCTAGTACAATATTACTTTAGATATTTTTTTATGATTTTCACTGTATATGACGTTTAAATATATTAATAAAAAATGTTTTACGATTTTTTTTGTATTAAAAATATACTAGTACTTTATACAAGATCATTTATTTCCAAAAAATTGGCAGCATATTTGATGTTTTCTGAAATATTTAATTTATATATATATATAGGTTTCTGAAATATTTAATTTATATATATATATATATATATATAGGTGTGTAAATGTATATATGTTGGTATATATTATTTGTATGTCCAAGAGGTTAGAAGTTTAAATTGAATTAAGTGGCAATTGTTAATTACGTAACTAACTTTAAAGTAATATAGTTAGATTGTACCGTAAACAGAGTCATACGGCTCACCGACAATCGTCTGGTGAAAGTTTCATGAATAGTTGAAAAGTGACCGTCCCTTTGGAGGTTGTCCACCTACAGAATTCATGAGAAGTTTGTCAGTGCTTGGTAGAAAGGAAATGATTATAAAAGAATGAGTGGCCATGTTGTAAGATCAGATAGATCCGTACTGAATATTGTTTTAGTGTAAGAGGCGTTACTTCGTATCCGTACGAAATTCACGCGACGATCAAGCAAAGAAATAAATCTTCCATAGTCGACTATTTGGCAAGTCTTTACAAAAGTTTTCGATGTACATTCGTATCACGTACAACTGATTTAAGCATTAACCTTCGTATATAATGAAGTGCGTATTGAATGTTACAACATTCTATGTGAAATAGAGAATTCATCGAATTACAGATCAGTTGAAATGATGTTATAGTTAAGTCAATTAATTAACTCAATTCAATGGTAGGATTTTTGATTACAAGTTGCTTTTATATAAATAAATGTTTCAAAAATATTCGTTTGATAATTCCAATATAAAAAAAAACATATCTATAACTATTTTATTACATATTATGTTTAATATTTTTGTATAAAAAAATATTTTCATGAAAATAAAAAGTTAAAAGTGACAGTCAATAAAATTTAAATAGAATTTATATATGTCAATGAATAGATAGAATATTTTATAGACTAGAATGAATGGGAATTAACCACTTTATTTTTATAAAAAATTAAATTAATATTCTTTAATCAGAAATTAAATTAAAAATTATTTTACAACTTATTATAATATATTTTTATAAAAATCATTAATACCACTATTTTTGAAATTATGTCGGATTTACATTCCTTTATTCGAGAAGCCATTTGCAAAACCAACAGTA
This sequence comes from Neoneuromus ignobilis, assembly GCA_029203775.1. NCBI lineage: Eukaryota > Metazoa > Arthropoda > Insecta > Megaloptera > Corydalidae > Neoneuromus > Neoneuromus ignobilis. The sequence continues at coordinate 48,022,802 of CP092089.1, forward strand.
ACAAATGGCTTCCTGAACAAAAGATCGAAACTTCATTAATTTATTAATATAAATTGTTCATTTTTGGTAATTTCAATGGCAATGTAAAATAAGCTTATATATTTAAATTTGATTATTGATAATAAATCTATATTCTTCTATTTGTGTACTTATTAAATAAACGAAACAATAAATAGAATAATTTTTAATAACATTCTGTTATGTTGAAATATTGAGCTATTTATTAAAATTTCAATTGTCTATAATTTTAAGATATAGAGGTTGCTCAAATGACACTAAAGAATGTAATATATAGGGTCATCCAAATGTGACGCCTAGAGTTGTGTTTTATTAAAAAGAAACTAGACACATGTTTCCTTTTAATAAAACACAAATCAAGGCGTCACATTTGAATGACCCTATATAAACTCTCTCTACGTTAGTCATATTTGTATTATAATTATTTGAATAGAATTGGTTTATTTGTTTAAAAGTTAATAAAAGTATATTATTTTTTATCGAAATTTTTGACGTGAACAACAGATAAGATGATTTTACTTATGTCAATTAATGCAGTGATGTACTTAAGCTTCAGTATCAGTATTAAAATGAGAGAAATAATTGAGATACTAAGACTACTAAAAAAATCAATACGATTATTAATTTTTATTTATCTTTATAAAACGTAACAAATTTTCTATTAAAGAAAAATTATTTGATTTTTGAAAAGAAATTAGTTGAAACAGTTTCTGTGAATTGAACTTCATTATAATTTTTTTACATATTTTTTATCTATAAAGAAAAAAATGTCTTCATGAGTTAGATCTTTACAATCAAAATTTTTGTAAAAATATATGAATTTATATTCGTTTTTTATTTTTTTAATTGTATTTTAATAAAATGCTATACTTTTTTAAAAAAATCAGATATTTATTATATTTATTTTATTTCATTTTCAAAATTAAAACATGTAATAAAATAATAATAAAATAAATTAAATACGTTTTTAGAAATTTATCATTTTTTTAAAAAATGAATATTAATACATTTGATATAAATTTACATTTTCTCGAGTAAAGAAACTTTTATTTGAAAAGTTTTTAAATCTATTAGTGTTCGTTCTAGTTAATAACATTTGTTTTAAAGAATTTTACACTGTTTTAATGTTTTGTTGAAAAATTCAATAGCTCAAACTCACCAAGAAAATATATATAAACATTTCATTAACATGATAATTTTAATTTTTTATTTAAAAAAACAGTTTAAACTAAAAACTCCTATCTCGAGAATATATCCGCATATAATACATAATGTTTGCGGTTTTTTCCAAAGGTTACACCTTTGTTGAGTGTAATGTTGAGATACTATAATCGTTGCGGTTGTGTGTATGAAGTTTTCAAGTTTTACTAGCTGCTTAAAAGCCAAGGATAACTGAATTTTTTTTAGTATATTCAACGAACATAAAAAGAGTAAACTATGATTTATTTGAAACTTGTTTTCTTCGATATATTCTATATATTAAAATAATGTTTCTATATTAATGTAAAAAATAGATAAAATTTAGAGATTTATTTTAAGCTTTGTATTTTTTTTAAAAAAGCTTACGGATTAAAGCTTATAATGAAAAAGAGATTTTATAAGATTTTCATATTTGTTTAGGATAATTCGGATTTCATTTTAAAGAAGATTTTACATATATGAGATAAATGAATGATATTAAAAATTACAAATACAATATTTTATTGAGAAATATTGAATATCTATCATAAAAATCAGATATATAATATAGTATTAATAAACTAACGTTCGAATATAATTTTCTCTTTGTTTGTTACTGAATACTTACAAAAAATTAATATTTCAAATGTTTCTGATTTTCAGACGTGTAAGAGCTGGAGCTATAAATAATATCCGTATAATTTAACTGGAAATTTTGATTCGTCCGACGTCCGGTAATCTTGTATTTAATTTCATATGAGAATCTCTAACCAAAAGGAAATAACGCAACGTTTTACATTATGTATATTTATACTTCATTCATGTAAAAACACTTAAACGTGAACTACGGTCATTTAATTAAATTTGCAAATGATTTAATGTCAGAGGCTTTGTATGCATGTGACAAAAACTTTTGTGTGATTAAAATTTCGTACAAAAGAATCAAATAAAAAATTCTAATTCCGACAAACAATGTGATTACTATTCGAATGGAAATGTAACTATTGTTAGACTAATTGAAAAAAACTTCTTGTTGGCAGGATAAATAATTGCAACATAAATACTATTTGCATTTTCTTTATTCATACATATAATATACTCATATATGCATACATGTACTATATATATATATATATGTGTGTGTGTGTGTATGTGTGTGTGTATAGTTTGCTGAAGGTAAATAACTAAGATTTAATAACATTTATAAATGTAGATTGTCTGGTTGAAATTGTTTACATAGTGGAATAAAATGATTGTATATAATTTACAATTTTCATTGTACATAAAAGAAAATAGATATATTATTGTTAACAGCTGGAAAATTTTCTTTATCTTATTAATTTAAAGAATAATATAAAAACTTGGTTCCAATTAATAGAAATTTGTTAGTTTGATTAGATTACGTATTGAATTGAAAAATCAAATATTAGAACATGGCAAAAATCATAAAAATTATTAAAATATAATATCATAAAAATCTGTTGTAACCCAAAAATGTAACTAGTTAAAAATAATTGATAAACTTATACACATTTAAATAATATTAGCTTATTTGCCATTATCCTTTTCAGTAATTTACAAAAACCGAAAAATTTACAAACTGACATTTACAAAATTATATACTAAAAACAAACAGTTCCGTACAAATTTTCGTTTACTATCTGTTCAGAATTCAAACATTAAAAAGTATAAATTAATTTAGCCATACAACTCATATAAAAAATACATTTAAACGTACGACGATCGTTCATTTCGTATAAAGGATGTACTTTAATTATTATTTTTAAATCCCCCCGATTAATATTTCTGCAGAGATAGAGATTTTTTTCATAAAAAATAACGAGAAAACAGACAAACTTTTAATTGATATCAATTTAAACTCAAATTTTGTATTTATTTCTGTACATTGTTTTAAAAAATATTTTTGTATGTTGAAATTAAACTTTTACTTGTTTATGTAATGAAATCTTTACAACACGTTAATTAAACTAATTTGTATTTATCAAATTTCTTTTTCGTATCAATATTTAAACTTTTATTACATATGTATACACACACACACACACACATATATATATATATATATATATATATATACATATGTATGTATATGTGTATGTGGTATGTTTGATTTTACTCGAAGAGATAGGAAAGGTAATGTTTAGTTTAGAGAACAAACAAGAGTTTGTAACGTTGTTCAAAGAGTGAAGAGTCTTAAGTAGTGATGGAGCGGTCGCGAAGGAAGACAACGAGATGATCTGTATACAGGAAAATGAGTTATTTTGCATTCTAGAAATACAACATGTTTGGTTATGTATCAGAGAAATAGGTTATTTGTTTTATGTAAATTTTATGAAGATGAGAAAGTTTTCTCCATATTAAATACAAACTTTATTTTGAAACTTTTTTAATATGTTATTTCTTATTGAATTTTATAACAAACAATTAAGTGTATTTTATATTTACATATACCAGTAGAAATTTTTATGACAATATTGAAATATTTGAAAAAATAATACTTTTTTAACATTTAAATAATAAAATTATTCAATTTTTATTCGAAACCAATTTTCAATTTTATAAATTATTTTATTTGTTATTTATTTGTAATAAAATTATTATTTATTTGCGAGAGTAATTTATATTAAAGTAAATTTTATCTTAATTATTATTTTAATTATTTGCCTATGTGACTAAACATCTAATATTTTATAAATTATTATCATTCTTTTTGAATTTATAAAAATGAATTTAAAAAAATTCAATTATAAATATATTTCCCTTTATAGAGTGGTTCAAATGAGATTGAAGGATGTAAACCAGGACTAAAAGTTATATCCTTTAGTCTCTTTTAGACCACCCTATATATTATCGTGAAATTATTCTAATATTTACACTTATTAAAAATGGCACAATAAAAGTTTCTTTTGAGAAATATGTTTTTTAAAAAAATATTATCTTTCATGAAATTGTGAAAATGAAAAAAAACATTATTTTTTTATAAAAATTATTTTAGAAAATATTTTCAATTTAAACTCAAATACTTTGTTTATTTTTGAACATATATATATATATATATATATATATATATATATATTTGTGGAAATATAACAACATATTGTATTTTTGTTGTTTTCACCAAATGTTTGAAAATCACATTTCGTGAGGAAAACGGTTTTCTAACCGAACAGTCTTCCGATCGCATTGAACTTATATACATATTATATATATATATATATATATATATATATATATATATATATATATATATATATATATATATATATATGTGCTAACGTTAAAGGTATTATGGTATATTTTCCATAAATTTGTTTTGATTTAAAACATTTCAAATACAGCAACCATATATTTTATTATCAAAGTACGTCATATGAAAATATTCGCAGGAAACATTTTAAATTGTCAAATACGTCGAGTACAATATAAATGATATTTAAATGATCAAAGAAAATGTCGACATTGTTTTTCTTATCAGTTTATAAATATGTCATATAAAGGTCACTAATATTTCATTTAGTACGTTGAATATAACGGCCTGCTGTTCGATTAGTCATGACTTCGAAATTATTAACCGTGTTATCTTTTTAACTTAATGAAACACGATCTCGATTGTGTTTCTCGAATTGTTATAATCAGATTTATTTAAATTCGTACTTGTTTTCCAGTAACATTTTCTCTTATCAAAATTTATGAAGTTGTAGTTGCAATCTCAGGAAATATAATTAGTAGGTATCGAGTTCGAGTTAATTACTCTATTTTTATCATTTTTTAATTAGATTTCTACATGTATTTGTTCAGTAAATAAAAATTAAGAACATATAAATAAATTATTCAATTCTATCGAAATTATTAAAAATATTAATTGTGTAACCTTTTTTTCAAAATTCGATAAACTATAATATTATTATAGATAATCAAAGTTTTATTATATGTCATTATCTACAACAGGTATTACTAAGCTATAAAAGTAGTACAAAAAATACTAACATATATTCCAGCCATCCAATTTTTTTTCATTTCTTGTAAAATATAAAAACGTGACATATCTGGTTTTTCCATATCAGCATAAAATTATTTTCATGCTCACCTTAGAAGTTATTTAATTTATATATTTTTGAGAATATTTTCTACGTTACATATTTTTTATTATTTCAGATTTTTTCTGCTTTCCAAGCTATTTCATTTTTTAATTAAAAAAAGTACCATTTTATAATCATAAACTTAAAATAAATTATACAATCTTACTATTTCTAATTAATAAATAAAGCTTTAAAATCTTCCACGTTACTATAAATAATTTTGAATATCTAGTTTGTACATTGAACATGTTCTTCAGTGATGGATTATTCTCTCAAGGATAATGAACAGACACACTGTTCTTGTTTATTCAGTAAATAGAAATATTTATCACATATATTACATCCTCTCTCTCTGTTGTTAAGTGTACATAAATATATTTAAGTTGTAGCGTAATTATACTCAACTAGTTGTCATATTTTCGCAAGTACCTGGGCGTAACACTAAATTCATTTCTGTCATGGGAATATCACATATGTGGTGTTAGGAAAGTTCAGTAGCTGGAATTTTGAAATTTACACTATTAAACCATTTAGTAAAATAATAATTAAATAGTTATTTACATAATTTATTAGAAATTTATAATAGTGAGTAAGTTTCAAACAGTTTTATATAAATGAGCCATTTAATTCCAAACCAATAAATTTTCTAAAAAGTTCCCAGTACCAAATTATTGTTTTTTTTTTTCTAATCAATATTTCGGTAGCTATTCTATCCATAAAAATTTTGTAGATAAAGAAAATAATAATAATTGATTAGATATTTTTTTTATAAAATCTTGTAGAAATTTAGTAATTAATTTCTGTATAAAAAATGGATTAAAATTATGAAATAAAATATTATTATAATTTGTCTATTAAAAATTTATTCATAATTTAAAAATAATATATATATATATATATATATATATATATATATTTGTATGTGTGTATGTATGTGTATATATAAAAAAAAAAAAGTTTATAACTAGATTTTAAAAAATTGAGATAAATTTAGTACATTTTTTCATACCATATTCTAATTTTCTCTTATAATTACACATCAGTCATCAAAATTTAATATGAAAATTACTTTTAAAATTTTTAATTCCATTAATATTTTTAATTCATCGATTAAATCTATTATTATTTATTTGTATTGCCAATTAATATTTTTTTAAATATTAACCTCATTCTAATTAATTTAATTATTATTAATTTGAAAATAACGTTGTTAAAAAAAATTTGAATATAATTTTCATTTTATTTATATATTTTTTTCATTTAAAAATGAAATAAGAAAAACAGCTTTGTACATCATTTTTATTTGAATTAATATCATGAAGAAAAGATAAAAATGTAATAAATAATGAAATTATTATAGTCAATGTTAATAACATTTAGTATAAACATATTGTTTTAAAAAGTAATTACTTATTTTTTTTAAAAGAATTAAGCATTGAATATATAATTTAAATTATTAAAAGAATGTGAAAGATGAATTAGTTTAATTTATTACCTGCTAAAAAATTGAATTCTTGTTTAAAAATATATAATTATTAAACACGAATATATATATATATATATATATATATATAATTTATGTATATTACATTGACTTCCGTCGTCCTCTTTCAAATACTCTTACTGACCTATTCATAACTTTTCCATTAGCTTCGAAACGTTATTCCGAAAAGCGTTCCCATTTCATTCGTATCTTCATCTCATACTTGAAGTCAATTTAGTGACCAATCCCAACCTCTTGGAAACTAATCTCGAATATCCCTTTTCTATCTTGCATTAATTCTTCTTCTAATCCACTATTCAACATTATTGCACCATTCTCGCATTCACAGATTTCGCAGGTAAAATCAAGTTACGTCCATTCAAATTCTCTTACAATTTATAGAAATTTATGTATTGATCAAATATTTACATACATACACATATACGATATATCATATATCGATTTTATCTCTAATATTCCTTTTTTCAATTATTTACTTTGTATTTCCATACTTTTTTAATATTTTATTTGGTTTGTTCTTAAATAAATATTATGTTTGAAAATAAACGTAAACTTTATATTTTTCATTGAAAATTCAAGTTTATTACAATTAAATTTAGTTTTAATTACTTTTATTTCTAATTTTGTATATTATTTCTAGGAATGAAAAATTTACTTTTTTTAATATATATTTTTTGTGTATATACATAAAATTAACATTTTTTCCAAATTTTTATTAAGACTCTTCTTTTAATTTAAATATATACATAGTGTATACACACACACATTTATATATATATATATATATATATATATATGTATATCGTTTTGAAACGGTTTCTGGTGTCAACATAATACGCTAAAAGCAGTGAAAGAATTTTGTACCGCAAAAAAGTTTTCTAATTAAAAGATAAGTACTTACATAAAGTAAAACTCAGCGTGCCTATTTTCCGAGAAAATTTAATTTTCCGACTGCAAAAACATATGTCCGCGATAAACCTTGCCGGGATTATTTTTTGCCATCGCATTTTGTTCGATAAACCTGAAATAAACTTTTATTATCCAATGACACATATTACATTCCAATTCAATAAGAATCAATATTATGTCGTTGCTATCTGTTCAAGTACTATTGTAGATACAGACTAACGTAAGATATATAAAGTATGTTCACTAGATATTGGTTGCGTTTTATTGAAGGGGGAACCTGTACGGACGTTCAATGAAATTTTATGTAAGTACTATTGTTGTTTTTCCCTGCTGCGAAACTGATTGTTGTACACATAAAAAAAGCTTACCTTGGAAGTAAATTCTTTTCAGATGTTATTTCGATAATGCAGTGAAGTTAATTTTTCGAACACGATTGCTATTGGCACTTTTTAAATAATTGTATATATTAATAAAATTAACGTTTATTTTTGTACAGATATTTGTACATAACAATTTATTTACTGAAAAAAAGATATTCATACCAACGTATAAAAATAAAATACAGTTGATATATTTTTACAACAATCTATTTAATATATTTATGGAATGGAATAATATATTTTCTTCATTACTTTTATTATTACATGTATAGAGTTTTCCAATTATAATAATAAAACTTTGACAACTAGTGGCAGACATGTTTGATTTTTAAGCTCATTTTGACTCAGTATAGTTTGTAAAATTATCGTGTAAATTTTAAATCTTCAACAACGCTTAGTAATTGTAAAATTTTTAATAGACTTATTGAAACAAAAGTTTAATGAGTTCATTATTTCACGAAATGGACCCATCAATTGACCATCAAGATCATGTGATTTAACTCTATTGAATTATTTTCTTAGAATTATGTGTAATCATTGATTTATGTTGATAAATTACAAACAATAGAAGCATTTAAAATAAACATTAAACTTGTAATTCGTGAAATTGGACTACAATTATGTGAAAGTGAAATTGTGAAAGTTAAATTACAAATAAGTAAAATTGTATTCCATCATTAATGCCATAGAATATGCTTCAAAATAAAATTAAATAAATTAATATTTAATTAAATACTTTTAGTTTTATTTCCATTTAAATTTCTGAAACGTTTATTGGAAAACCCTACTACAATTATAATGATTAATTCTTATAAGAAATATATTTGATTATAATTATTTTATAAATTTAGTAAATCAACATTTTTGTCATAAAATGAAATTATTATTTAATTTCAATTATTTTAGAACATAAATTTAATTACTTTAAAAAAAGTAATTATTAAATTCTTTTATAAAGTTTTGTGGCAAGTTCATTTTTGTAAAAATAAACCAGTACAAATATTTTATATTTTAAACAGATAAAAATTTATGAAATAATTAATTATTTTTCGTATGAATAGAAATAATAAAGATTTTAAATGTTAATTTCAATTGAGTTGACAATTTTATTAGATACTTATATGTCTTTTTTTAATTATTTAAATGAAATATTATATGTAAAAAATTATATTTCCAGTTTTCTGAGAAACTTATTTGATATAGAAGAATTAAAATATTTTACGTGTGTTCTAAGAACATTTCCAATTTGTAAAATAATTCTTGTTAGGTCACAGTTTATAGTTTGTTGGTTTTACAACGACCTCTGGCTTTTTATTCGTACCTTACTCGTTTCCGTGTAATATCATTTGAGTGAAATATAAACTGAAACAGCGCTATATATTTCATTTAATTTCAGGTCAGTGAAATTTCCTATTCACGATGCAATAATGTTTCTCGGTTTTAAAAACATTGTTACTACGTCCATGTTTAACAACCTTTCTTATCTACCGAGACGAAAAGCATCGGTCTTTTGTAGTATTAAATATGTTGTTAAAGCGTTGTTTATTCGCATAAGCTTCATTAGCGCATTGTGGCTGTCCTACATTCCACTGTATAGCTCGGTAGGTGAGCTTGTTCACCAACCAACTAGTTGACGGTAGTAAGCACAGTGTGTTATATAAAGCTGTATTTCTCGTTTAGTATGTGAGTTAGTTATGAACTGAAATATGCTATTGCGAAACACCTGGACTCGCTTTGTGTTTGTTGTGTCCAGGTCAGATCCATATAATTCATAGGATAACGTTGGAAATGCAATATGCTACTGTTTCAGAGATGAATTCTAATGCTAACAAATATATGTTCTTTTAAACAGATTGAAATTTAATAATGTATTAAACTATCAGAGTTATTGACTTTATGAAAAATTACTAGATGTTTTTAACTGCTTATTTAAACATTATTTCAATTTTCAAGTATTTATTATTCTCTTTTTCACGAATTACTAATTATTATGAAATTAATTTTAGTTACAGTTTATTTTGTTAACTATTTTTATGAATAATGTGAAAATGTGAATAATTTATGTTTTTTATTATCGATTAAAATTCTCTTGTCTTAATTTTAGTATTTGTGTAAATATTTATAAACACGAGAACAAATTATAAAATACTTAAACTAATCCTTTATCGTAATACTTTGCATAAAATTTAGTTAAATGAAAAAAAACAATCTAATAAATAAACTCTTACATGAACCAAGCTAATAAAAAATAACATACTTGACGAGATATGACACGGAATCACGCCATTTTCTCTCGTACGCACTATACTATACTATATATGTCGACATTTAACAATAAGTACTAACATTCCTTCGACACGTTGGACTGGTCATAGATTCGATTTTCAAGAAGTTAAAGGCCGAAAATGGTTTCCGGCTATAGCGATGTCTTCTTTATGTTCTCCCTTGGGTCGCTACCAAGAAATCCAATTTGCGGTTTGCGCCGCAGCCACCGGCGGGGGGTGAACGTTTGCGCAACGACAACGGTGCTAAATAAAAGATTTGTCTGTGGTCTGTCAGAGCGGCGCACTGATTTGAAAAAAAATCTATAAGTGTCACACGCGAAGGTGAAACAGTCACTTGCTTTGAGTGACAGTTCATTTTTCCTCACGCACTTAATTTAATTAATCTACGATAACAATGCGGGTATGTGTATTTTTATTCTCGAGTGTGATTTTTTTTCACACTAATTATAGTTATTTATTTCACTGAAGTACAGATGTTTTACCTTTGAGGGACATAAATGTTTAACTGTAAAGTTATGGGCGACATTTAATATTAAACACATCTGTATGTTTTATTCACACACACACACACACACACACACATACACATATATATATATATATATATATATATATATATATATATATATATAATGATATAAACTAATCATTTATAACTTTTTTCTATAAGAATAATAAAATTATTTGAATTACCTAGTTTTATTGAATTTTATACAGATGAAATATTTAATAATTCTGCTTTCTTAAGAAATAACTTTTGATGAAAAAAAAAACATTGAATTAATAAAAGTATTAAAAAAACCCTCATAAACTGAAATTACTAATTATTGAATTATGAAATTTAATTACTAATTATTGTATTACAAAAAAACATAAGGTTTATTTTTGTTTTTTATATTTATTTCATATTAAAATAAATATTTGTATTTATTGTTCTAAAATAATTATGAATATAAAAATAATATTAAATTACAATTTTCATTTTATGAAAATTAATATATTTTTTTCTAAAAAAATTAATAATTCAAATATATGACTAAATTTGAAAATTTTGTAATGACATATAATAAATTTTTTTTCTAATAGCCTAAAAAAGCAAAAAAATTAAAATAAATATTTCCATTTATTGTTTAAAAATAATTATATATAAAATAATATTAAATAACAATTTTTATATTGTGAAAATTAATATATTTTTTTCTAAAAAAATAATAATTGAAATGTATTACTAAATTTGAAAATATAATAAGGACATCATGTACAAACAATTTTGTTTCTAACAGTTCAACAGAACAAACATATTGAAATAAATATTTTCATTTATTGTTTCAAAATAGTTATATATAAAATAATATTAAATAATTATTTTTATTTTGTGAAAATAATTATATATTTTTTTAAAAAAAACAAAATTAATAATAAGATGTATGACAAATTTAAAAATATAATAATGGCATCATGTAACAATTTTTTTCTAACAGCCTAACAGTATTAAAATAAATATTTTCACTTACTGTTTTAATATATATATATATATATATATATATATATATATATATATATATATATATATATATGTACGTATATAATAATAGTAAATAATTATTTTTATTATGTGAAAATTGATATATTTGTTTAAAAAAAGAAACAAAATTAATATTTAAGAAGTATGACTAAATTTGAAAATAAAATAATAACATCATGTAACAATCAATTTTTTTCTAACAGCCTAATAGAGAATAAATATTAAAATAAAAATTTTCATTTATTGCTTAAAAATAATTATATGAAAAATAATTTTGAACATTTATTTTTTAGTTTATTAAAAAATTAATATATATATATATATATATATATATATATATATATATATATATATATATATATATATATATATATATATATATATATATATATATATATATATATATATATATATATATATATATATATATTAAAAAAAATCAAAATTAATAATTAGGATGTATGACTAAGTTTGAAAATATAATAATGACATCACGTAACAAATAAATTCTTTTCTAACAGTCGAACAGACCAAAATGAAGTGTACCTTGTTGAATTAGCTCTATTAAATCTTGTTCAAAGGATTTAATTAAATTTTAATGTCACATAGTTCAATCCCGGTTAACCAATCATGTGAATAATTTATCGTTTGCTTCAAGTTTAAGTAGAGCTTAATGTAAAAAAAATCAGCTGCTGGGTATGGTTTATACGATAAGGGTGTAGATTGTTGAGCTTCAAGTAGAAACTAGTACGGTCTAGGATAAGTAAACTTGTAAAATTTTGTCAAACCTCAAACTTATACAACATCTATCACCTTAACCGCACATTCCTCTTATATCTCTATATGTGCGTTGATACACACACACACACACACACACACACACATATATATATATATATATATATATATATATATATATATATATGTGTGTGTCAAGGTTTCAACTTTGTTTATTATAAAAGTATTATGAAATCAAATTTTGAAAAAATATGAAAATTAAATTCGAAAATCTTTTCAAAATATAACAAATACAAAAAACTCATAAAAATATATTTGTGCGTGCAAATTTATAGACGATTGTCACTATAAAACATTTCTATTTTATTTTAGTACCTTCTAATCCACCTCTGAATAACGACTTCCGTGAAAGTTTTCTGTTTCTCATTGTCTACCGGTTTTTTATGTGACTCTAGTGGTTTTATGAATTGTTCGCATTTTCACCACAGATTTGATTGATTTTCGTCGTACCATTTGTACATTTCACAAGAACAAAACGAATATCAGACTTATTCAGCAGTGAAAGTGATTTCCTGTTTATTTTTGAATTATATTTTACAAGCTTTTCTACTTCATTATTTGAAGGATATTCTCGTAACCTATATAATTTTGAAAACGTATTTTTAAGCATTTCTCTTTACTTTTTATATAAAATTATATAACCGTTGATATTTTTTACGAATTTTTGAATTATTTACACATTTTTAAAATACATTTTTTTACGTATTTTTCTATTTATTGCACAACAGAAATAAAATTGATTTGTATATAAATCAATCATAAATAATTCCACGATCATTTAAATGCATTTTAGTAAATGATATGAATAAATGATTCATAAATATTTTTATAAAATCTGGTATTGATAAATGTAATTTATGTAAATATATGTAACCATTCTATTATAATAATAAATCAAAATTATTTTTTATTATTACTAATATTTTTCATATAAAATCAAATTTAATTGAAAATTTTAGTTTTAATATTATTCATTATTCAGTAATAGGACATTTTTAAAAAGAAATATTTTATAAAATTATATTGATTTCTGTTTGATAACAGCATTTATTTCATTTCGTGGTAAATAAATCTACCAAATCATTTGTATAATAAATTTTGTAATCGACTTTATACTAAAGGATCATCCAAATGTGACGCCTAGATTTGTGTTTTATTAAAAAGAAACATGTGTATACATGAGTGGTATATAAAGAAAAATGTGTAAAGTTTCTTTTGAATAAAACACAAATCTAGGCGCCACATTTGGATGACCTTATATATAGAATTATAAAATGATTTTTCATTTCCAATTTTGTTATAAAATTACTTAACTAAATTTTAAAGTTACTTTTTGGCTATTTGTTTTTTTAATACAAGATTATTTTATTCTAGTTAATGGTTAATTATTTTCATACTGAGTTATTTTAAGTGAAATCAATACAAGACATGATGTGATAATAAATTATGATAATTCAAAGATTTTATACAACTTAGAAAAATATAAAAATGTTTTTTTTAAAATAATTTTAATATAATAAACATACATATGAAGAAGGTTAAATGGATTTAAGAATAAACAGAAATTAAAAATTTAATAAGAAGAATGAAGAGTTCGAAATGGTATTAGACAAGATCAAATGCTAAAAAAGAAAGTACCCAATGGACAATAGATTATTTGTTTTGAAACTAAAATCAAATGAATTATCTATCACTCCAACACTACAAGATATTGTAAAATTGTTCCATAATTATTATTATTCATTTTATTTATTTATAAGATGAAGTACATTCGAATAAACAATTCTATGGATGGAAAAATGAAGGGCAATTTCAATGAAATACGTTTTCAATAATGGGCATATTGAAAAATGTTATAATTGTCATAATGGACATTTGACAATTATCATCGTTAGAGTGTTTTATTATAAAACATACACACTTTTATCATATCTTGTAGTGTTGAGATGATAATTCATTTGTATGAAAATATAAGGAGGTAAGAAATAGATTTATGAACAATTAGGATAAGATGATTAGTATTTTTATAGAAAATTGTTGAAAAAAGAATGAATTGTTTAAACTAGAAAAATTTGGGAGAGATTTTTATTGAAAGTCAATTAACTGATACTGATTATGATATATCTATATATAAGATTCATTTATCTAGTACTTCCTTAATTGATCCGCAACAGAAACGAAATATTTATTGTTGAGACATATTATATAATATATATATATATATATATATATATATATATATATATATATTTATATATATCTGTGATGGTGTATATACAAAGATGTTTCATTTCATTTAAATTTCAGAAGGAACACTGTTCATTTGTCATTCTCATCTGACAGGTTTTCACTATTATTATTTGGGTTATCCTATACGCAGTTTAAATTGAATTACAAATGAATAAATTATGTTTAACAAAGCATCAACCTGTAAGGGTCATTAACACTGTACGAAATAAATGCAAATAACATATAAATGTAAATAACAAATGATGATGTAAAAGACGGGAGTTAAAATTAAAAGGGCACAAGGTCCAGAATAAAATAGAAAAAATCCAAATACCTAACGAGAATCGTTTATCTAATTTATATTGAATTGGGATGCTAATTACTATTTCGTGTTTGGAAGTAAAAAGATTTATTGTGTATTATATATATATATATATATATATATATATATATGTCAGAAAATCTATTCATAAAATATAAAACAAAAAAAAATTTCGTAACTTGTCAAAAAAACGTATGTTTATTAAAAAAATCACCAAAATCCATTATACATTTCACTTTGAAACAACGGTAATTTCCATTGAAGTTATTTTTAAAATTACTTATATCATTGCAAATAATTGTAAATTTTTAGCTTTAAATGAAATATAAAATTAAATAATTATCTCAAAACAGAATTTTGAAAGTATTACAAACATTTTAATTAAATTTTCATCCTGAATTAAATGACTAAACAAGAAAATATAATTGGTTTCAAATTAAAGATAAAATTTTAATTAAGATAAATGTTGAAAAATGCATTCGTTTAAACAAATTATATTCAAACGTAAATATTCGTTTAATATATACATTTTCATATCATCTTCAGATTTCCTGAGTTAATTATTTAAATAATTATATAATTTCCTAATAAATTTTCAAACACAAATAGAGATTTTTCAAAGATTTCTATTTCCTAATGAAACTTAATGACAATATAAATAAGCTCGTACATTTTGATTTTCTTTAGAATCAAATATAAACGATTTTCTTAATTAAAGATGTAAATTGGTATGTCTATCAAGTGCAGAACATTAAAGAATAATACTGATGTTTTACAGAATGAATAATATTAAATCTGATTATTCACAATGGAATTTAATTAAATATTAATTGATTAAAAACACATGTTTGAAAATTGATTTGTTAAAACTGTAAAATTGATGTTACAATTTACAAATTTTTTATGTAAGAAAATTTCTATATAAGTTATAATAAAAATAATGATTAGATATTAAATACATCATCGTTCATAAATTTTGATAAAAAATAATAAAAACCATTAATTTAATATTAAAAAATTGTTGGGTGAATTTTCAATTTAAATTAAAAATATTTTATTTCTTGTGGATTACTCAAATGGACAAAAAAATGTTCATAATTTTTTTCATCCTTATATATTTATTTTGGCAATTTAATACCTTTTAATAATATTATTCAATTGTAAGAAAAAATATTTCAATTAATAGTATGAATTAAAATTGAGTGATTTTTCATATAGAGCGGATTTATTATTTTGTTGATAAATGTTATATATTATTTTTTTTAATTATATATATATATATATATATATATATATATATATATATATATATATGTTTCTATAAATTCATTTAGTTAATGATAATGTCAGAAATAAATTTAACATGCATTCACAGTTGTAAGCTCTTAACATATCTTCAAACATCTCAACAACTTTGTACAATGAAATCATAAAATTAAGATTTTCTTTCAACAGAGACCTCATTATAGCTCCCTGGATATAAACTTTGAGGGTTGATATGCAATCAAGTTATACTCAGACTAACTTGTTGCATCGTAATCAGATCGTACCTTTTGTTTCTAAGATAAATGCAAACATCTAAGTTTATGAGAGTATTTATCATGGGTTGAGATTTTAGTTTTAAGACAAGTTAACTGCCCTCATTGTCTGTATATATATATATATATATATATATATATATATAAAGAGAGAACAACAATAAAATTGAAGATGAAGTTGAAGAATTTTTCTGTACTATAAACAAACTTTAATCACGATCGTTTAATATTACAATAATTATAGAAGAATAATTGTTTATTCAATTGAAACTTAAATATAATTTATTTTTTAGTTAGATATGAAATTACTTTTTTTATTTTATAACTTTCATTCTTATATATATATATATATATATATATATATATATATATATATATATATATATATATATATATATATTATACAAATGATACAATGTCTTAAAGGTATATTTTTAGGTATTGTAAATAGTGAATTTATGCTTTATTATTATTTTTTATTATTTTTGTTTTGTATATTTGTTTATATTTATTTTGAATTCTTAAAATTTCAAATATATATTATAAAATTCTTATAGATAAATATGTACATTCAAACATACATATATATATATATATATATATATATATATATATATATATATATATATAAACTGGATGAAGACTACCAAATTTTTCTACTTCGATTGATCTAATGTTGCCCTTTTTCAGTCTATGTCAATGAATTTCCTTAGATATTTGTCTTATTAATCTACGAGTCCATTCCTGTGCTTTCTTATATATCTAGATTTAATAAATAACTTTTTATGTCCATCAGTGGTTCCTTATATTTTTTATAGAGCTGATCTATTTTCATTCTAATCAATTTTTTTTCTCTTTTTCTTTTTTTGTGTTATTTCCAACATACATTTCCATACTTTTTTGTGTTGTTTAGAACCTCTGAATTATTTCTCTCTCTCTCTCTCTCTCTATATATATATATACATACATACATTCGCACACACACACACACACTAACACACACACACACACATATATATATATATATATATATATATATATATATACATATATATTCAGAAAAAGTAAAACAAATTAATATTTTTTTTAATTCTTATCATTTTGTTCATTGAATACTTTTTAGCACTTATATTCATGAATTTCATTGTATTTGAAGAATCTCTTTTTCATTTGTTATATAAATAAAAGTATTAAATATAAATGAATGAGTTGTTTTTTTGAATGCATTTAAAATCAAATAGAACTTAAAAATGATTATTTATAATTCACTTTTTTGCTTTATATATAATTCTATCTTATATGTGTATATTATATATATATATATATATATATATATATATATATATATAAATATATATAATATACAATAGTAAAATATTACTTTGATACAAAAAAAAATTTAAAAAGTGATGTTGAAATTTCTTTTATTCTCTTGACAGGTGAATAAGTGATGTATATTTATTCAATAATATTTTTTGTAGAAATAATGTTTATATATAAATAAAATTTTAGTGGAGTGGATATAAATTATTCTGTTACATTATTTTTCTATGTATAAAATAATTTAGAAAATATATATTTGTATTTTTATATTATTTTCTTGTGGATACTAAGTATACAAGTTGAATTATTAACATTAATTTGAAATATTTTTATTACACAATTATTTGCATATTTCAAAGTATTTTATATACAAATTATATATATATATATATATATATATATATATATATAAATTAATATTTCAATGCAAATTAAAATTATTTCATTTTATTTTTATAAATCAATTTATTTACAAAGTCTTACTTTCATAATTTATATATGTCTTTGCCTATATATTAATTTTTAATCAACTTGACATCTATATAAAAAGCAAAGAATTTATAAACCTCTTATATAATTTAATTTTAAAGTTTATAAACCCCTATATTATATTAAAATATTATCATATATTTTTTATAGTTATTAAAATTTTTATATGAGTTTATTTTTCAATAAAATAAAATTACGTTTTAAAAATTTATAACTAATTTCTTTTTATAAAGAGTTGAAATTTTTTTATGATAAACATAATATTGAAAGATTTATGTTAGAATATATGTCTCTACTATAATAAATTTAATGTTAAAATATGTTCTCTTTTCTTTTAACTTGAAGTTTTTACACGGTAAGATTTTTTTCATATAATAAACCTGTTGCGGTGGTAAGAATAATGTGAATTTTTTACTTATTTAAGCACGTTCTAGAAATCAAAGCTCATTAAATATTTTTACTCACATATTTCTCAATGAAAGAAAATAAATTTTCGTACTATTAAATTCATTCTCATAAATATATTTTTTTCATTTTAGCTAGTAATTCAATTAAACTGTTTTATTTTATATATATGTATATATATATATATATATATATATATATATATATAAAACAAATTGAAAAATAATTTATTTTTTAAGTATAAATTTAATGATAATTTATAACACATATTTTGTAGTAACCGATTTTTTTATGAAATATAATTAATAATTTTTAATATTCAATGTGTATGCATCTATTAATTATTTTTAGATAAAATCTTTTACATTTCAAAGGTCAATTTTAACAGAAGTAATATTTTTTCTAAGCTCAAATTATTTCAATTTCATCAATATAATTTTGTGTCACTAAATGTGAAGTTTAAAATAAAAAAATACGTTTTAGATCATTAATTAGTTATTTTTAATCATAAAGCTAATATTTTATACCAAAAAAAATATTTTTGAAAAATGATGATTTTTTGTGAAAATTTCTATACTATGGGTCGTAATAAATATTTGACCAAAAAATGAAATTTGAAAATTGTCCAGTTTTTTGACATAAATCGATTATGTTTAATAACTATATTCGATTTATGACAAAAAATATTTTTGAATTTGATCGAAATGATTTTGACTAAAATGTCCATATTATAGGTGGTGGTAAATACTTGACCAAAAATATATATAACAACTAAAAAACTTTATATAAATGAATTTTAACCCCAACAACACAATAGTTATAAAGTGTTCAATAATCAATGAACAATAAGTGATTATTGAACATTTTTAACTATTGTGGTGTTGGGGTTAAAATTCATTTGTGTAAAGTGAGCCACAGTTCCAAACAATAAATAACTAAAAAACGTTTTGTAAAAGTCCGTAGAAAATAAAATACAATGAAATAATTAATAAAAGTTGATAAAAATGTAAAAAATATTTTTTTTTAATTTAAAAAATATATAAAAATTAAAAAAAGATTTTGTAAAAGCGAATAGAAAAATAGAATATAATAACACAATTCATAAAAATCTACAAAATTATATAAAAATAATATTTAAAATTTAATATATATATATATATATATATATATATAAATCCAAAATATATTTATTTAAAATTGTTCAACTTTTTAACATAAATATAATATTTTTAATGATTTTGGCAAAAATCCATTTTAGAATTTGATTGAACAGATTCGATAATTGAAAAATAATTTTTACAAAATCGTAAAATGTTCATCAAAAATTGAAGATGAAAAATAAGATTTATTTTTATTTAGAATTATTGTTCTTTTATAAAAATGACATACTTTTATGTAATTAAAATAATTTGAGTATTTTTTTATAATTTACCTATAAAATAACTTAATGATAAAATGTTTTCATCTTATTTATTTTTTTTGTCTAGAATTATATTTCATACTTTTTATATTCATTTTAGATATTTTATATAAATTGGTTAGCAAATATAAAAATTAGATGAGAATAAAATTTAATCATAAAAATTTTAATATCAAATTTTAAGTAAATTGAATATTCAAGAAATTATTTATTTTTGAAACACAACATATATAATGAAAAAATACTAAGTAGTTTTTTTAATATGTATTAGAGATTAGCAACTTTTTTTTAAATATATGTGACTATATATAAAGAATAAATAATAACTTTTTCTTTTCTGCATTAGTAAGTTAGTTTATTTTTAATAAATATTTTCTTAAAAAAAATATTTCAAATAAAGAAAGATAAATTGAAATAAAATAAAATGATGTAGTTACACAATGTATTATAGAATAAACATGTGATAAACGACTATAAATCGATCGAGGCTTGAGGTCATGTGGTGTATTTAGGTGCACCTTCTCCGTACCTGGATTAAAATTCCGGTCTCAATAATGTTTTCGTATTCGTGTTCTGCATGTATGTATATATATATATATATATATATATATATATATATATATATATGTGAGTATATATGAGTATGTGTGTATGTGCGTATGAGCTTTCACTTTTTTATCACGATGAATTTACATCCATCTTCCAGCTAATAAATGTCTCACACTCAACAACAAAATTACTGAAGACATGAACAAGACGCATTAGTGTAAATGAAAATATAGGAACAAGTCAACATTTCATATACACATATATATATTTAAATAGAGATTTTGGTGTTAATGTCATAATCAAATCATTTTCTCATATTTTATTTCTTTTTTCCATTCGAAAATGTAACCCATATTTTTACATCATTATTCGAGATAAATATTCTACATAAAAATACAATTTCTATTTTATATAATGAATATATATATATATATATATATATATATATATATATATATATATTAAAAACATTTATTTTTGTATTATACTTGATCAGTGTCAAATAATATATATTTTATTATAATCTAGAGCAATTGACATTATGAAAATAATATAAATATGTTTATCAAAATTATATATATATATATATATATATATATATATATATATATATGTATAAGAAAATTCTCATGTTTAATAGTCATAAAATATACTAAAATAAAGCATTAAGAAAAACCAACACACAAAACGCGGTACAAAATTCTGAAAATAACTTCAACATGACACGATAATTACATGAATGTATACGATTTTGCATTTTTCATGGAAACGATATAATTTTTTTCTGATTAAAAAAATACAACTGATTCGTTATGAAGATACATACAGATAACGTTTATTAATTAGTTGAACAATTATCAAAATATTGAAGTAGACATTATTGTTGTGATTGATTATCGAATGTCGTGACTACAAACATACAATGCGTGCTTTTAATGCTAGAGAACATTGTCAGTTGTCTTATGTACGGTATCTTGTTTATCTCATTTTAATCACTGAAAGTGTGTTGTTATACTATCAGCATGCAATATGTAAAAGAAAATTATTTTCGTCGCGGATTTTTATTTGTTTATTTATGTACATTAGATATGATAAAACTATAGTTGAATGTAATAAAATGTTCTATGGAAATACTGTAATTGTTGTAAAATAAAAAATGTCTAAAGCAATTAATTTCAAATAATTTTAAATGGTGGTTTCACACGAAAATACTATTGATGATATTTTCTTTTCTTTTTTATAATCGTTTAAACAATATATATAGTGTTTTAGTTTGATAATAAAATAATAACAAAATTAATATATGTTAAATATTAAAATTAACTAAAAAATATCAGTAATAAAAAGTGCTAGTTATAAAATTCTGATTTTTCTTTAAATTTTATTAAAATATTACCTTCGTACTAATGAATTATCATCCTCAATTCTATAAATGTTAATTACCTATTGTTAACTTTATTTGTTCATAACAATATTAAGTTAATATGTATTTTGATTGCGATGGTAATTTCAATAGAATAAAATCTATTTTGTGTGAAATTGAATTTGACAATTTCAAAATACAATAAATAATAAAATATTTATTATTTATTGTAATTATTTTTATTTCAAACATATTAAATTATTTTTTTATATTTGAAATTATAAATAAATTGACGTTTGAAAGTTGATTTATTATTTTTAATTAAATAACTATGATTTATATCAAAATAAATGTTTTTTTAATACTAACGATAAAATACTCGTATTATAATGATGAAAATAACAATCAAGAAATAAATTTTTGAATTTATTAATTTTTTTATTGTAAATCAATTACTAGAATAAAATAATATGTTTTAACTAAAAATATATGTGGTAGTTTGTTTGAAAATATTTTCCAATTAAAAAACTATTTTTAAAATTTATTATAATTTTTTTTAAAAAAACAAATTAAAAAATGAAATTTATTATTGACTAAAAGTGTTTTTACTCATATATTTTTATATTTAACAATACAATTTCTCATATACAACAATTAATTATTGTAATTTATGATTATTCCTATTCTTGTTGTCTTGTGTTATTAATAATTTAGACAATTAAATATTTTGCAATACTAAAGTTTATATAGAGTTAATAATTTGTGACTGAAGGATAGTAAAAGGATTATAAAAGGTAGTAAAAGAGTAAATATATGTCTAAACTCTTTAATTTCATTTAAATCACTCGATATTAATAGAAAATAAAATGATTAAAATGTATACTATATTTTATGTAATAATTATATAAAAATTTGAATATATAAGATTCATAACATTAATGTAAATGAATAATTATTGCTTTTAATCATGGATATATATATATATATATAACAGTAAAAGTTTATATAGCCCACTGCTGTGCAAAATCCTCTTCGAATATAATAAGATTTTCTTAAATGTTATATATATATATATATATATATATATATATATATATATATGTATGTATTAGATATTAACATAAACATACAATTTACATTAAAATAATTAAACCCGTCCATGTACTGTATTTGAGTTTGTCAACACTTATAAATTCTGTTTGGTTTCATTGAATTTAATGAATATTCAAAATCCTTATTGTCGATCGAATAATTGATATGTGTAATAAAAGGGATATTTGTGTTCATTTATAATGTAATGATTATTGTAATCGTTTTTAAATTCAGTTTAATTACCTACTTTCAATTACTTATACATTTCATCGTTTATATATATATATATATATATATATATATATATATATATATATATATATATATATTTATACATATATACTGTATGAATGTATAGTTAATTGAAACTATTGTAGTTTATAAAAATGTATAGTAATTTGTGTTAACATTATCTTTTATGTTATCTATTATGTCTTTATTGTGTATTATTCTTTTAAAAATAGTATATGTCATGTAATGAGCATATAATATATATATATATATATATATAAGTACGAAGACATATAAATTTTTCATATAGTTCCAAATGCTTTGTCAATTTGCGACAGAGGACAAATAAAAGTTTTTCTAATTAGTAATGTTGTCTTGCGGTACCTGTTTGTTATATGTTTCGCTATGACTAATGAAGCACGAAATTAGATTTGTAACACGAGCGGAAAATCGCCTAAAACCATCACAGCTTGAACAAAATTATGGATTAGTTTCTTTGTATAGAGAATTGTGTGTAACGCACAACTTTAAATTACCTTTTTTTTATTCTACATCGTTGACGGGTTTTCGACCGCGATTGATCAAAAAATTGACTGTATTAAATAAATTGTGTGATTGGAAATAAAATATATCAATTATATATATATATATATATATATATATATATATATATATATATGTATATAATTATTGGTTTAATATATTGCAATAACAGTTATCAACTTACAACTCTTATAAAACGTTTCTCACGATTTCCATAAATTCATTCTCAGTAAGAAAATATCCGATAATTGTACAGAACTGTTTTACAAGTATATGATGTTATTAAAATCTGATTAAAAGCTTTGATATATTACACAGTGGGATATTTGAGTGGATTAAAAAAGTGGTAGGAAATGGTGTAATCATGATATATTTGGTCTATTCACGCTACCTATTATATATATATATATATATATATATATATATATATATATATAAGGAAAAATATATTTATAAAAAATCGTTTAGGAGTAAATAAATTGATATAATTTTTTTCAAATAATTCATAAACTTGATAATTATTTTGATTTTATGACATATTAATCACATTTAAAAATCGTACTATTTTACATGTTCTTAATCTAAAGTAAAGGAAGTGAAGAACTCGTTAACATAAATTAAAAATTTGATTTTAATTTGTTATTAGAGTTCAGATGATTGTGTAAAATTATTTTTTATATCGAACCTCAACAATCAAGTAGTGTATAAACAAAAAAAGAATTTAAATAATAAATTTAATAAAATTGATATCATAAATTAAATTTTATTAAAAATAAAAATATTTTTTTAAAAAAAATCACATTCATGTATAACAATATATTATTTATAAAAATACTTAAAAGTCAATTGTGTAGTAGCTTTTATTTTTTGTTGAATAAAATCGTTGAAGTCATACAAAACTATATTACATTTCTATAAAAAGTGGAAATTTAATTTCAAAAAATAATAGAATATAAATTTCATATCTGTTATTTTTATTTAATTAAATTCCGGTCTGTTATATAAAGAAACTGCACTATTAAGTTACTTGAAATTTATTCATTAAAAACTGTTCATCAACGAACATAATTAATAATTCAAATAATAAAAGTTTAGTCGTAAAATTATTGTTATATTAATAACATGAATGTCATAAAATCATAATTACTGTCGTCATTGTCGTAGCTGTGAAGGAATTATTTTTTAATTATGTTTAATATTTAAAATGATATATATTTTCTGTCTTAATAACGTAGCTACGTGACAATATTCAAGAAAAAAATGTTGTAGGAGAGAATATTTTTAACTTTTCTCAGAATAATAGGGATAATATATTTTTTTGGAAGATTGTTTTTAGTAAATGTATTCAGATAATATTTATTCAATTTTATACAAAATTGAAAGGAGTTAAAATCGTTTTTTGTCATTTAATTAAAATATATTTTAGAAAATAAATACCTAGTTATTTAGAAAATAATCTTATCCTAAACAAAACATTCCTTTAATTTAATATATATATATATATATATATATATATATATATATATATATATATATATACATATTTGTGTATGTATTGTTAGAATTTTTATATAAAAGTCATTTAAATTCTTTTAGAGATCAGCTTGACTTCTTGACTTTGTAACTGGATAGTTTTATTTAATAAAACTTTTTTTCAATTAATTGTAATTTAAATCAATGTTCTACTATGTCGATTTCAATTTTATTAGTTTTTTTTGTATATAAAACATCTTACAAGCAATTTTTGCACAAGACTTGAGATAAAAACAATTAAAATTTGTTTATCTTTCTTTTTTATCTATCAGCCAATATATATTTGTATTGTCTTATTTTTTCAATATTATATATATATATATATATATATATATATGTGTGTGTGTGTGTGTGTATGTGATTTATTAAAGATATTATTTCATAATTAGTAATAAATTTATGACTATTTCTATTTTTATTGGTTATGTTATTATTAGTTTAGAAAATTTTCCAATACATAAATAGAATTTGGAATAATGGAAAAAATAAATGATTCATATTTATAATATAATTATGTAGTAATTATATAAAGATTTGAATACTTAGGATTCGTAAAATATATTCTTGTAAAAAGTTCTGTTAATTATAAAATAAAAGCTCGATAAAAAATATTAAATAAGAACAAATTATCAGCAAATTAGAAACTAAATTAATAATTGCATTAAAATGAGTAAATGTAAAAGAATTCTTTAAAATTCCCTTTTTATTTAAAATAAAATACACAGTATATTATAATTAATACAATATTAGAAAATATTTTTTTTAACGAAACTAAAATGTTTATTAATAAAAAATTCAACTATAAATAATTTTAAACTGATGTTTTTAAATACTATGATAGAACACAAATTAATTATTGCTTCAATACCACAAAATTTTCTAAAAATATTTAATAATCATTTATTCAATTTATTAGATTAGAGAGGAATTTTTATGTTTTAAGTGCTGTATTATAAAATTTTGATTTTATAATACAGATGAGGTTTTATAATCCTAGATTTTGAAATACAAAATTCTGACGTTGAGCAGTATGGCCATTGAAATTCGTATCAGCTTCAAAGCGAATAAAGTGAACAATAAGTGATTATTGGACACTCATAAAATCTTGTGGCGTTTGTGTGATAATTCATCGGTATTGAAGCGAATTTGTCTCAAAATCAAAACAAACAAAACTCAACTAGAATATAAATAAGAAATAAAATCAATTCTTAAACAAATATATCACGTTTTTTTAATATTTTTTATCATTGTATTATTTATTTAAATCAACTACTTTTATACAATCTTGCATATTGAAGAATAATTCATTTAGGCATTAAAATATTATATGTCTGTATTTTGTTAATTGTAAATCCTAGAATTTATTTATAAATTTATGGAATACTTTAATGAAATTTACTTTATATATATATATATATATATATATATATATATATATATATATATATATATGTATTTGTGTGTGTATAGGTTTTATTTTTGTTAAAAAAATCTATTGTATAATTTTTTAAAATAAAAGTATTTTCTTTTGTAAATAAATCAATGTTCTGTTAAAATTGAAAATTTGATTAATAATCATGTTATAAAATTTATATATATATATATATATATATATATATATATATATACATATATATATATATAAATATTTGTGTGTGTAAAAGTAAACGTGTTGTTGTTTACATGAATCAGAATGAAAACATTTACATGATCAATGATTTATGTGTGATGTTTTCGTTCCACCTTAAAAATTTTGCTCGAATATATTTTTCTAATATATAACACGTAATACATTTCGCTTTTTTTATCTGAACGAGGTGGAAAGATGATAATGAATAATTCAATACGTGATACCAAAAAAAAATATTTTGATTTTATAAGGTATCTAGCTGTAACATTGCCAGTTTCACGAATTTGAATTTTAAACTCTTTTAAGTTATTTAAAAGTGAAATGTTGCTGTATAAATTATATTAACGGAGATAAATTTAAAGGGGATTAAGTCACTCCAAAAAATGAATATTAATTGAATAAAGATATTTGCTTTTAAATAATTTACGTCGTATATTTATTCAATAGATTTTACAGTCGCTCTAATTTAACGGAATAATTAATAGAAACTGTCGATTTAAAAGAAATAAACGTTCAATCGTAAAGTTTTTTTTCGATCAGAGATATAAACATTCCGATCAATATTCACAATAGATAAGAAAAAACACAAATTTGACATGTTGCTAGTAACACTTTACTGGAATATAAATTATTTTGTTCGTTATTTCTGTGACGTGTTTGGGAGCCAGCGAGGATTTTCTTGATGACAGATTGCTGTTCATTTATCTTGCTAAGGAGGGAAGCAATAGAGCTGTCACTATAAAGAGACAGATTTTAAATATTTTTTGAACATTTTCATTTACCATGCATCTTCTTATAATCGTTCTTTTGTACTGAACACTTTTCTGTATTATTGAAAATATCACTTTCTTTATTGGCATTGTTATTTAGGTCATATTGTAAGAAAATGTTTTTTGTTAAAACATTTTTTAACAAATATATATATATATATATATATATATATATATATATAAGAGATAATTTTAATTTTCACTCATTTAAATATAATATATATTTCTTATATAAATATTTATATATATTTTTAAAAAGTTTTGATTCTTGCATTGAATATTTTATAAAAAAATTTTAATTAAAATTTGAATATTAAAATAAATTGAAAAGTTTCTTACAACAAAATATTCATCAAGAGAAAATAATCGAGAGTTTTCTTAGTAAAATATAAGTAAATAATTTTAATTTAATAAAAGTTGACGAATATTTAAACAAATTTAAGAAAAGAATATTTTTTAATATTAATTTCTTAATTATTATTCTTTTAGCAATATTTCAATAATAATTTAAATAAATGAATCATTCATTCAGTACCCCAAGATTCAATAAATACTTATTATTCACTTTATTCACAAATACACATTTCACTGGTCATAATAATATTATTAAAGTATTGATTTAGAAAAAATAAAACATATCGTTCTAATAACGGCATGGATGATGGTATGATTACTGTAATGCACGTCACCAAATAAATTGTGTAATAAACAATTATTAAATATTTTCATGAAATATTTTGACATTGAGATAGGAGTTTTTTTTTGTATTGAAGTTAATTTATCTGAGTATTAAACAATATAATAATTTTTATACATATTCTAGATAAAGGATTAAATAACAAATAAAATTACAAAAAAACTCAAACAGATCTCATATTTCTAATGACAATATAAATAATACAAATTAATTAAATGACTACCTTTTGTGTTATTTAAAAAAGAATTATAGCTCAATTAATTTCTAGTAAAATACGTTGAAATAAAAATGAGTCAGTACGTTTAAATTAAATAAATTCGAAATAAAGTTTTAATAATAATTATACTAATATACAAAAGCGTGTTTATTTCTCTGAATAAAAGTAGAAAAATCTTTCTTTCAACTTTATACAGATATTTACTGGAATAATATGTTTACTTTTTTCAGACATATTTAAGAATGTATTTATAAATAAACTTATTTATTCGAAAATAAACTCTATTGTTAAGGAATGAAAGGATTTCAATTGAATAGAATTATATTCTATAAAGAAACTAATCCAATAATTGTAACTTCCTTTACAAATTCTATAGGTGATTCCATTTCAAAGTTTGAGGAAAAAACTTTGTTATTTGTATGAATATAGTTCAAATAACTTAGCATTGCAAAGATATAAGGTGGAAAATTATATATATATATATATATATATATAAATATATATATATATATATATATATAAATATATAAAATTGATCAGCAATAGAAGTAACAAGATTTGAGGTTGTGAAAGAATGAAAGAACAATAAATTTAATACAATATCAAAAGTTTTATATTCTTATATAATATATAGAATAATACACTTTTTCTTATGATTTTTATTTCAGTATTTTTATATTTCGGAAAGAATAAAATATTTTATTTGCAACGATATTTAACATTTTATAGTCTGCAAGACATATATAATGTACCTGAAAAAATTTCTATACCAAAAATGTATTATAGACTATTTTTATATAAAATATATATATTGTAATATTTTTATAAATGTATATATACATTTTTGAAACGAAATTTGGTATAGTTGATGACGCGTATTCTATGCAGTTGGAAGGTCATTGTTCACGGCCACTTAACCAAACGTCTTTTATAAGGTTTTCATTTTCATAATTTTCACATTCTTTACAATATATTAAAGAACATTATTTTGCTCGCTCTCTGCGATTCCATGTCGACAGAAAGAATATATATACTCGGGCAAAAAATCAAGTTAAATATTAAAATAGAACTCATTAATCTCAATTTATTCATATTTGCAATTTAATATTAATAATGAATTATTCATATCGTACACGTGATTGTTTATAAGAAAAAAATGTCTGTGTGAGAATATTCAGTGTTGCTAATATATAATAAAAAATTAATGTCACACTTTAGTGTAATTACTTTTTAAAATACAAACGTTTAAATCAAATTTTATATCTGTTTTAAATATTTACATTTTTATGTAATTAAATACACATATATATATATATATATATATATATATATATATATATATATATATACGTTATTTAGTTATCTCAAATATAATTTGAAATTTATTCGTTTATTTTATTCACATATTCGTAATTTTTAAAATTCTTTCGTATAAAAATACTGTCTTTCAACGTTCAAAATAATATGAAAATAAAATTATTAAAGTATAAAATATATTTTTACAATGAAATATTATCGATAAATAATCGAGATTTCTTCCTTAAATAATATCGATTCAAAATATAAATTTAGGAAAAATTAACGAATATTTATACAAGTTTAATGAGTGTATATATTTGTTGGCATTATAGGAAAATATTTTATATATATATAAAATTAAATAAGGCATAAAAAAATAAAAGGACGTCAATAATTATTGATTTCCTTAAAAATTATATATTTGGTAATGAAATTTTATTTTTTTAAAGATTCGATTTAAGGGATTATTTTTAAAATAAAAATATTACTTTTATCACATTTTCTTTATTTATATCCTTGTTGGTATTTATTAAAGCAAAAATAGTTCAAAAATGTAATATTTAATATTTTTCTATGCTAACTTAATTAAAATATTAATTACAGATTTTTTTTAAATTTATGTTTTATTTTTTTTGTAATTATTTTATTTATAATAAATTGAAGTAATTAATTTACAACTTCCTACTTATAATTAATATTACGTAAATAATATGATAAGATAAATAAATACTTGAAACTCTCTATATTTAATTAATTATATATATTATATGAAAATAATATTACTTTCATGAATTAAATTTTAAAAAAGTTATTTTATTAATAAACATTAAATAAAAAAATAATTATTAATAATTTTAACACTAATTATAACTATTTAATTTGAATTGTGAGATCATTTTTATCTGATTTTTTAAAAATAGTATAATATTTTAATTCAGTATAAATATTTTTTAAATACTAACTTAATAATAACAAGAAGTTGCAATTATATACTTATGAATATGTTTATGATAAAATAATTTTAACTGATTTTATATTTTTTACTATTAAATAAATTCTCAACTTTTTAATCAGTTAAATAAAATTTGAAATCTAAAAAAATATATAGAAGATAATATAGGACAAAAAATTCTCGTTGAATTTTATATTATAAAAAAATATAAAATATATGTCATTATTTTATTTATAAATATAAATACAAAACATTATCTACAATATTATTTTTTTTAACTTATTGTAACAGAAAAGTATATTACTATGAAATACATTTCTGAATATTATTCTTTATAAAATAAAATAAATAATAAGATACTGGAAAAACAGAAAAATATTAAAATTGAAAAAATCATATCAGATCTTTTAAGAAAATAATTTAAAATTTTATTTTAAAAGTTAGAATATTTTTATATAGGTTATAAGTTCTGTCCCTTATAAAAAACGATTATTGATTAAAAAGTATTATAACTAAGTAAATAGATATAAATATTTGTTTTTAAATAAATGAATCATTTATTTTCCAACCCAAAAGTTTTTATGAAAATGTTCAATAATCCATTACCCATCTTTAGAAGATGTTGGCATAAGAGATTATTAAACACTGTTCTAAAACATGCTGGTATTGAAACGAATGATTCATTTATGTAAAACAGAATTAGTTTCAGTGCCAAATTAGTAATGATGTATAATAAATAACGTAGAAATCTTTAATAAAAACTATCACAAAAAATATTGCAGTTTTAGAATGCAAAATTGCAATTTATTTCAATTTTTTATTCTTTTATAAACATTTTAATATTTGTTAAGAAAAAATTGTGGAAAAAATTAAAGTTTAAACAATTTTAAAATTTGTTACATATTTAAAAAAATAATGATTGAAAATGATATTTTAAATTGATTTATATATATATATATATATATATATATATATATATATATATATATATATATATATATATATGAACAGAGAGAGAAATAACTTGTCGAAAATATAATGAAACTTATAAATAGGCAATTTAAAAAAAATAATATAAATAAAATAAAATTGTAATTAATACTTCTTAACACTTAAAAATATTTTTTATTATTTTATATAATGTTTTCCATATAATTTTCGCTTTGTAAAATAATATAACATTTTTTTGGAAATTAAGTGAATATTTTATATATATATATACTCGTATATATAATTTACTTGAGAAATATTAAAAATTATTAACTACAGTTTAATTTTAATTAGGGTACGAATTTAATACAAACAAGAAAATGTTTTATTTTAATTAAGTTATTTAATTTGATTTTCTGAAGAGATTATTAATGTAGAATAAAAGGTAATTAATGTAATAATTACCTTTTAATAATTTAGTATTGTTTATATTAGATTATTTTAAATGATAAAGGTATTGCTGTTATGATATCATTTAACTTACCATTATCAAATTTTACTGTTGAAAAAATTACACAAGCAGTCGTTACGAGTTTAAAGTTGCATCGTACGAGATATAAATTTAAATATTTATTTTTTTAATTAAAACACAACATGTTTGAAAATTGCGCTGAATACGAGTACAAGATGATAATAAGTAGATAGGCGTATCATAACAGTTTAGAAGTGCAAATTTGCCATTTAATAAACATTATCATGAAAACCCTCATTATCACTCCATTCATTCGTTTGAAAATGTAAAGTTAGCAAATATGCTAAACAAGCAACAGCGACTTTTTGACTAAACAAAAGGTGTAAGTCGTTAGAAAGATGATGAAAAATCGGTATAGGAAAAACGAATTTAATACACCGACACGTTTTCAAATAGTGAAATGTTGTAGAAAATTCCTGAAATTTAAAACAGTGCCTGTAAGTGACACTTCCTTTGCGTGTGTGTCGTTATTCCGGTCATTAAATAACAATTTCGAAATGAAACTGACGTCAAATTTGTATATTTGACGCGATATTGACATGATATATTTATAAAATTAACATAAATGGTACGTATTTACACCACCTAATCTCTCTCTTAATATATATATAGATATATATATATATATATATATATATATATATATATATATATATATCAAGATATAAATAGATCATTGACAATGCTTCCTATCTGATGTGTTAATACTGAATAACATTTTTAATAAGTCTTTTTTTTTAAATTTAAATATAATCAAAAGCTTAAGATCTCTCTAGTATATTTGTAATATGATTTTTTGCTCTAATGTTAAATATGTTTAATTTATTTTTTAATAAATAATAAATTGAAAAAAAGTATAAAAATTTTAAACAAAAAATCCTAAATCACTAAATTAAAAAAGTCGTTATTTTTAGAAAGTAATTTAAATATTTATTTCAAAAATATTATATATATTTTTTGTGGGGCTATAATTTATGATTTTTGTTTTATATTAAAATATGAGAATTCAAAAAGTTTGAAATTTAAGTTTAGACTAAATCTAAGTTTAAAGTTTATTGAGTTTAAAAAGTTTTTCTCACTCTAATTTTCATTCTACCTGTTTTGGATATTAATTTATAAAAGAATGATTTATAAAAAAATTAAATCTTTATATTTTAAATCTATATAAAAATTATTAAATCTAACAAAAAATGAACATTAATTATTTTCTCATTTTGTATATTTTTTAATTAAAATACATTACTTATATATGTACATATATATGCTCTTCAATTTTTTAAAAATTTATTATTATGTTCTGAGGATTTCAAATAAATACAAAATTATTAAAAATAAAAAATATTATAGTAAATAAAAAAAGTAAAATTAAAATATTTTATTAACAGCAATTAAAAATATAGTTGATGGAATTAAAATTCAAATGATTTGGAATTTAAAAAATATATTTATATTTTATTATACATAGTATGGCTCAAATGAGACTGAAGGATTTAGACATGCATTTACTTGCTTACTATCATTTATTATTTTTACTATCTTTTAGTCACATTTGGGTCACCTTATATATATATATATATATATATATATATATATATATATATATATATATATATATATATATATATAATCTCTCTTGTGTCCACTGGTGGATGAAGGCCTCTCCCAAAATTTTCCACTTCGAAAGATCAAATGCCTTTATCTTCCACATACATACATACACACACATACACACACACACACATATATATATATATGTATATTTGTGTATTATAGCTTATATAATAAATTTAAATAAATTAAAAAATATATATGAAGTATTATAATTATATATGATAATATAATTAACGAATAAAAAACTTTATCAAAAAATATCAGCTGTATTCTTTCCTCATACAACTCGATTTAATTTTTCTACTTAAGTATATCTTAAATTCTAAAACTATCTTAAAATACCGAAATTCATAGCTAGTCTTAGAAACACAAATTCAATAAAAACTTCAAAAAAAATTTGAAGTACTAAAATCAGTTGAGAATAAATTTTTATATTATTTTGAACCTTGTTTATAATTAATTTTTTAGCATAATCGATTACAATTGTGACTGTATTCTTAAATTTACTGTTAAGATATATTTTTAATCCTGTCAATTAATATATAATTTAATATAATATAATATATTGATTAGTGTTACAGGATTTGTCATTCAAACCATGTGCACTGTTATTAGTTTGTAGTTTATCCTCCGGCTTGTGAAGACAGGAGGGATTACGTTAATAATCATAAAGCGGAATATATATATATATATATATATATATATATATGTATGTATGTATGTGTGTAGCAAGGTAGCAACTTTGTTTCAAACACATTACATGAACATCACATCTCGAATATTGGAAAATGTAAGATGATATTAATCAAATAAGGCACAGAATAGAGCATACATACACACATACAAATATATGTGTGTGTCTGTGAGTGTGTGTGTATGTGTAAGTATATAATAAAAGCAACAATTTACACACCAACATGTAACAATTATCCAAATATTTAATTCGACCGAGTGGTTCACAATATTCATATCCCATCGTTATATCAGTATATAAACCAAAAGAATACATTCTTTGACGAGGGTTTTCATAGAAAATAAAAGCCGGCTCTACGAGGCATTTTTATTGAAATCTTCGACATTTTTCACTTACACTACATCGATATCATTAATCTTGAAACAGGAGTTACAGGGGGTTTGAAAGACTATTGACAGATTTTACATTTTGCCTTACTATACGCCTCACTACATCTGAATGCATTGGAATATATGTATTTTTCAACACGATTTTTATATTTCTATAGACGCGGTCGCGGTGTTAGAATGGGAATATTGCAGATACGATTTCAACTGATATTTGAATGTACTGAAAATTTAATATTTGAAAATGTGTGCAGTAGGTTATAAAAATGTATAGAAAAATGTGTGTTTTTATCATATGTTCTTCATTCCGGAATTATTTTTATAGGTTTTATTATCATATCGTACCTGCAATCTATATACACTGCGCTATATAAACTCCGCTTTTGTTTCCATACAGTCGCTTCTTCTTCACAGAAAAATACTTACAGGACAATCGAAATATCGTTATATATGTTATACATTTATTTTTATTTCGATGTTCTTCAATACATTAATAAAAATAAAATGTAACTAAAGATATATATATATATATATATATATATATATATATATATATATATATATATATTGATATGTAGAACGTCTTATGGAAACAATAAATATAAATGAATTGTAATAAAATTATCAATTTATATATTTTTACTGGAAATAAATTTTATGGATGATTAGAGATGTGTAGGACAAATATTATATATATATATATATATATATATATATATATATATATATATATAAATTATAATCAAGAACTAATCTAGAATTTTTAATAAAGCACTCTGACAATAATTGCATAGCTATCGAAATGTACATCATCTTATAAACAAATAAAGAAAATAAAAAAAATTATTGAACATTTTTATAATATTTTATGGTTTTTGGGTGATAATTAAATTGTATTACTATGAATTTTATGGAATATTTAAAAAATAAAAATTATAATTCTTTTATTTTCTTTTTGTACTTCTGTAACCATATTAAACTAATTTCTGATTTATTTATGGTCATAATTTTGTCATGTTTTTTCTATATCGAATATAGGTAACAACTTGTATTATGATGATTGATTTGAAAACTTTTTTAAACTTTACAAAATTCAAAATATACTAGATTTAAAATTTTATTTAGTTATTTTCTCATTTTTATTTTTATTTGATTTGTTTATAATACTAAATCCAATTTCAAATACTCTTATCGTATGATTATGTAAAGTATAGTTGAGTTTATAGTAGTATCGAAATTATTTTAGCAAAGGTTTTGTGAATTGTCGGAATTGAACTAATCGTATGATCATTTGTCAAATCTTCTTTATATATTTTTTTTGCGTAAAAGAAATATACGGGATTCATTCCATTTGTTTACTCTAGTCCTTTTTTTAGATAAAAGATTTTATTGGGTTTATATATATATATATATTGGTGTATGTGTATGGTGTGTTTGTATGTATCTAAAATATCGAAAACCGAAGAAACAAGAAGTTTATATATATATATATATATATATATATATATATATATATATATATTTGTTCATACATATATATGCACACAGTGTTTCTTTATTTTCGAATTGTCATTTACATATGGTAGTCTTCCGCAGTTAAACTTTTGCATGAAGAACATATTATATAAAGATGTTGTAGTATATGTGTAAGGATACATAATCGCTTCCGGCATACATTTGAATAAATAAAATACTCTTTGAGAGTTTCATTCGTTTTCTTAAAACTTGTCATTCAATATACATTTCATTCTATTTATCTGTAAGTAAATTTTATATGAATATTTGAAACGAACAACATTCATAAAAGGAATAACCTGTTTTTTGTCAAATGTACTTTCTAGAATCAATTGATTTATTTAAAAATACTATTTGGGTTATTGAATTTTATTATTACTTTTTGTGACGAGAATAGTTTATAAAGTGAGTAATATTGTAAATGATTTTTTAAAAATAGATAATCTTGTATAGTGGGTAATGAAATCTTTTGTTAGGATATATAAATAAGTAACTAATAGGAATATTAATTATGTTTACATGATGTTTGAATTCATAACACCGAATTGTTTATCTGAATATATCAATAAATCCCTATAATGTAGCTAATATTATCAGTAAATAGCAGTTTATATTGTAGTCTATCCTTTCAATTATTTTAAACAAATATTATTGTAGAATCCATTTGTGAGGAAATTAATAACACTTATATTAATGCACATAAATTAGTTATAATATTTATTGTTTAATAATTATAATTATATATATATATATATATATATATATATATAAATTAAATAAATACACTTACAACGTGGTTTAAAAAATTATTTTATGGTTATTTGTCAAATATTATTATATTTCTTATCACATTATTAAAAAAAATATTGTTATAAATATATACATTATTTAAAAAAATGACGTATAAAATTAAATGTTTAATTATCAAATAAATATACAGTAAAATAATTAATATATTTATTAAAAAAATATTTAAAAAAGTTATATAAAACTGAAATTTTATTTGACTGTTTTTAAAAGTTTTCAAAATATTATAAATTAAAATTATATTTTTCGATTACATATTTTTAAACATTTTTTTTTGTAAATCTGAAAAATTATATAAACATATTTATATGTCAAAATTGTTATAAAACATTGATATTGAAAAAAATAGTAGTTAAATATATATAAAAATAATTATTTTTATATTCATTCATAATTTTTAGATTAATAATATTT
Organism: Neoneuromus ignobilis; assembly: GCA_029203775.1. NCBI lineage: Eukaryota > Metazoa > Arthropoda > Insecta > Megaloptera > Corydalidae > Neoneuromus > Neoneuromus ignobilis. Next base: position 48,060,991 of record CP092089.1, read on the forward strand.
TATTGAAAAGTGAAAAATAAATTTATAGGATTATTGATATTTTTTAATTTATACATAAATTAATATTTGATGATTTTTGTAAAAATAATAATTGTGAATTTAGATTATATTTTTTAAAATTATTTTCTTAAAATTAAATCTTTCTCTTATTACAATTCTACAATTAATTTATAATAATAAATATTTTTAATTAAAGAATAATATATGTAATTTATAAATAAAAAAATCGTTGTTATTTTTAATTATAATATTAAAATTATAATGAATTATTATTCTCATAATTATTTATAAAAATATGTTTAAAAATGATAGTTATTTGAATTTGATATTTAATTTTAAAGACTGTACTCTACATTTTACATACACATCAATGATAGAAAATAAAAAAAATAATGTAATTAGCAATAAATTTCTGGAACAGCTAATAAAAAATATCAAAGTTCTCGATTAAAAAAACGTACATAATTTTATGTCATTTAACAACTGATCATAAATATTCCTCAAACATGTATTTTCATACACAACAACGATAAACAACTAACAACCTTTCAAGCTGTTCACATACATAAATAAATTGTGTACACATTTTGCATGAATATTGTAATACATTTTAAAAAATTAAAATGTGTTATTTATTATGTGTAAGAAATAAAAATTAAACCAATATATAACTGGAAAATCAAAAAAAGGATAAATATATGTAATAAAAATAACTTTATATACATATGTAATATGTAATCTAGATTTAGCATTCAACATACATACATTTTTTTTAAAAAAAAACTTTGAGATAAAATATATATAACATTTATGTGTAATACGATTTTGTAATAACATTCATTGTTTAATAAACTTTTTTATTACATTGTGTGTTGTAAATGTCATCACTCAAGCGTCATCTTTGTTATGACTGTTTCGTGTAACATCTTTGCCACCATTTTTTGCCTGCTAAGAACATCAGACACCAGAGATACAGTTCATTAATTTTATTTTCAGGACAAGTCATTTGAGAATATATATATATATATATATATATGATATGTATTCTTCAGAAAATAATTGGTTATTACTATAAAATAATGAATGTGTTATACTACTATTTTTTTAAAAAAAATAAACTTCCATTTTTATTAAATTTTGAATAATTTTAGAATAAAAACGAAAGATATTTCAACTCGAATAATAACTACTATGAAACACTCTTTACTGATGTTACTAAAATATGATCATGAATAGTAGTATATTTGAAAGAAACTGCAATTTTGTATTAAATTGGAAAAGAAGTCTGTAATAAATTTTACTTTATATGTATGTTCATTACGTGTTATTGTCTAGATACGTTATGAAAGTTCTTTTACTGAATATACAAAGTACGCTAAAGTGCAATTATTTGAATATTTTGTATATTATATGCTTAATATCATGTTTTTTTTCTTTTAAAAAACAACAAAGACGAGTTATATTCTTAATATCTTTTAACTTACTGAAAAAATTCACGTTAGTAAAAAATTCCCATTTTACAGATAACACTCTCTAAAATATTTATTCGTATGTACATCAAAGAAAATGTATGTTTAAAGAAAAATCACTTTTTTAAATAAAATTGTATATTGTCAAATGTTTAATGAGGGACATGAAAAAATGCAAATATATATTATAATTAGTATATTAAAAAAATATTTATTTTTAATTATATATATATTAAAAAGAGACAATTTAATATTACATCATTTCCTTATTTGTATTTATTTATTATATGAAAGTTTTTACATTTATTTTAATCATTATTTTCTTTCTCAAATTAAACTCTGTTATTTATTATTCTTGTGTTGAAAGCAAAATGTCGTTCACCTTAATAACCTCTTTTAGTAATAATTTTCTTCGTTATTCTATTTTTGATACGAAAATAAACATCATCTTTTATATTCCATCTCATATTTATTATATAAACAATTTAATTAAATAAATGTTTTTTGGAACGATTAGAATTCTTTAAAAATTTTTTATTTCATTAACAATAGATCATTTGAAAATGTACAATTCGTCTTTAATTGAAAATGAAAATAATGTAAAATATTATTAATTTGAAAAGTTCTAGTCATACATTGTCATCTTGTCATTTTTTTCCTCATCTGTCATGGTAATTTTTATTATATATATATAATGTTTTTTATTACTTGAAGTTGAGACATGATGCATGTGTATATAAAATATATAGAAAAACATGAGGAAGTTGTCAAAGATGTAATTTATTTCGTTTAATATATATAAAAGGTAAAGAGTATTGTAGAAGAAAGAAATCCATTTACTATTATTAAATATATATATTCACAAAATGTATGAACATTTTTATTAATATCAATTTTATATATATTTGAAATTGTTCTTAATGAAAATTATTACTTAATTATCAGTGTAAATATTTTGTATCTAAAAAATTAATAAGTACTAATTTTGATTTTAAAAATTATTACATGTTTCATGTATTAATTAAAATTAAATATTATTAATTTAAAAAAATAAATTAAAGTTACTTAACCTCGTTTTTAAAAAAATATATTCGTAATAAAAAATGTTTAATTTAAATTTTATAAACATTGGAATAATTTTTATAAAATTTATATTATTTGTTTTAAAAATATGAAGTTGTTTTTGTATCACTAAAAAATAAATTATCTTCTAGGTTAATAATTGTTTATTAAATACAAATTAAGCTGTACTTTATATTAAAATCTGAATCAAATCAAAATATTCACGAATAACACAAATCGGAAAGCAAGTTTAGTTAATCTACATCAAATTTCTCAAACATTTCTTTTAAAATCATTCAATTAAAATATTTTTAATCAATCTAAAATCTACATTAAAATACGATTTTCAACAGCATTTAATTTTTTAAGACATTTTTTCACTATAGAATAATTATTTGAAAAAATTATACAAAATTTATCTATTAATTGGAAATAAATCTCGACAAATGTACGATATTTCCAATTATTTTATTGACCTAATTTGATAATCGTTAAAATATTGGATTTGAATAAATTAATCGAACTGAAAATCAAATAAAATTAAATGTTATGTTATTTAATCCAGATATAGTCATATATGATGCGTGTTCGAATCTGATAAGAGAAATGTAGCAAAGATATTATAAGAATTTGTACCACATTCAAGATATATATATATATATATATATATATATATATATATATATATATATATATAAAGAAAGAAATAAAATTCTATTACCTTAAACATTTTTTCTGTTTCCTTAGTCAGAAAACCCGGTATTAAAATGTTAATCAAGTGGAACAATTACAAATCATTTTTACATTCAATTGAGCACACAATTGTGCACTGGCGATGAAAATTTTGAATTTAAATAGTATATATTTAATATTAAAAATACGTTGTCATATAAATATCAAATTTTGGATTGAATATCGATGTTTTTATTATTTTATAATGGAAGTGCTGTTGAAATAATATTTAATAGTTTTTTTTTTTTGTAAAACTGTAAAATGCTATAAAAATATTTATGTTTATTTTTAATATTATTATTGTTTTAGACAATTAAAAATTAAGAAGAAAATGGTTGATAGATATTATTGAAAATAGTTTAGTTAATTAGAAAAGAGAATTATTAAGAACCAATTCTAGTTAATAATTTATTGTTGTATTTTTTTTAAATGTGACTTTTTCGATGTTTGTGGCCTTTTTAATTTTATTTTTCGTATAAAATAAATTTCAAAAATCTATCTTTGGATTCACAAAAAAATAATTCAAGTTTAGATAATTTATAAAAATCGATTCGAACAAAAACAACTTATATCTAAAAATAATATTAAATAAAAATAGGAAGTCGTTTTTCTGTCTGTAAGTACAAATTATTGTTAAAGTAAGACTTGAAATAGATGTACATTTACTTGTTCAAAAGTTTTTCCTTTTATCTGTTTTAATTCATAACAAAAACAGATACTGTTTCTTCATTTAAATTATATCCAGCGAAACAAACTCGTCTTTTATTTTCAAGTAGATTAAAAAAAACTAGTAGTATAGAATATAACGAGAATTGTCTTACTTGAAGTAAATTTTAGTTTAATCCAAACGTGTCAAACAATGTTTCCAATCAAAACTTTAACCATTAAACTATCAACTGAATCAATAACTCTCCGTGATTGAAACATATATTTCATATCTTGATACAGAATAAATACAAAAATGTTAATTTCATATATTTTATCGTCGATCTTAATACACAATTAAATCAGATACATAAAAATTATATAAACTCGACTGCATATTAATAGAAATACATAAGACCGTCGATCGATCGGTGATAATGGACATCAATGGATCTGATTTAATACCGAATTGATATGATTCATGTAGTGAAAAGCAATAAATTACCATATCTCATACCATTTTACATTCAAATGGGAATTTCAAAGACTAAGCAGTTTCAGTGCTATTGTAACGGAACGACTTTCATCCATCTTTTATTAGAATAATATAATGCTGGTGTTAGGCATTTCCGCCCTTTACTTCACTAATGTGCTCGCTACTACGTCGAATTGAACGTGATATCTCAGCAAATCTAAAACTTTAAAGCTCCTACAATTAATGATATTAATGGACTGTAGTTAAAAGCATCTTAATTGGAATGAAATGAGTATGTAAATTATTACTACAGTTGTACTATACCGCGTATATTATTTATTTTTATTTGACATCAGTATATATATATATATATATATATATATATATATATATATATATATATATATATATAGCTTTTATATGTTATGTGTGAGTTATATAGTTTCATATTTGAAATTGTCTCTCTCTTTCTTTCTTTCTCTCTATCTCTTTTATATATATATATATATATATATATATATATATATATATATATATATATACCCTGGATCACGTATGGACAAAGAAAATTATTAATTGTGAGTCTAGACATATAAGACGATTCAGAAAGAGACTCTTAGATAGATGGAACAAAGATGTAAGAAAATTCGTCGGAATAAACTTGAAGAGAAAGATATTGAATTGCTCAAAGTGAAAAATTTCGATAAAGGCCTTCATCCAATAATGGATAGAAAAAGGATGATTATAATAATAATGATAAATATTCTGTTCGTTTTTTTTTTGAGAATTTTATAAAAATCAGTTAAAACTATTTAAAAAATTATTATTATTAAAATACAAATTTATTTTTTATAAATGAGCTTATATAATAGATTAATAATTTAAAAAAATGGTAATAAATGTTTAGAATTTAATAGAAATAATATTTTTTTAAACAATAGGATTTTTTTTATTTATAATCAATTTATTTATTTGTCAGTTTGGTTAATAATTAATGAAAATATTATTCGTCAATCAAATTTTATATGTATTTTGATTCTGATATATTGTGAAATATTTTTTGTCGTTAATAAAAAGGTTTACAATAATTTTTATCTCAAAAACTTGATTATGTAGGATTTTTCAATAAGAATGTCAGAATTTTGACAGATGATGGCAGCCATGTTTGAATTTTTTTAAGTTCATTTTGATATTTCAACTCAAGTTTGGCAAATTATCATGGAACTTTTAACACTTCAATAACGCTTAGAAATTGTAAAAACTTCAATAGATTTATTGAAATAAAAGTTTAATGAATCTATTTTTTCACAAAATGGACCCATCAATTGACTACCAAGATCATGTAATCTAACTCCATTGGATTTTTTTTTATTGAGTTATGTGAAATTATTGATTTATTCTGATAAACCACAAACAACAGAAGAATTAAAAATAAACATTGAACGTGTATAATTGAATTGAATTTTAACTAAATATTTTAAAATTATTAAACTTATCTAAAATAAAGACACTAAACAGTTCTTGAAGTATAAGTGAATTTTTTCAAATAAGTATCCTATTTGGCTTCGAACATTTTTCACTTACGTACAAACTTTACTTTTTAAGTTTGATGAAAGTATTTTAAAAGCAAGCTCTAAATGAACGATATTCTTAATTTGATAATGAAGGTGACTTCGAGTAGCATCTTATCTAAAGAAAAAAACACTCTTCAGATCGTAACCATGTCAAGTCTACAGTTAACTCTGGGAATAATTGAAGACGGTTAATTTATGCGAAGTACGTAAATTTGTAGTAATCAAAAAGATGATAAAAACGTTATTAGTCAACTTGGCAATACGTCGTGATTTTTTTAATTAATATAGACTAATTTAAATTAACAATTGGATTTTTATTTAACTTTTGTTTTATTATACAAAGATATATATATGTATGTTAGTGTGTGTGTGTGTTAAAAATTTATATTTTACAAAAATGAAGATATATTTTAAATTTAAATTGTCTGAAAAATATCTCTAGACATTGAATAAAACATTTTATTCACAGAAAGAAAAAAATAATAAAATATTAACTATTACAAAAAATATTTAAATAGTTGATGTGAGTTAGAATATTTATATGACCTTTTTTTCTAACACTTTGATGTTTACTGTTGTATACATTAAATATTTGAAGATATTTCACATTTTACTTTAAGCTCGGTATTTTAAACACCGCTCTTAACAATCTTTGATATTACTGAGTTTTGCACAACCACATTCTTATACAAATACACAATTTATATTTACAGTATGTACGTATATTCAACTTTGTGTGTATAAATATTCATATGAACATATGAATGTGTATTTTACAATAAATTTAAATGGTGTACAAGATAAATTAAACAGCACAGCATTATCAAGAGAAAAGCTCTCAGTGAAGACGACAGTTGCAGACGTTGGTATTATTCAAATATTACAGTTAGCTTAATGAATGCCACTACAGTGAATTTGACTAAACTGAACTAATATATATATATATATATATATATATATATATATATATATATATATATATATATATATATATATATATATATATATATATATATATATAAGTACTCGTAATTATCATGCAATAAATAACTTAATTAACTTCACTTCAAAGTGAAACGTACATAGGAGACTTGTTGAATTAATCTATTGAGATATTGTTGAATAAAAACATCTATAGTTTCCATAATATTCCCATTTTTGAAATCATATTTAAATTAACATTTTTTATATAAATATTTTAAATGTCGTTGTTTTCATTGATATCCTATTTTAATGTTATATATATATATATATATATATATATATATATATATATAAATAATATAGAAAAAATAATTAATTTAATGAACCTTAAAAAGTAAGGAATTGAATCTTTAAAAAAGCTTTCAAGTTTAATTTAATAAAAGTAAAATTTTATTTATTAACTCTATTCTATGAAACAAGTAAAAATATCAATATCTGATTTATTTAAAAATTTTGAAATCATATTATATTTATTTTTATAATAGAATATACGTTTTTAAATGTTGTAAAAATTCCAAAATCTAAACGTTATAAAAATAATAATTAAGATACTTAGTGTAGTAGTTAAAGAAAAAAAAATATTATAATTTTGGAGTTTTTTGATTAAGTATTATGGAAGTATATAAGATCCACATTCAGTAATCAAATTGTAAACAAGATTGTAATTTTTAAGAAGTTTATTTTTGTCTATAATCAATTATTGAACTAACTAAATAAAATGAATTCGAAGAAAGATTGCTCATTTCGTAATTAATAGACATTTCTTTAATTTGAAAGTTGTAAAATAATAGAAAAGTTCAAGTAGGAAAGTTTAGAAAATAGACGAAGATTCACGACTGTAATTTGAATTTGTAAAGCTTTTATAAGATTTGCTGAATGGAATGAGTTTAATCAAACAACAGCGTATTCTCTGATTTTAATAAAAATGATTATTTTTTTAAAAATTAAATTAAAAATAATAAAAAATTGGAGAAAGTTAAATTGTTCATAGATGTATTTGGGATTAGAATTTTCTTCGTTCCAATTTTTCAAATTGCTAACTTCATTAGAAAAGTATTTTAAAACCAGATTAAAATGAGATAACATTTTATCAGTAGAAATTGTTTTAAAATAATAACTACTGTAAATATGAATTATAATTTAATCAGGTTTATTATTATTAAAATATTATATTAAATTACTACAATAATATTAAGTAATATGAAAAATTTTCTAATTCTGTCTATAATTCTCTTTCAATAATCCAATTAAATATTATTATATTTTAATTAAAATAAAAAATAATCAATTTAATTGTATCTCTTTTTCTAGCATACAAATACAACTACCTTATATAAAAATTAATAAATATCTAAACAAAGATGCCTTTTTAAAAATAAAACAGTTTTTAAAATAAATAATTAAAGAAAAACTTCAATCTCATAATACTAGGAATTGAGAACGGGAACTAAACAATAAACAAATAAATGTACAATTCCTTATATATAGTGTATCTAGCACAACATCTAGCAATTCAAGAAAGTACAGACAGAATAACTGTTTTGTCATGAAAACGGTCATTACTTTAACTAAGAGAACTTATGTTAACGCTTGCACTTAATCGTTCCATTGAACCAACGAATTGACGTAACATAAACAGAGATATTTATCTAGTAATAGTGAGACATGAAGATAGTTTACACAGTTTGTTACGGGAAATGTAGAACAGTAAACACGAAATTTATCGCAGATTAATCGACTGTGTATACTTATATATTGTTTAAGTTGTGAAATGTTCGGAATGGTATCAACAATTTTCTAGAAAGGACGGGGAGTCAGTTAAGATGATCACTGAAGTGGAGGTAATTCCGATTGCCAAATACATAGCGAATAAATATATATATATATATATATATATTCATTAAGCTTGACTTAACAAACAAGATGAAATACTGATCAACAAATGTTAGATATTCTTATGTATTGATTTATATATATATATAAATGTTATGTGAAAATAACTACTTTGAAACTTTGACTGTTTATGAAATAAGTGCAAACTTAATCAAATTCGATTTTACTGTAATGCTTTTATTTAATTCTATTTTTATCGTTAAAATATTTTTTTTTATTTTTAATATAAATAATTAGATTGATTTTTTAAAAATAAAACTATATTATCAGAATTGAACATAAATCATAATAAAAAAGTATTTTAATACAAATTAATTACTTACTTCAACAATTCAATAATTTTTAAATATGTTAATAATCATTTTATTCGCTAATATATATTTTAATGCTTAAAATCGACATTATTTTTTAAATTAAAAAATTCTTTGAATTTATTATAATAACTTATTTAAAAAAAATAAGTTTATTTTATATAAAAATATTTTTTTTGGTTGCAAAATTTTTTCTTTTTAAATAAACTGGAAATAATTTTAAATATCAGTTATTTTATTTCATAACACATTCGCATGAGACAATTTTTACTAAAACTTTTCTATAAAACGGAGTATTTTAATATATAAAAATATTTCAACATGTGTGTATTAAAACTGCAATAATTATTTTTGTAATTAATATATTTTATTGAATTTTTTCACAAAACGAGAATTTTCGTTTCTCATCGACAACGCTTATTTTTAAAAAACGAGAATTCTCGTTTCCCGATGCGAATGTGTTAAAATATCAATTGAGAAAAAATACACTTCTTTCGAATATAAATTTCACATAACTCGAAATTCAGTATACAGTATTTTCATAAACTTTGAATAAATACTTAAAATAAATTTCGACTTTGTTGACAAAAAGGGCATTTATAATTTATATATAGAGTTTTCCAATAAGAATGTAAGAATGTTGACAGCTGATAACAGCCATGTTTGAATTTTTTAAGCTCATTTTGACATTTCTACTCAACATAGTTTAGCAAATTATAATGGAACTTTTAACATTTTAACAACGCTTAGAAGTTGTAAAAACTTCAATAGACTTATTGAAACAAAAGTTTAATGAGTCCATTAATTGGGCACAAAAATTATGTGATCTAACTTCATTAGGTTATTTTCTGTGAGGTTATGTGAAATTATTGGTTTATGCTATTAAACTACAAACAACAGAAACATTAAAAATAAACATTGAACTTGTAATTTATGAAATTGGACCACAATTATGTGAAAGAGTGACAAAAAATTGGACTAAACTAATCACTATGCCAAGTGAAGTCGTGATGATGCTCATATGTGTGAAATTGTGTTCTGTCATCAGTGCCATAGAATATGCTTAAAAATTAAAAAATAACTAATTAAATGCTTTTTGTTTTATTTACATTTAAATTTTTAAAGCTCTTATTGGAAAACCCTGTATTATAATATATGTATTTGTAAATATACTCAAATATTAAGAAAATAATGTTTTTTCAAGAAAATTTAATATGTACGTGAAAGATTCTTTTATATATCTGTATATTTCAGACAATGAATATTTTATGTATACATGTATACATCTTTAAGTGAGCGTAATAATGTATACATTTATATGGCTGAGCTGTATGTATATTGTAATATATATTAGCGAATCGGATCTCTCGAAATGTACGATACTTTATAATACTCAGCGTCATTGTTTACACGACATTGTTTACAACTTTATATCTCTCCGTTCGCAACTGTTGCCTTTATAACTTTAGCGACGCTCTTGCTCATAAAAAAACAACAACAAACTTTTTTAATTTGTTCCCAGGTGTGAAAGCCGGTCCTCAATCTCAAGTGATCGCCTCAAACAACGGAGACTTAGACGAGCACCGATCGAGTCCCGTGAAAGGGCCAACGTTCGACATTTCAGGGTCAGCGAATGTCACCGGGTTTGCTGGGAAGACGGTGGAGCTAACTTGTCATGTCAACAATGCGGAAAATCGTACAGTATGTTGATTCTGCTTTATCTCATAACGTTGCTTTATGTATAACACTACCTACTACACGACGTATTTCCGTCAATATTTTCCGAAACCCGTGTAAACAAATTTGCTCACATTTACGAACAGATTGATATTATGTATCTATTTATGGTAACCGGTTTTCAGTGATGAATTTTCATTAATACACGTGCTGTGAATGAACTTTCGGAACAGTTTGTGCGATTAAATTAATATTAATTGTTTGTGTAATTATAATATAAAAACTTTTTGCAGCGTATTATATCATATTTTTACACATATAATATTTTCTCCAACATCGATTTGCTTTGAAAAATATTTAGGAAAAAATACACAAAAATATTTTTGATTTGTTTAATCAGTTTGGTTTTTTAAAAAACATTTTCATGTATAAAATTATAATTGAAATCAAACATTTTCCTTTAAAAGCAATTAATTTGATTACGGTTTTTAATGGAATATTTAATTATTTTAATTGAATACAGCTTTATTTCCATTAATAAAATTACTATAATAGTAAATATTTTTTGATAAATTTTGCATAATTCATAATATTAGAAATATCCTAATCATATAATTTTAAACATAAATTCCTTGAATAGTTTTTATTATTTATGAAAAAATATTAAATAAAAACAATTCGTACAATTAGATAAAAATATTAAATGGAAAAAATATTCTAATAATATTTGATAGAAGAAAATTGAAAAAAATTCAATAAAATGTGACAAAAATAATAAAAATGTATTAATATATTTTATAAAATTTCATACAAGTATTTTTTATAGAATATTTGTTTATTTTTAATTCTTATCACTCTTTTGCTCTATTTTACATTTTTATCTAATTAAATAAATATTCATTCTATTCATAATTTTAAAAACAGTTTTTATATTTTTCGAATTTTTTGAAATATTTTGTTTAATTTTATATCCTTATTTGTTTAAGAAATATTTATTCCACTTTATATTTTTAAAAAAGTTTTGCAATATTTTTCTGTTTTTTAATTTGTTAAATTTTATGAAATATTTCGTTCAATTTTCTTATATTTATCATTTTTTTTAACTATTATCTACATGTGTACTCCTTTTTCATAAAAGATATCTTTATTTTTAATTTTATCAAATTCTATGAAACATTTTTCATTATTTTGCAATCTTATTGAGATTTATAAAATATCTATTATGCTCGACTATTTATTTTTATCAAATTTTATGTAATATTTTGCCCGATATATTGCTAGATTTTGTATTTTTATCGAACTTTATGATATATTTTCTTTGATATCTTGGTTTTTCAATTTTTTTTAATTATTTTGTCCGATTTTAATCTTTATGTAAATAATATATATATATATATATATATATATATATATATATATATATAACTAGGAACCTAATAGAATAATCCACATAGAACGTATACTCGCATATATTCAGTCATAATTGAAGTAAAGTTGAAATTAAACTCAGTTGTAATTGAACTAAATTAGTAGCACAATATTTTACCTGACAGAGCATATATTGATTTGGCTGATTTAATTTAAATTGAAATGGGAAACGTAATATAATAGTGTTATCAAAGTCATTACAGTAATTGAATAGAAAATATATTTTATTTGATGTTGCATTTGTGTATGCATCTTTTACTTCAATACACACATATGTATATATATATATATATATATATATATATATATATATATATATATATATATATATATATATATATATATATAATAAAATTTAGTATAAAAAACCTTAGGTTGTACAAAATTCCAGGTACACATATCCACATTTCTCTTAATTCAATTTCATTTCAACCAGATTATAAATATATATGTACGAGACACTCAGATCCTTTTTTAATTTATATAAAAATCGAATATCCCATATTTTCCTATTTAAAATGACATTTGTCCTCTCGGTTTTCTTTCCGTGCACGTAACGAACAAACAAAACGCATTTTCAGCATACTTTTATAATGCTAATTTTTGAAATTTAATTGGATCTAATATAATATCTCACGTGCTGGATAATTTTCATGAGTTACATGTTTTCTGGTTACATAAAAACCGACATAGTTGAATTCATGAATATTTTATTATTTTTATAAATGTTTACGAAAAATGAGCTCGAGAGCGATAATGAAAAACGCCTATTTATTTTTTTACATTGCATTGTTTTATTTTGTTATCTTGTATATACAATGAACAGCTATGTATTTTAGTTGATATTATATACATACATACATATCTATATATTATATATATTTATATATATATATATATATATTAACATTCACAGCTTGTTAGAAACACCAGTGCCGGTTGAATTTATATATTTTATGTCTGCTACTTATTACTATATATTATAAGGATACTACTTACAAACACCGCACGTGCCCTTTTCCTTCGCAATTTATATTAAGTATCTTAGATGTTTAAGATCATGTGCTTTCATAAGAATGTTATTATAATTTTATATATTTATATGCATATGTATATATATATATATATATATATATATGCATGTGTAACTAATATAAAATTCATACTTTTCATCTAATGAAAAGTAATTTTTCGTTACACAATTTTTTTTTATATTTATATATACTCGTATATATATATATATATATATAAATTAACTTATAAAATACCTTTAAAAAGTAAAAATGAAACGAGAAGAAATTATTCGTTCCTCATTTCACGTTACGTCTGTTTTAACCTCGGAATATTTTAGTCTATCTGGTAATTTTTTTTAGGCTGATAGTGAATACATTTTTTTTTGGAATTCTATGATTTCTCATTCTTAACTCTTATCGGACGTTAGAATTTTGTACTTAACTTTTCGCTAGGTCGGAGATATATTTGAGTGCTTATTGTAAGAGAAGAGTAACTAAGTTACTTGATATAAAAAAATAGTTTTGTGCATAAAAATATTTATATTTACATTTTAAATTTTTACACTTTAAATGTCTTCACTGTCGATTTAAATCCAATCTTCATCACAATCAGGAACAATTTCTCTTTCCACTTCGCTTTCCTCTTCACTTCGATATTGAATAGGGATCTTTTTTTTCTTGACTGAAATATAACACTTGTATCACTGTTTCCTTCATCACAAGAATTAAAATCACTTGCCGAATATTCAAAATTTTCACATATTTCACTACAACTATTACTGTTACTTTCCATATTGCTATAGTTTTCTTCATTCATTGTTCGAGGAATAAAATATTATAATATAAGTAAAATAATTGCTACGACAGAACTTGTTGTCTGCTATCGAGTAAGAATTAAACTGTAAAAACATACAGTGTGTACATTCAGCAATAAGGACGTTGTTACTTGTTCAGTTTTGTCACCTCGCACGTGACATACGACTGATAGAGCAAATTTGTAATGTCACGTCAGAGGTGACATACAACCAATAAGGGTTAATATGTGATTTAACTGTTTTTCTTCATTCATCCGAAATATTCAGTTGGGTTTTTCATTTTTCCATGTGTAATTGTCTTGACATATATTCGTTCACAGATCTTTTTAAAATCTCATTTCTGGTGCTTTTATTTGCTTTTGATAAATTAATTTATTGAACATGTCTTGCTGTCACATTTAATAAAAAAAACATTCATATTTTTATAACATTTTATTTGAGACTCTTCTCTTTTGTTATCTCTTAGTATTCATTTAATATTTTATACAAATATTGGAATCCGTGAAGATTATTTTACACAACATTGAATAATAATTCACAACCAAGGTAAGTAAATTTCAAGACTTGCTCAAGGAGCTGGTTTTCTACTACTATATTTGTTCTGTCTGTGTATGAACACGTTTTATTTTTTTATTTAATATTATTAGGTTATATTTTTTACAAATAATATTAAGTATCTAAATTGATCTTTGGAGATTATCTTTATTTTCTTATAAGATTACATATTTATATATATATATATATATATATATATATATATATATGTAATTAATTTTAATATATAATAATATTGTTATTTGGTTACTCTTGATTATTTACAGTTTCTAAGAAAATGAATATGTTTTATACAATCTTAAAACTGGATTACGAAGTTGAAATTCATAGAAATAAAAACATCGATTGTTCAGTTCCATCCATGAATTTGTAAAATTTCAGTTACCACGAAGATTTTAAATATACTTTTGTGGATTTGTTATTGCATACAATATCATTTTTCTCATTTATAAATATCTCACGCTACGATGTTGATCTTGCAAGTGAACCAGTTTCTCTCAATGTTCAGTACTTATTTTGAATAGTATATCTCTCTGCAGTTTGTCTGCGGTTTAAATAACATTCATATCCAGCACTGCTTCTTTTACATTTCTATCACAATAGCCGTACAAAAAACATGCAAGTTTTTCGTTTCAAAATAATAATAGAATTTTATAACGTTACATTATTTGAAATACAAATAACAGTGAATGAAATTGAAAATCACTGAAAATTGCTGATATATATATATATATATATATATATATATATATATATATATATATAATTTAATATATATGTTTTTTTCTAAAATATGAATTTAATATAAACGATTAAAAATCTTTTTTGGGTGTTTTTATATAAATTTTTAATTAAATATTTATCAAAAAATATTATATTTTTAACTAAACTTAAATTAATTGATAGTCTTTATGCAAATTGTGTAAATAATTTGTTCTACCATAATTAGTTTGTTTGTTTATTCAATAATGAAATTGAAATAAATATAACGAAATATTTGTTTTCAAATAGAATATTTTCGTTTAATTAAATATAAAAAATAATTTTGAATTGTTTATTTTATTGGAAAAATAACTGGTGGGTTTTTTAGTAATCATTTAAATGATACAAATTTCATAAATATTTTCACAATCTACACACATCTCAAACAAATATTTTTTTAATAAATCAGTTCGTTTTCCAATCATTATATAAACAAAATTGTGTAATTTATACGTTATTATTTTTTAATTAACTTGTGTGGAAAATTAAAGTTGTATATATATATATATATATATATATATATATGTGTGTGTGTGTGTGTGTGTGTGTGTGTGTGTGTGTGTGTGTGTGTGGGTGTATGTTGTATACGTATGTGTAAAATACACTTTTTATTCATTATTTAGTGACTCGTAAAAATTGAAAAGTAAAGAATAAATGAAATGATAAACATGTAATATAAGTTATATCAAGTAAAAAAAGAATGATGTAAAAACAGTATATAAAAAAATTAACGTTTAATATTGCAAAAAAATATACTTGATTTTATATTATTTGCTAATGGAATTGATAATTACACAATTTTTTCTTTAAAAAAAATTGCAAAGTTTAATGAAAAAAGTATTATTCATATAATTTTTAAAATGAGATATTTACGTTATTAATGGAATATTTTAAAATTTTCTGTAAATAAATATTAGGGATGTTGTATAAATTTATGTAAATATACTTTATATATATATTATAAAATGACTATTGAACAGCTCAAGTTTGGACTATAAAGGTTTTACGAAAATCGATAATAAATAAGGACTTGTGAATAGACGGAGTTCGCACAATACATTCTCGAATGTTCTTAATATCAACACACAGATTCACCAGATATTAAAATGTTTAAAAAATATTCATTCGTCTCGAAGCAACGTAGAAAATAACTAAATATTTGGCACAACTTCTCGCAACGTTACGCGTCCCCTAAATTCTGTAATATGATACATAGAAATATACACTTGAAAAGTTCGATTTTAGCATAAAGTTTTCCATCGTAAAACTCTGCGAGAAGCCATGCTTACAAGTTTCTACAGTACACTATTTCATACAACATAAGTTTTTTTCCGTGTTCTCATGTGAATATAAAGTTATCGTCGACGAGCACAACTTTATCGAACTGAATTTGAGGTTATATACCAGTAAAAATTTGTTGTGGCACATAGATTTTTTTACGCGATGAATAAAGATGATGGCGTCGAAAATGTATTTTAAACGTACTCGACTAAAGTGAGACGAAAAAAAATCAGAAAATCGACTCGTGAATAGAAAGTTTCAACAGTTTCGTAAACTAAATTACGCGGCCATTGAATAATATATACATATACATACATTTCATCACGCCCGTTGTCCCACAACTATGTTTGGGAAGTTGCCAAAACTTGCTTTCATTTATTCCGATTCAAACTGTCGTAATATTGGGCGCTCTGTAGGATGTATTCAGTAATGAATCAAAGACGTGCTGATCGAGAGAAGAGCCCTCCCATTTCATTTACTAGTAGTACCGATGGTTCAAAACAATCTGTTGTATTGAATCAGATAATTGGAGCAAATATATTTATTCAACGTATATGCTGTAGAAAACTAGTTTCTAAATTGACTCATATTAAGAACGTACTTAGGGTGTCAATTAAAATTGTTTACATACAAATTATCAACGCTTTGTAAGACCTTTTATACATGTTTTATTTTCGATGTATACATAAACGCCCTTAGTATACAAAACAATAAAATTTAATACGGTTTCATATTGTTTTTTTTAAAAAAACTATATTTAACAAATTTATTTTAATTAAAAAAAAATTGAATATAAGTGAAATGTGTTTCATTTTTGAAAAGAAAACAGTCATCTTAAAATTCTATTACAATATAATTTATCACTATAGGAAAATATTTTTCACACGATGATCGATACTTCAATATCACAAAATTTTATGAAACTACTCAGTAATTACTTAAGGTTCACTATTTGTTGTTTATGTGAATTTCGATACCATCATCTTCGAAGCGTAGACATATACGATAAAATTTTATGGCCCAATAACATGTTTTGGTATTGAAGTAGTGATTCCTTTGTGAAAAATGATATTACCCTCATATAAATTCGCCCTTTTCAAATAATTTATTAATCAATCAAAATAAATAAATATTTACTGAATATAATTTTAATATAAAACAAATTTAAAAGCTTATTTTTGAAACTATTATATTTGAGAAATTAAAAAAAAGATTTTTTTACCCTTCAAAGTAGATTCTTCTATTATATAAGTAATTAAAAAATGTTTTGGTTACATTATTATTTATTTAAAAGAAAACATCATTTTTTTGTAGAAATAAGATGATTTGTATTATTTTCAAAAATCAATAAAAAGAATACAATGTCGAGTTGATAAAATTATATATATATATAAAATGTATTTTTGTTCAATTTGATGACAAAGATCTTTTGAAAAATATATGTCTTTTCATGTACTCAAGTCTTTTTTCATAAAAAGATATTCATTACGAAAGAAATGTAATGAATAAAAGATAAAATGAAATTTTCATATGAATTATATTTGTTTTTCGGATCTTTTGTTATAGAAGACGTGCCACAATAATGTTTAGTAAAATGAATATACAACGTTTAAAGGTAACCGTGTTAAAGGCAACTGTAAATTAATAAAAGCGTCAATATTGTTCCTTTCTATATGAAACATTTTTAATACAATAAAACGTACATCGTATTATATAAGAGGAATTGTTGAATGGTATTTTTCGTTATTGTGTCGAGTATTCATTTCAGAATACATTTCTCATTGAATTGTTTTGTTGACATTAATTTGTTCATGATTTTATCACTTGTGTTGTACTTGTACTTACAAACACACACACACACACACACAAAACACACATATATATATATATATATATATATATATATATATATATATATATCACTATACCATACAAACACACACACACACACACACACACATATATATATATATATATATATATATATATATATAAATGATTTAATGATGATAATACTTTGATAATAATATATTTAAAGGTGATAATACATTTTATGTTATAATACTATGGAGGAGATGATAAAAGCTCAAAGCTCTAACTCAAATTGAATTTCAATCAATAAACTAAAATAAACATCTGTTATTACCAAAATTGTATTTAAGTTCAAATCAGTAAAAAAAAATTCGTTAATCCAAATGTGACGCCTAGATTTGTGTTCTATTAAAAAAAAATCATGTGTATAGGGAAACATGTGTATAGTTGCTTTTAAATAAAACACAAATTTAGGCGTCGCATTTGAATGACTATATATACAATATATCAATACATATTGTGTATGTAGATCAATTAATCTTAATAGACTTCTGTTAGTAAGTACTACATAGATCAGTTTATATGATGGTGTTCGTTGGAAACTTTTGGGTGTTCGTGGATTTGAACTTAATACATTCGACTTTTGACTTCAACCTTCTACCCTTTTCTCACCAACTCCTCACCTGTCTGCCATTTTACTCTTATTGATAAAACTGTATGTTTATAACAATAAATTATATTTTATACTATACTATGGAGAAGATGGTACAAATTTGATATTGCTTTATATAATAAGGTATAAAACAATCCAATAATTTACAAAATATAAACATATTACATCTGGCTGTTCAATGTATGCAGTAAATATAATAAAAATTAAATATATTTAATACATTTAAAAAAATAACCAAATAAACTATTAAAATTGTATACTTAATTTATTTTTTTAAATTCTTTTAAAAATTATTTTATACATATAATTCAGTTAATTTATTTTAATTTTAATGAAATATAAACTTTCTAAACAATATTCGAAATGTAATTTCTATTAAATTGATAATTATTGTTTTATATAGTTTCTTTTCTGATGATTCAATTATTTAATAAAAAGATCGATAAATTGATTAATATTTAAACTCGTATCAAAACCATATCACGTCCTTTCATATCTTCATCAGAATTGTTTGAATTTGTAAATTATTTATCATTAGTTGTCGTTAAATAAATTATTTATTGGACGTAATTAATTATCTATTTAAAATGAATTTATATAATCTTATTTCATAAGGAATTATTTATTTATATATTACACTGAAATAATAATTAATTATTTACAAGATAACCAAATAGTGTGAAATTCAAAAAGTCACAGAATTTGATATATTAATGCTATTTTTGAATTATAAAAATCATAAATGTTAAAAAATATTTTAACACAAATTAATTTTTATCTCCAACGCCACAATGGGTATAAATTGTTCAATAATCACTTATTGTTTATAACTATGTCAGCTGATGCGCATTTCGATGACGATACCATCATCATCAGAGCCTTTTTGTTCAAAAATATGTTCTTATATTCAATAAAAATACTTTTCAGACTTTTCAGACATTCCTTATTTTTAATATGGGTTTACAAGATAAATTTTACATTATACACGGCCATCCAAATGTAACGCCCAGATTTGTGTTTTATTAAAAAGAAACAAAAGGACCTATACACATGTTTCCCTTTAATAAAAAAAATCCTTTTAATAAAACACAAATCTAGGTATCAAATTTGGTTGATCGTATAGTTTTAAAATTATTAAAATCCACATTTTTACAAACCATTTTTAAAAAATATAGATTTATTTAAAACAAATCACTTTCTTGATTGTTACTTATATAATTTTTATCGATATCATTAAATTATATTACCTTGAATGACTTATTTTATATTTTAAAACTATTACTCATATACTTTGTCTCATTTTTGGTAAAATAGGTTTTTGATTACAAAAGTTTCATTTAAACAATATCGTAATATTTTTAATACTACTTAACTTTTTATTATTCTCTTAAATTTATATGCATGTTTTGTATGAAAATATATGTATAATATATATATATATATATATATATACATTCATTATATATATATATATATATATAGAGAGAGAGAGAGAGATGATAAATGAGAACGAGTATTAGAGTGCAGAAATATTTTCTTCCTGTTGTATTTTCATTCTTTCGTACTGTTAAAAGCTTAATATTTAATGACAGAATTTCTTATAAATTCCGTAGGCCTTATTAAAATATTAGAAGAAAAACAAATGAAAATAATAAAATTTTACTTACGCTGGCATAAAATCGTTTTTTTTTGTAAAAAGAACGTTTCATTTTGAGGACGATATTTCTCTTAATGAAATAACATAAGAAAATAAAAGAATATGAATTCTAATGAACGTACAATTGTATTTTCAAAGATTCTTGAAAATATTTATGAAACTTTTTCATATTTTTCTTATTTCGAACGAAAACATTCCTGCGCATTGACACAATCGATAAGACGTTATATAGTCAGCCGAAAGGCATGATAATCAGGGATCAAATCTTCACTTCGGTTATCCTGATTGAGCTTTGATCTGTTACTTCAATCACATAGTCAAATATTGGAATAGTTATTTTGGTATAATTCTCTGGTTGACAAAAACCGAACGTATTGTGTGCGAATTGATACGATTCGACATTTTAAACGATGGAAATCCTAATCAAATGTCCAGTGAAATATTCATATGGATGATTATCGGATTTTGTTCGAGTCGAGTGTTGGGAATCAATTTTTCAATTTATAAAATGAAAATAAAGTTCATGAGAATGTTGTACAAAATATATAAACTTATTTAATTTACAAAAATAATATTGAAATAAAAAATCAGTTTTATTATATTTAACGATTTTTTTGTAAAAAATACACATTTGTTATTATTTTATACAATATTTTATCACTTGAATAATTAATGAAAAAAGTTATTTGATTAAAAATTATTTTATAAATAATTGAGTTGCTTTGTTAAAATGTCAATTAAGTCTTTCGTATTTTTTACTCCATATAAAAAAATAAATTTTAACATTATTAATTCTAAACTTGGATAAAAAATATTATACTGAAAGCATTACTGGAAAATAATCATTATATTAAGTACATCTTATTAAAATGTAATTTTTTTATTTAATAATTTAAAAACTACACACTAATACTCATATATAAATATAAATTTTACTTGATATATTTTCATATAATCTAAAATTATTTTTAAAATTAAAATCAACTCATTATAATATTTACGATTAAAAATATACGAATTAAAAAAAATATTTTCAATTAAATAACATTTCTATCGTCTATTATTTGGTTTTTACTTTATATTTCTATACGACTAGCTTTGGCTTTAAATTTATCATAACATAAATAAATACTGAATTTTTTAAAAAAAATCTTTGGATTTAATTATACTTGATATTGAATTAAATTTAATTTTAACGTGTAAAATATCCAACTGTTTGTTATATAAATTAGTTTATTTACAATTCTGTTTTTTTGTTAAAAATATATTAATTTTTTTAATTTATTGAATTTTTCTTTATGTTATTGATATCATTTGTCACGTCCTGTTTAAATATACAGAATCAATTTGTAATATTTTATACAATTTATGTGTCATTTGTATCTATTTTTTTGTATTTTTCCACGACTGTTCAGTTCACGACAGTTCAGTTTCAGTTCTCAAGCGTTACCACAGATAAGAAAACAAACAAGTTAACTTCGAACAAAATTTATTCAATCAAAATACGTTTTGTTGGATTCTATCGATTTCTTCTACCAGAATAATAATAAAAATATAAGGTGTAACCAAAAAATCATCTTATAATAAAGAAACCAAGAATGAAATGAAAAAATCAAAGAACAAATCTTCATTCTCAAATATAACAATTTAAAAAGTTCCATTTCTTTTCTGTAATCAAAATAGGTGAACCATAAATATTTATATTATTCAGGTAATATTTTGAATATAAAATCGAATCTATCAAATTTCTACAATTTTATTTAGAAATATTTTTATTGCATGGACATAACCTAGAAAATAATAAATCTTGTAATGCTTGCAATAATTGAATGAAAAAAAAAATTTTTAATTAAAATAATTTATGATTATTATTTTTAAAATTATATAGAATAATATAATTCTTATACAAAGTAAAAACACTTATTATTTCTCCCATTTAAACAATTTAATTGTAATTATTGTCGTTATTAAAAAATATTACTCCCTCTTACAATTTTCAGTATTTTCCACTATATTGAACTTAATGTTTCATTTAGTATTATTGTACAATAAATACTACTCAAATGGTAACAATAATGTTTCAATTAAGCTTAATGTTTCAATTAAATTTCGATCATAAACGACGTCTTTTTATCATTACCAATATATTGTTATTTTACTACACTTCGAATAGTATTTTTTGATGTAGGTAGTTCAGTAAAACATTATACGTACCATTTATCATGAATCACTTTACTATAACAACCTAATCTTATAATCTTACGGAACTTAGTTACACTCCACTTCACAACTTAACATCTGTTTTAACTTGTTAAAATCGTATAACGTACAAATTATGAACTTCATTCACTATATTGGTGGACATAACCGTTCATTCGATTAGATTAAATTGTCTTCCATTCTCTTTGTTTTCAATTGAAAGAAATACGTTTTTATATTTAATTTGTGACGGAAAGTTTATTAGAAAACTTTTCACGTTGGTAGAAAAAGAGTATAATATAATTTATTTGTTAGTTTTAATCTTTTAGAACAGTCAGTATCTTAAATGTTTGGGTTTTATATATAAATAATAGTTTATTCGCAGAATTAATGTCATTAATGTGATCATAAACGATTACTTCCGAAAATTAACGATTGAAAAGTGATGTGTGTTGAAATTTTCACATCAGTCCGCAATTGCAATCGTTAATCTTCAAATGTAATCGTTCTGGTGTAGCGTGAGCATTAATAACATTAATTTTGCAATGGAACTATTTGATATTTAAGGAGATGAAGAAATTTATTCCGAAGTTTTTCTAGAATCACCGAAATATAAATTTTATGTCATATTAAAATTAACACGTTGAATGCAATGAAAGTCACCGGTGACCAGCACTCAATTTTTTGACAACGCTGTGGGGGTCACCGGTGACCGACGATGCCATATGTATCGCATAATATAACAATTTCATTTTGATGCCTTGGGCAAGTCATGCAATATCAGTACGGCATTCAACGTATTAAAAAAATATAGATTTTCAGACAGTTTTTCGGGTAAAAAAAATATTAATTGTATTGGTTTTAGATTTGAATTCACATCAGATCACCAATTTCAAATAAACATCATCTACACAGAAGTATTAACATAACTTTATAAACGTTTTATTTTTTAAAATTCGTTTAGATTGTTAAACAGAAGTAAGTTTGAGGGTCGATGAGTAAAGAAAATAGAGAACAAAATGTCCTGAAATATATATAAGGTACCATTAAACACGCACAATTTAATTTGTAAATAAAAAACATATTTTTTTGAGTTTTTTTGAGCAATTAATGTGTGCTTTTGATGGAACATTCTATATATATATATATAAGTCTGATATTCTTTTATGTTTAAAAAATTTTTTTAATCAATGCATCCTACTTGAAATTGGTTTTGAATGCTTAAATACTTCAGCGGCTTCAAACAACACAAAGAAGCATGAAAAAATGTTTATTAGAAATAATAAGAAAAAATAAGAAGAGAAATAAATAAATTAAAAAGTATATAAAATTATGGATGTTATAGCTATTATGTTAAAAGTGAGAAATTTGAAATGAAAACGGTTTGGTTATACAACAAGAAGAGAAAAGACCGATGGACAAGAGAATTATTTATTAGGGACCTAAATATATAGGGCAAATAAAATGTGACACCTAGATTTGTGTTTTATTAAAAAGAAACATGTGTATAGGATGGTGTATAGGCAAACATGTGTAAATTTTTTTTTGTTTCTTTTTAATAAAACACAAATCTAGGCATCACATTTGGGTGACCCTATATAAAAAGACACTGGTAGAGGTCAATGGGTAGATGGAACAGAGATATAAAAAAATTATCGCAATTGACTAGGAGAGAAAAAAATTAATTTATTGAAGTGGAAAATTTTGGAATAGTCTTCATCCAACTGTGAATAATATATATATATATATATATATATATATATATATATATATATATTAAAAAGTTATTTTTTTATAACACAATTAAGTTTAAAAAGTGAAAAAATATAAAATAATTTATATCTGATATGTTTAAAGTTATTTATAAATTTACATTTTTTTTTAAATATTTAATTGAAAATAAACATACATAAACGATTTGCGTTATTATAAAATAACTTTTAAATTAATTAAAATGAAATTTAAAACAATCTTGTGATAAGCAATTATTAATAAATTTTGAAATATTTGCTTATTTAAATATATTTTTAAAAAATTTCATATAAAAATAATTTATTATATATATATATATATATATATATATATATAAAATTGAACATTATATTTAAAAAATCATATGCATACAATTCACTGTAGAATAACTGATGAAAATATTGAACGCGAATAAAACACCGTCAATATTTTTTTGTATACCTCTAAATAACTCTTGTCATCTACTTTAATTAATAAATTCTCGTCAATTGACATTTTTTTGTCAAGCGTGTAAACACGCTGGAACTCATTTAACACGTATTTACGAAGGGTACTCATTGTTAAAGTAAGCGAAAGCCACGGAAAGTATGCTCGAATAACGTTGGGCCAAATAAAGTAATGCCGCATTGTTGAGTTATGTAGTTCGGTTAGAGTTTTTTCAATCGGACGATTGGTCCAATAAAACGACTTATGAAACTATTTTTCCCTCATTGATTTTTTTGTATATAGAAAACTATTTATTCTAGTAGTTTTTCGAGATAAATGGTTTTTTAATTGTCTATAATCACGTTTTATAATCTTTGAATTGATCTTATGTTCTTTGAGTAATAGTTTTTTTAATTGATCCTTACCTACATACACACAAATACATATATATATATATACATATATATATATATGTATATAATATAAAATCAATATTTTCTTAGAGATTCTCTCGTATATTAATAAAGTTACTGTTCTACATCAATATAGTTACAAAACCGTTTGTTATTATTTCGTGGTAAGTTTGTCACGATCGGATTATCCCAACCAAAACACTTCTATAACTATGTTCTAGATTATCGATAAGAGATGACTTTTCTGAAGTATGTAGGTTATATAAGAAGCAATTCATTGTATAAACTTTAGATGTTTTATAAATTCCCTAAAGTGTTTCAATTGTAAAGTGTGGTAAAAGACATTAGTAGATATTTAAACGATTTATATGATTGAAATTTAATAGTTTTTTTTATAGGTAAATGTACTTATTTTTATATTTACAAAACAAGGATGTTCAAATATAGATATGTAGGGTTTTTCAATTAGAATGTCAGAATTTTAACAGTTGGTGGTAGCCATGTTTGAACTTTTTAAGCTCATTTTAATATTTCAACTTTTATTTTATTTCCATTTAAACTTCTTAAGCGCTTATTGGAAAATCCTATACATTCAATTGCTTACCTTAATTAACGATCCTTCAGTCTCCTTTGGCTCACCATGTATAAATGTAAATTTGACTAACACATTTTATTTTATGAAAATATCAAATTTTGATTTCTTTCAAAATAACCATTTTAAATTGCTGTTAGCTTTTGAAAATTTATTAATTCTAATTTTAAAAAAGTCCTGTTAAAATAATCATTTATTGAGATTTTTATTCAACTTTGTGATGTTAAAGTATTAAACATTATATGAAAATTAATTTATCGAAAAAATTAAATTATATTATTAAAAATGAAGTCAAAATATTTTTGAACTTGTATTAAATTAATATATAAATAAGAAATAATTATTTATAAATTCCACATTAATCAACTAACCTAATCGAAATTTTTTTTTAATTTTTTATATCAAATTTTGTTCGAGAGAATTTTTTTATTTAATATTTTTGTTGAGATAAAGGTGTTTCAAAAAATGTATACATAATTTATTGGAATACTCTGTATTGTTAGGAATAAAAATATGAAAATAAAATATTAAAAACTATTTAATAAACTTATGAAATTTAAATCTATAGAGTAGTGTTTTTTAATTTTATTTTAATCGTTTTTAAACAAAATTTTTCCAAATAAAATATTTATTAAGTTTAGAAATTTACTAAAATACAAATTTCTTGAAAATGTTTTTTAAACGTCTTAAAAATATAATAATTAGAATAAATAAAAAAAAATATAAAATGATATAATCACAAATTCTAGCGAATTTATTTTCGATATACAAGATAACGAAAATGTATGTGTAAGGAAAACGAATATTTCATTGCATAAAATTGTATTTGAAAATCAATATCATCAGTAGAACTGTTTGTGGTTTAATCATATTTATGATAAAAATGTAAACACCGCTTCAATTTCACATACCAGACTCAAGATGTACCCATCATTTTGATAAAAAAAATATGTGCCTGATTTGATTCAGTTGTGTGTATACGTGAAGCGATAAATAAAATATAATAAACTTTATTATCCGCCAGTCTCGACGAATTCTTACATTTTATGTATATTTTTCGTTTGCTTTGATGTGAGTTGATTTCAATATTCAGTATCGCTATAGCTGCTAACCTCATTGTAGAAAGAAGGGATTTAGTATGTAGGAAGGTTTTAAAATCCGACAGAAATTGTTTTCTGTTCGATACGTTTCCTTTAGTTCGTTTCTTTACCAAGTTTTAAATATCGCGTAGTTAAGTTTTGTTCTTTTTTTACAAAAATTCTTTAATAAGTTTTTTCATTTCTCTCTCTAATTTGCTTTTACATGTTTATTTATAAAATGGAATATTTTTAAATTTAATATTATTTGTTTTTCGTTTTATTTTTCATTATGAAAAACAATTCAGAGAAATCACAGTACATTATTAAAAATTATAATTACAGTTAAAGAAAATAGCAGGAAATAAAATATTAATTTTTTCGAAGATAATTCTATTATAAATATTTTCATAAAAGAAATATTAATTAATTATTTTTTATTTTATTTTTTGTTATAAAAAACAATTCAGAGTTCACAATACGTTCTTAAAATTTATAATTAAGGTAAAAGACAATTACAGGAAATGACATATTAACTTTTACGAAGAACATTATATTATGATTTTTTTTAAACAAGTAATATTAATTAATTGTTTTTCGTTTTGTTCTTTGTTATAGAAAATTATTTGGAGAAATCACAGTATATTATTAAAAAGTTTAATTACAGTAAAATAAAGTAACAGGGAATTAAATATTAATTTTTTCGAAAATGATTTTGTTATGATTTTTTTTAGACAAGAAAAATTGAAAAATAAAGCATAAATCAATTTATAATTATTTTGTTATACAAATTGATAGCCAAACAAAAAGTGATGTCTATGAAAATTAATCAAAAAATATATGAAATTATCTAAATATATTTCTTTTATTTGAAAATTTGATTTTAATCATTGATTTGTGTTATTTCTTAAACAATGTTTGATTTTTAGTTATTTACTGTAACAAATTTATTTATAAATAAATTATTTATGCCAATTCACTACAATTTAATATTTTTTAATATAATATTTAATATAAACTGGACATTTTACAATAGTACTAAATCCGTAATGAAAATAGCAATTTTTTATAGTTGGAGTCGATTTGTAATTAATTTCAATCTTTGCTTAAAATTCGGAAATTTTATTAAAACAATGATTGAATTGAAATAAAAATAAAAAATTGATTTAAAATATATAATTCTACGTTAAAAAAATAATTTTTGCAAAAAAATAAATTTAATTTAACAGTTAAGCTAGAAAATAAAAATAGGGAATCTTTTCTTAACCATTTCAGATAATTTTAGTCAGTTTATTGTAAATAAAATTCGTTCTGCGTTCGAAATGAACATTTTAATCATCAATTCGCTTTATTTTCAAGAAAATCTTTGATTTTATGCGAAAAAAATCTATTTTTGAAGATGTTGATTTTTTGTGAAATTTTCCATACTATAGGTCGTTGTTTTTTTGAGGCTAAAAATTGAAATTTTTGAAAATCATTATAATTCCAACTTTTTCACTTTAAATCAATTATTTATAAAGAAAATAATTAATTTTCGGTGAAAAGAATAATCTTTATTATGAAATACGATTTTAGTAATCGAAAAATGATTTTTGATTAATTTCTTAATTTTATTAAGATTTAACAAATCGAAATAAAAAATATTTACTTCATTTAAATATAAAATTTTAATTGAACAGTGATTGTACGGTACTATAGATTTTATTTAGGGCAAAATAATAGAAAAAAATTATTAAGGTACGTTAAAAAATAAAAATATTATATTTTTATTTCAATCAATGACTGATTAGGAAAATCAATGATATCTCTAATTAAAACTTGTTCTGTGTATGAAAAATCAATTTTAATCATCGATTTACTTTATTATCAATCCAGTCTTTGATTTTATGCAAAAAAAATCGATTTTTGAAGATGTTGATTTTTTGTGAAATTTTCCATACTATATAGGTCGTTGTTTTTTTGAGGCCAAAAATGAAATTTTTTTAAAATCAATATAATTACAACTTTTTTATTATAAATCGATTATTTCGAGAGAAAATAATAAATTTTTAGTAAATATAATATTATTTATTATAAAATATAAATTTGGTAATCAAAAATTAATTTTTGAATATTTTCATTTTTTTTCGATATTCAAATAATCGAAAAAAAAATGTTAATTTCATTACAGTATAACATTTTAGTTAAAAAGTGATTATACGGTATCATAAAAATTATTTAGAACAGAAAAGCAGATATTTTATTTAAGATAAGCCTTAGAAAATAAAAATATTGAATTTGTACTTAAATCAATGACTGATCAGCAAAATCGAGGATATCTCTAAATAAAATTCGTTCTACATTCAAATAAACAATTTTAATCATCTATTTGATTTATTTTATAGCCAAACTTTGATTTTTATGTGAAAAAATCGATTTTTAAAAACTTTCTTAAATGAAATTTTAGTTGTCATTTTTTTAAACTTAAAAATTAAAAAAATTACTGAGAAAACTTTTTTCTTATAAATATTTTTTCATATTTTTAATTCATTATATTCACTTTTATTTAAAATTCAAAAAATTATTAATGTTAATTTATACTTATTAAAATTGTAATAATGGTTAAATAAATATTTTCAATTAGAAATTAAACTAAATGGGTTTATTTATAAAACTTAGGTTTTTGGAATGAAAAATTTTATGTAAAAATAAAAAAAAACTATTTTTATATTTTATAAATATTGTAGTGATTTAAAATATTATCAAATTAATTATTTTCAATTGTGTTATAAAATCTATAAATTATTATCTCTGAAAATATATTTAATGCAGAAATGTTTTTCATAAAAATGATTGAACATAGAATAAGTTATAGAAATATCTTTTTTTAAAAAAAGTATATAAATCGTTCTGAAACAGTTTGATGAACATATGACTACATATAATTTACAAACTATATATGTGTCTGCGAACGTTCTTTCTCAGAATGTTCTTAAATTTATCCATTTTGACGTGAACATTGAAAAGTTATTTTAACGTCATGTGAAATACACCGTATATTTGTATACCTTGGTCACATGTGTAACTGAAACGCACCTGTCAGCATTTTGTGCTAGGATGATTTGGGATGTAGATTTTCTGACGGTGTCTTTTAGTTTAAAACTAACTCGAGTATATTAATATTGTATAAGTATAGTTTACAACAGTTCATATATACGACAAAAAAATTAAAGTTGTTATTAAAAAAAATTGCAAACATACAAGTCGTGTATTGATCTCAACAAGTGTATTTTCTATTTAATTACATTTTATTTAGAAGAAATGTAATTAAGGAGTAATTTTTATAAAGATTAACATTCACTGTATTGGACTAAATCTGTTTGACAGTTAATTTAACGCTATGGGAAGAATAAATGAATGTGAGAATCAAAGTTCATTATCTCTGAAATAAGTTTATTGAAGGAAATGTACATTAAATATAACGTATAAAAATATTTAACAAAATAAAACAAGTACATTTTTTTAATAATTTTATATACTAGATACCATATTTTTATTTTTTAAAAATATGTATAAAAATAGCCCATTTATTTTTTTACAGTCAGTACGTTTATTTAATATTTATAAAATTAATTCCAATTATTTCCTTAACAATATTATTTAAACTTTACCAAAATTAATATATATTAAATTAATATAATTCAAGTACATTTGATAATACATTTATTAAATATACTTGAATATCATTTTCATATCGGCCAGTTTATATATTGTTTAAAAAATATTTACTCATTTTGAAATAAAAAATTGCCTGTTTCAAAATACATACAGTTTGTTTTAAACAATAATTTCTCTGAAATAATTAAACAAACTGATTAAACAAAATAATTAAATATTTTTTTAATATAAATAATAAACTCTTAGTTTCAATTCATTATTTCGCGTACTATATAAGTACGCTGTTAACATTTAAAATTTTAATTAAAATATTTGGTATATTTAAATAATCGCAAAATTATATCACTACGTTATTAAAGGTTAGAAAAAATGAATATGTAAATATATTTTTTCGTTATTTATATAATTCGAATGAAATTTTAAATTATACACAAATAATGTTTTTACAAAAGTATTACTCGTGTAGTTAAAAATCATAAATAAACATTGAATTTAATATTGTATTTAATATGAAAAAGTTTTTTTATTTGTATATTTTTAAAATAAATTTTAGAAACTTACATTAAAAAATATTTTTGGTATTAGAAAAATTCTGTCCATTTTTTAAGTAAAAAAGTACTAAATTTTAATACTATTTATTTAAAAATTATCTTTTATATTTTTAATATATTATTTCTAGTATGAAATTTCAAAAAATATTGTTAACAAAAAAAATGATTTTAAACTCAATAATCTTATATTTTATTAAAACATTAAAATAATATAAATATGTGTTTTAATATTTGATTTAATTTATATAGGTTAATGTGGATTATATTATTTTTTCCGGATTTATTTATTTATAAAGAATATTTTTCTTTTGTTGTAATATAAAATTATTTTTTTGTAATTGAGAAATAAAATTAGCAATCACAAAAAATATTTTCCTAATAATAAAATCAATTATAATTCTTTATTGTTATTATATTTAAAACTATATAAAGAATTTTATAAAATATTCATATTTTCAAATTTATTTTAATTTTCTTTATCTCAATTTTGTTTAAAACAATTTTAAATTCAATTTTTCGCCGAACGAATTTTATTATAATAAAAAAATATACGAACTATATAATTTAATCAAATGATGTCGAGATTATTAAAATCGATAGAATTTTTTTTATATGAAGAGATGAATTTAATATAGTTAATATCTTTTAAGTAAACAAAATAAGAAAATGTATTAATTTTAAAGACTGACACGAAAGTCAATAAAAATATATGAAAATATGTGAATATGTATGTCTAAAATTTTCATCAATCATGTAATTTTACATTGAGATCAAACTGGTACGGTTATATCGAGGTCGATAGAAATATTGAATAAGTAAGTATTGCGTCGACGAGTACCAACTTCCTCTTAAGCTAAATAACTTTTCATTATTAAAGTGCTGTACTTCAAACTTTATTATAGAGTAATTAACGCAAATAACTTGAACTTTATGTAAAAAAGCAGCCTTGAACTATAATTCATTTAATAAATATTTAAATGTACTTTTTCGCGTTCATATTTGTTTCGTCAGTAATAAATTTCGTTCCTGACTTGAAACGTGAATAATAAATCAGTTCATTTGTCTATGTTAGTTTTTTTTTGTAAATTATTAATCAGTGTTATTGATAGGTACGCTATTTTATTTTACGTAAATTGTAATTAAGGGTTAATTCTTTTTAAAAGAATAGAACATTGTATAAAGCTTGGTAGATTTATTTTTAGCATTGTTCTTTTTATAGAAAAAAATCTATAATTTATTTAAAAGTATATTGAATTTATATAGTTAATTTCTTGTTAAGCAAGTAGTAAACAATTAATTGAGATTTATTTCACATTAATCGATCTTTAAATAAAAATTATAAACACAGATTTCTAAATTTGCTAATTTAAATTAATTTTTTTTTGAAAACAATTATATCGTCATTTAGATTTTTTAAAATATATTTTTATACAAATAATAAAAATCTTTAATAAATATAAGTAATTGTACTTAAATTACATCTGTTTGATTTTAAGAATTATTTTTAAAAAAACTTATTGTTGTCATCCAAAAAAATGTTGAATTGATTAATTTTATTAATACAAATTTTTTAGCTACATAATATGTTTTACAAGTTATTAGAATATTTTTAATGGTAATATGAAAAATTAATTTATTTTTAAACAATAAATGTCAATGTTTGATATAATATATATTTTTATTTCTAGATTTTTTATTAGAAATTCTTTTCTTTTCTTTTATTCATTCAATACTGAAATTTTATTTATAATTTTTTGTACAAAATTAATTTTGTTACAATGTCTTGCATAAAATTTTTCATTATTATATGGAAAAAGCTAATTTTTATATTAAAAAATAAGTTGATGATTTTTATTTAATAATTAATTATTATTTGTAAGGTTTTTAAAAATTTCTTAAAAAAAATATATATTATGAAAAAGAAGAAATATGTTTTTTTTAATTAAATATTAATGGTAACGGTTACTGAAGTTATAGATGTAAATAAAATTTTAATGTATAAATTAGTATTAAATAAAATACAACATTCTGTTCGAAATAAAAAAAAACGAGCTTGATTGACTTTGTACGAAGATAATAACAATTTATATTTCTTTCAAGACGATGTTAAAGTGGTGTAGAGAGAACATATAACAACATAAAACCGTTTCAAGGCTCCGACTTTGAAAAAAACTTTTAATAAAAAATTAACATCACAAAGAACCTTGTATACATTTCGAAACTTCAATTTAACCAACACATCATTAATCAGCAACACAAAGTCTTTAAGAACATAACTCTTCTCCGGTCTGCACCGCTCTGGTTAAACACTTTTCATTCATGCTGCATTTAATCTTTCTCTTATTTCACCGTTCCTCATTTGATCTCTTGTTGTGTTTGTTTTAATGTACTTTAATTTCACCCTTTTAAAATTAAACGTCAGATAAATTACAATATAGTTGATAAAACTAAGCTTTTCATACTGTCATTGCTACAGATTAAAAAATGTATATAATGGTTCCGGTAACGAAGACGTTATAAACAGTTAGATTTCCCGAAGGAATATACATAATTAATATCCGGGTGTGCTTTTACAGTAGTTTAAATTGGTCTGGAGGTCTCTTTCTAATATTTTACTTTGCATAAAATACATTTATATATATGTATGTATATAAATATATAAGAGAAGGAAAAATATACAAGAAAATATTTAGTAAATCATCGATATTTTCTTGAATATTATAGAAAAAAATTATATTCAATTTCATTAACTTTTTTAAAAATATACAGAAATTTTATTAAAATAAACCTACATAAAATATTAAATGATGATTTCTCTTGTAAAAAATCTACCAAAAATTGTAATTTATATATCATCAACAATCTCATTCTATTCAATGTTGAACGAACACCTCTCTAAATACTTTCTATTTCAAATGATCTAATACTTTTTCTTTTATTCCATTGCAATGAATTTTTTCTCTGTTTCTTTTCAATTTATCAACGGATTTATACTTAGTCATTTTATATCAATAATTTCTTTTGTTCACTATAGGTCTTCTCTTTGTGCTACCTAACCATCCAATTTCCATTTTAAACTTTTCATTTTTGCTATAACGACCCTATCTTATTCGTGTCTCTTTCTACCTCTATGCGTTATTCCTAACATACATCTTTACATTTTTTTCATGTTATCAGAAGCCACTGAATTATTTTAGTATTTAAAATCATTGTTTCACAGTCCATAAGTAGGATATATTGATCAAAACCTTTTTTTTAAAAAAGAGAAAAATATTTTACTTCCTAGTATAAGAATTTATTCGGAATTGATACCAATCTATTTTCATTTTCCTGCTCATTTCAGCTAAAAATGTATCTTTAATGTTAATTAGTTATTCTAGAACATATATAACCTTCAATATCTTCTATTTCTACTTCATCTAATTAATTTTTTTTCTAATCTAGAATTTCATTGCATATTTCTTTTATTCATCATAAGATCAACTTTTTAACCTAATTTTTATATTTTCCTTTCAAGATCACTTGTACTCGTTAAGAAAATATGAATATCTTTGTCAAATGTTAAATGAATAAATATTTTGTTATTTATTCTTAATCTTCCAGATTCCTGTTTAGTTATCTTAAATACTTCAATATATATATATATATATATATATATATATATATATATATATATGTGTGTATGTATATAAAGTGTTTTTTAAGCGTGATAAAACTTTGAATTGAATTCCTATCGAAAGTTCTAACCAACCTAAAAAAAACACATTATATACATGTGTGTATGTATATATAAAGGTATGATAAAAAATGTTTTTTAGGTATGATAAAACTTTCAATAGGGATTCAATTTAAAGTTCTATCACACAGAAAACATCTTTATATAGGGTCATCCAAATATGACGCCTAGCTTTGTGTTTTATTAAAACGAATCAAAATAAATTATACAAATGTTTCCCTATAACTAAACTATACAAATGTTTCTTTTTATTAAAATACAACTCTAGGCGTCACATTTGGATAACTATATAAATTAAAGTAGTAATAAAAATATTGCAATTAAATTTTTATTTTAATAAAATTATATAATTAATTTATATGAATTGTAAAATATTTATAATAAATACATATTAATTTTATTATAAAGAAAGAATTTACGTTTCATTTTTTTAATAATAATTTTGAAACCATATGAAAGACATTTCATTAGAAAAATCATCAAATTGAAAATCACGATGAGGTAGAGAAAATAACTTTTTGATAAACATGCATACATATATATATATATATATATATATATATATATATATATATATATATATATATATATATATATATATATGTATGTATAAACAAATTAAATGCTGATTACTCTGCATGTGGTACAAAACAATGAATATTTAATAACATTGTTCAAACAATATTCAATACCACGTGTTGTTATTCAACAAAACCCATTCTATGAATGAACGAAATAAATTACATTTTGGAAATAACATTTTATTGATTTCATACATCTGTAAATTAAAATAACTTCCATTCAATTATTTTAAATTTTCAGTCAGATATTTATATGTCAAAAATGATTGTTAACATTTTTGGTCAATTTTATCAAATGAATAAAATAATATCTCAATGAACTATTTTTGAAAAATATATCCTTTATTAAGAATAAATAATTCTCAAAAATCAATTTTATTAATTGCATTATATAAATAAATTTCAAAGTTTTAAATTCATAATGTAAATAAATAGATTAGTTCTGGAATTAAAAATACATTCATGTTTCTAGTGACACTTATTTGTATTTATTAGCTTTTAAGATAAGAGATAAATTTATATTCAAATATATATTTCCATTAGAACTTCTTACAACTAATCTTGAAATCATTATTGAATTTTATATTTGTTTGTTGATGAAAATGTTCTTAATATCGTTTTAAAGGAAATAATGGACGTAGTGGCTAAAACAAGCAATAAAATGTAAATTTGAATTATAATTCAGTTGCAAATTTGTTGCTATAAATTCTATACAAAAATGATAAACAGTATTTGTATACATATTTTTTAAAAATATTAGTTTCAAAGAAATTCGTTATTTTTCAAATCTTTTAATTAATTAAAAAAAAAATATTAATGATAATAATATTCCTATTTAGGATTAATAGTAAACTTATTCAGGTTTTTAAATCCACCAATAGTGATTACAATTTTGGAAAAATCTTTATTTAAATATATTACTCATTTTCTGATTTTAACTGAATTTAATTTTCTGATTTTATTGAACTTATTTTAAAAGATTTGATTAAGGTAATCAATTATATGGAAATGTTAAAATGAAAACCATATAAAGTCTAATTAACTATATGAAAAAATAATTTTTCAATATTTTTTTTATAACTTATGAATTTAATTTTTTATTCGTTATCATTTCTACTACAGAAGGAAAAAGAGTGTTTCTTATTTAATTAAGTTCTAAGTTAAATTCTTTATAAAGTATTAAAAATACAAAATAAATCTTTATCTATTTTTTAAACTTTGTTACACAAGCTGCTTTATCATTTTTCTAGGATTATACATTTTTAAACATCTATTTACAATATTAATTATTTACAGTACAACCGACCATCACAAACTCGGCTTCCGGTAATCCGGTTCTACAGCTAATTCAGACGTAATTTCCGCGATGTACTTTCTTGTGTATTTTCTTATTTTTATTCAATGCATTTTCAACTAGTAGTCGACTTTTTCTTTTTTTAAGTCTATACAATGGGTATCTGTATGTATTTATTTGTCTGTACATAAGAATTATGTTACTTTTAAATAAAGAGATGTTATTTATTATTTTCTAAAACATAATTTATGTTTTGGATTCGTATTCTTTTTTAAAAGGAAAAAAATTAAATTGATATTTTACTATTGTATATTTCTTTTCGGTCAAAAGTATTTGAAAATTTAACAGTGTGTGTAAGGTTTATTTGAGATGGATCGAATATCTGCATATGTTAAGGTTTTATGTTTCTTATTTCTATGTTAGTATGTTTTTATTTCATACATCTCTTCCTTAAATTTCTGTTATACACAAGTTTTATAATTGAATTTTTTAAAATATTTGTTTAATCAGTGCAAAAGGATGAACAAACTTTAGGTTATTGAGTCAATTTTTGAGTTTATTATGAGAAATTTCTTTTTCAAAAACAGTTAACTGTTGGTTAAACTGTATGTGCTAATCTAAATATTAGTGATTTTGCAAACTTACTAATCAATTACTCCACTAGACTCAACAATATCCAATTTGTAATTTTGTTAATTTTTTTTTATCTTAAATAATATAAGAATATTATAAAATTTGACTTGTATTTAATAAAGTATAAACATAAAATTTAATGACATTAAAAAATGAATGTTTTTTTATAACAACTTCAAAATTACATAAAGTTTTTAATGCGCTAAAATATATTTATTATTCATTCTTTTATTCAAAAAAGTATTTTGTTTTCACAATTCTTATTGAAAGCAAGTATATTCAATTTAAAACATATGACTGAAACTTAAAACGATGCTATTTTCATTAAAATAAATATAAATAATAACATTTACTCAAGTAATTTTTCATTTATTTTCAAAAAAAATCTCATACTTTTCCATACAAGTTATTTATTGAAACTTTTAAAAATGTTTACTGAAAACAAATTTACTTAATAAAAATTGTGAACTTATTTGTAAAATTACTTTTTAATTTGTTGTCTTTTTAAAATATATTATTTATAAAAAAACATTTCAAAGTGATAAAATAAGAATTTTTAAAAAAGAGAGAAAAAAATTCAATATAATTATTATATGTGAATCCATGGAAATGCTTAAACAAATTTATTTGCTGAATTTAATTTCTGTTTTATTACATTCTTATTTAATATTGATGTTTTTTTAAAAAATATTTTTTTACTCTTTCCCAGTTTCTCTTACTTATACTTTTTTTAATAAAACATTTTTATTATTAGAATATTTAATTTCATTTAATGACACATTAAAATGTAAAATATTATATATCATTTTATTTTTTTGTTAAAAAAGAAACGAAAATAATGTTCGTATATTAATTTAAAACGTCAGGTGAGAATATTATCATAAAACTCATATTTCTTAAGATTTTATTGCGATTCTCTTGTAAGTTTTCATTGTACAAACTTTTAGAAAAACTACTAGTTTTTTTAACAACGTGACTAATATATTATTAAAAGTTAAAATAACCTGTCAAGTATAATTGTAAAATTTTCATTCGAAACAAATGTTTTAAAAATTATATTAGTTTATGACTCTTCAAGACTAATTCTCAATATGTCACCATTTATGACATGTTTATCCAACGTTAACTTATAAAGTCCACAAATATACAATTTCAAACTTTCACGAGAAGTAAACTTTCTAGTTCAGTGCTCTGTTTGATAACACCTCATCCGTTTAAAAAGTTCGAATTTCAATATGGCTCTTTTTTTAATCCAGTCAATGAACACACCATTTAATAATTAATTTTATTTCGATATTATTTACATTTATTATCCTATCTAATATTTTTTCAACTTTCTTTTTGAAATCTGATCCGAGTGTTATTTATTGTTTTTCTAACTGAAATGTTATTTCCTGGAATTTGTATTTCTGTCGAATACACCTGTAGGTAACCTTATACACGAACTGTGTTCTCATCGTTTATAAATTGTTATCTCAGATCGACACTTTAAATAAATACATGATATAAAATAGGAAATGAAAGCATTTTTTTCAGTATTTTCTTTACTCCTGACAAAAAATACGTTCAAAAGAGATAAGTGAGTGTTTACCATTCCTATAGGGAAATAACTGTAAGTGGAATTCGAATCAACGACACCGATAGTAAGTGTGTGAATTCATCATTTTGACCTTTTTCCAACCATGTTGTCGTAGTCGATAACACACTTCAGTGTTATCTGAAAGGAGATTGAGGTTTATTGTGATAACCTCAATTACTTTAGATCAACGTTTCTCAGACTGCAATCTTTTAGAGATAAAACAAGAGATATATACATTTTTTCATATATCAATCCATGATTCAAATATGTTTAAACTTTCTCTTCTAGGATATGAACTAATATGAAAGAAATGTATCGATCTTATTTCAAGAATTTGAAAAACCTCGAATCGAAATTAATTAATTTACCAATTTAAGAACGAGGCCGTTGAAAAAGAGACATTTAATCGAATATAAAATCTATTTTTAAAAATAATTACTTTCATTTGATAAAATTTAATTCACAATTGTTTAAAATTATAGCAATTCAATAGTATTTGTTCGTCAGACCATGTTTCTGAAATTGATTAAACATGTTTTAAAACATTTAATATCAATCTATAAAATAAATGGTTGAAAACAGATGATAAAAGACTATTTCATGCTGTTATGCCTCTGTGAATACAAATTTTGTCCGATGTACATCCATTTTTTTAATTATCTTCATTAATTATAAACGAAGGGTTGTTTTTACCAACAAACAGCTTCATTAAATCTATAATGAATTATGTACAAAACGGTTAGTTAAGTTTTTTATGTAACAGTATAAATTTCATTCTCTAATAAGAAATGTATTAAAAGAAGTAATTTTTTATTTAAAAAGAATAAACTTTTTCATTTAAAAATTCATTTTAAATTTTAAATTAAAAATTATTTCCTTAAATTGATTTTTTAATTGAAATCCAAATTTATTTCATAAATTTTTTTTTAGTTCTTTTTCCATATACATACACACACACACACACACACACATATATATATATATATATATATATATAGAGAGAGAGAGAGAGAGAGAGAGAGAGAAACTTATCTTAAATAGACATTTATTATTCTTAATTAGTTAAAATTTAAACATACTTAATTTTTTATTATTGTACTTTTTGCAAGGCAATTTAAATACTACAATATTCTTACATGCATTGCATTTGATAAAAAAATTAAATTTATCTAAAGTTTGGTATTATTTAAACAATGATATACTTTTAATATTAACATAGTTTTTTAAACAAAATTAAAACTTTTTAAAGCAAAAATTATCATAAAAAATATTTTATTTGCCTAATTTTTGTGTTAATTATTTTGTATATTACCAGATATTTAATAAAATTAATTTGAAATTAGGCTTTAACATATTTTTTTAGTAATCTTTAAATTTTATGAATTTATTAGTATTTACACTTTTTTAATACGTATAGAGAAAATATTGATCTACTTCTTTTACTATTTCCCTATTTTAAAATTTGCTTGTTTGTTATGCCCTACCTTCAAATACGAATGTCAAGTTCATGTCACACATTTTCAAAAGAATTGATTTCAGTAAACTGGATG
Source organism: Neoneuromus ignobilis (assembly GCA_029203775.1). Taxonomy (NCBI): domain Eukaryota; kingdom Metazoa; phylum Arthropoda; class Insecta; order Megaloptera; family Corydalidae; genus Neoneuromus; species Neoneuromus ignobilis. Next base: position 48,101,848 of record CP092089.1, read on the forward strand.
GTATTTCGATCAGTTTACCATAGTTGTATAGTATTCATTCACACACACGATTTCTGTTCTGAGTTTTTATCCTGATCAAATTTGAATCAACACTGTTTACTTATTTAACTAGAATTATGGTAAATGATAATTATCTTTACAGAATATCATTTTAAAATATATAGTTGAACTATTTTAAAAATAATAAAATCTAAAAACCTCTATTTGTTTTTGAACTATGACGAATTTATTTTCACATAAATGAATTATTGTCTACACACCACAAAATGTTGAAAAATTGTTAAATAATTTTTTTATTGGTCACTTTATTTATTTATAAATTGATATATATTCTGATAGAATTATCAGACCACTGCGTTACAAAATTTAAATCTAAATCTTTATAATACAGTGCTCTGATGATGATGAAATTGCTATCGAAATACGTATCATCTTTTAAACAAAAAGTTAACAATTAATAATTATTAGGTACTTTTTTAATATTATATGTTATTAGAGTGATAATTCATTTATATAAAAGTCTAAAAACTAATTATATGCATGAATTTCGATAGTTTTGCCACAATTAAACAAATTATAATTTTGATTAATATAAACTAAAAAATAAACATTGATAAATATGCAGAAATTATGAACTCTATCCTATGATTTTTAAACTTGTCAATACTACAAACATAAGTTCAAGTATAATTAGAATTGTATTTATGATAATTTAATTTTATTTATTTGATACATCCATAATTTTTAAGCTCTTACTACAGTATTATTTTTTAAGAAAAGTAATAGACACTCGTCTTTTTATTTTTCCTTATATTTTTGTCGAACAAATAAAAATTAATTATAATATTAAATTACATCAACCAGATATTTAATAAATAATCGTTCAAAGTATTTTGTATTCTGATATATAATATATTATTAGTTTGAGAAATCAGGTTTCATTTCAAATATTTATAAAGGAAATATATTATCATATTTATATATACAAAATAATTAACATATTAAAGTTACTATTTTTTAATTTTTATTTTTATAGCCATTAATTGTTACTTTTTATAATAATGGAAATTGATTGAAATACAACTGAATCCAACAAAAAATAAATCACTTAAAAATAATTGTTATTTATGATATCTAAATTATATCCTTATATAAGATTATTTAAACATTATTGATGTTCAAAAATATTTTGGAAATATGTATTTGTTCACCAGTAGTCAGAATGGATTCATAAAAATATTTATGTTAATTATAAAAAAAAATATCATTGATTAAATAATTATCATATATCAATTTCTGCCATTCAGTAATATAAACAGCGATTGTTAATTAAAAAAGTACATAATAATCGATTACTATTCGTCAGTGTTTAATAATTAATGAAAGTTTAATTTTCGTTAATAATTATTATTTATTAATTATCGATAGTAATTAAATGATTTATAATTTATGAATAATTTCATAAAAAATAACATTTAGTCTTTTACAAAATGAAAAAATGTTATTATTTATTTATGAGCTTAAAAACGATACAAATATTTTACTATGATTTTTCCAATGTAATTGTTGTCATTTGTATGATATCAAAAATGTATTGTATTAAATACCATTACTGTTATGAACGAAATAATGAAAACCTATAATCGATTTTAATTATTTAGAAATTATTGACATTGAATGTTTATACAGATATCTTGGGTGCGTCATCGAGATATCCACTTGCTGACAGTTGGCCGATATACGTACACATCAGACCAACGGTTCGAAGCCTATCACATACCACACTCTAACAAATGGTCGTTGCGCATCCGTTATTCTCAAAGGCGTGACTCCGGCATTTACGAATGTCAAGTCAGCACAACACCACCCATTGGCCATTTTATATGGTTAACAGTTATAGGTGAGTGTAATTTTTTATACATTACATATAAAAATAATTACAGATACTTTAATACATCTGTACTATTTTTTTTATAATATTCTTTACCGTAAATGTAAATTCATATTATGTTTTTGAATATAGTAAATTGTTTATAAAATAAAATTACAGATATATAAAATATGCATTTTAACACAATAATTCCTCGTTTTTTATACTCGGTTCAGTATTTTATCTTTTATGAAATGAAATTTAAATTCATATTCGAATTACAAGTATCTCGTATTATACATCGTTGTAAATACAAATAAAATTGTATCAAATAAAAAGTAACTACAACGACAATACGTAATCCGCTGATGACAATAACATACATAATATATCGTCGTAGTCAAAATGTATAAATAATTGTTTTTTTTATATAAAATTGTATATACAAAAGTAAAAAATACCTTGAAATTTTTTCCTTTTATTGCAAATTAAATCCTGAATAATATGTTTTGTATTTCGTCATAAACATTTTCCGTTTGAGAATAATATTATAATATATATATAAAAAAAGCTTTGTACTTTTCTCTTAAGACAGATTGATATTTGACATAAAGCTTTTATATTATCTTTTTTTAACATTTTTTATATACAAAATTATAAAAATGAGTGTTAAAATAACTTTTATAAAAAAGGATATAAATAAATATTACTTTTAGATATAATTTTATTGAATAAAATCAAATCGAATTTTTCTTGATAATAATATTTTTAAAATTTGTAGGAAAAAAATAATTATTTTTATACAAATTCTTATCTCATATAAAATGTGTTTTGTTTAAATATTAAATAGTGGATAATTAAATTTTCTAAGAAAACAACTATAGAATGATTTCGAATGATATAAAACATCTAGTATTTTTTTTAAAAAAAAGTAAGTAATGGAAATAATTTAATATTTCAAATTGTTTTTTAATAGTGAAAAATCGTTTTCATTTACTTGATTTATTAGAGGTAATATTTTATTTCATTTAATCAATTTTTAAAAATATTTTCATAAATAATAAAATAGAATTGTAATATTATTACATTTATTTATTACAAAATAGAATTGTCTAAAAAGACATTATTTAGTATTAGAGAAATATATGAAATTTTGTTATGAAAACGAAAAACACTGGATGAATACAAAAAAGCTTTTGTTGTTTCTACATTTTATGGTTAGATATTTCAAATAAAGTAATAAAGAATTTAGATGAAAAAATTTATATAAAAGACGAAAAGTTTTGTGTACTTAAATCATTTATAAAAAAACTAACATTAAAATATTTCAACTAAATAACTTCATTCCATAATTCTTCGATAATAAATAAACACATATTAAAAAATGTGAAAATTCAATTTTTCATAGGAAGTATATTTAGATTAAATTAACTTTTTCTTGTTTGTAAAAACTACTTTCTTCCTATTTGTTTTGAAATTGTGGGAAATTCACTTTTACACTAATTAATGATTTTCCCCAAGACTACGAGATATTAAAAAGTGTTCAATAATAACTTATTATTTACTTTGTTTGGTTATAACAACAATGAGTTTACTATTTTTATAAAGAAAAAAATAACAGTTAGTTATTATTGAACATTTTTTAATATATTGTGTTGTTAGGGGCGAGAATTTATTTGTATAAAACTTTTTTTCTTAATAAAAGCTTTTAAAAATATATCTAGGAAAAAATTAATATACAATTAAAAATCTTACTATTTAATGCATTTTTTTTGGTCATTCAATCCTAAATTAATAATTGTTTCTTTTAAATTTATTGAAAATAAGAAAATGGCACTAATTTTACAAAATATAGCAACGTTATAATCAACATCTAAATTAAACTTCTGTTCAATATATCACGAAAACAAACTAGATTTTAATTTAAGTTTAAGCACTTTTTAGAACATAAATCAAAGAACCTGTTCCTTTTTTATTTTACCCTGTTTACTAATATTTCTGAATAATTATCGTCGTACATAATTTAAAATAAAGTCGACAGCGTCATTGCGTTAATGGAAATTTATCGGTTTTTGGTTTTAAATAAATATTGGTGTAAAGGTGTGAAGTATAAAAATACAATGTTAAAAAAATGCTCAATAGAATTATTCGCAATTCAAACAAGTACAACAGTATTCAATTTAATCAAATCATAAATATCGCATATTGCTTGCTCGAAGCGAAACCAATTAAATATGAGCTTTAAATGTTCAAATTCAAATCCAATTTTGTCTACATAACCGATGTGACTTTTTTTGTTTATATATATATATGTATATATATATATATATATATATATGTGTGTGTGTGTGTGTGTGTGTGTGTGTGTGTGTGTATGTGTATGTTTTTATGGAAATTTCTATTATTAATTATTAGAGGGAAATTAATAAAATTACATAGCAGTAAACCAAATTAATTAATTCTAAGAAACAACCTTTTATACGTATAAAATAATATTTTTTATAATTATAAAAAAATATTAATATAGAATTAATAAATAATTCATGAATACTAATATCAAATATTGCTTTTTTTAAAAAAAATGAGACTAGATTCATTAGACTAGAGATTATTTTTTCAATGTTTACCAAAAATGATGTATATCTGAATTCGATTAATTTATTTTTCAAAATGCAAATTTTGTTTGGAATTATTATTCATTTATGAAAGTGAATTCAATCCTAGTTTTAATTTTTAATTAGAAAATTAATTTTGCTGTTAAAAATTGAATTGAATAGTACATGCTATAATTATATTTTTTCTAATGAATTCGGAATTGGAATTGTTTGGTGAAAAATAGTAAATTTGTTATTTTGTAAATTATAATAATTTGAATAACGATTTTGTTTAAGTTAAAAAACAACATGTTTCATTAATAAAAAAAATTAATTATTTTTCTGTCTTATTAATTAAAAAAAATATTATATTTTAAAAATATTGTTTTCATATGTTCAATACACATTTTTTAATTGATATTAAAAAGTATAAACAAAAATTCAGTACACAATTCACTATATTTGATTTGTAATCTTATTTAATGAGTTGAAAAAGTTAAATATATTTTTTCTATATTTTTATTCTAATTCTAAAAAAATACAATTTTAAAATTAAATTTTCTTGAATAATTTGCTTCATAGGAAATATTCATAAAATACTTTTCATTTTAATTTCTTTGTAATATTAAATATTTTTTTAGAAATATTTCAGTTTTTTTTAATTTTTTGTAGATATAGAAATAAACTCTTTTTATATAAAATTTGTAATTATAAAATGTTTTACGTGAATATTTATGATATTAATAAATATTTTATTATAACCAAATACTAATTTCTGTATATAATTATATCGAATATTGATATAATGGTATTTTAAAATGATGATAATTTAAAAAGACATATAGTTCTTTTACTTTTTTAATTAAATATTAATATAGAAAATTATATCACTCTTATATTTTTTGGTTTATTAATTTTTTTATTTATCCTTTTTTAATTTGTTTATATTTACTAGTATAGTAACAAATTTTATTTTGTATTTATAATCTGTCTTATTTACGATGGTGTATTATTATAAATTTATTTTTATTTTCAAATACGAATATTTAGTTGATTCTAATAAAATTAAATAATATGATTTACTCCAATAAATTGCAAAGAAATAAATTGAAAATAACTTACTGATATAAAATATTTTTAAATACATATTTTTTAATAATTAAACAAAAATACACATTTGGAAATTTTAAATCAATCATATATAAATTAAAGTAAATATTCATAAATTGACAGCAAAATTGTAAATATTTTTAAAAAATTATTAGCAATTTGTATTGTAAAAAATAAAACAATTAATTCGAATATAAAAACCAATTCATTGTGAAACATTATATAAATGATCCTTATTACACACATTGATTTATTCTTGTTACTAAATGTTTAAATAATTAAATAAACAGAATATACAAAAAGTGTAGTCATTATTGTGATTAAATATGAGATATAAAAATATTAATTATTTATAAAAAAATATACAAACCACAAAAACGTGACAAATATATAGTAAAAATGGAAATTTAGAAAGTAAAGAATGAAAATCTATACAATTATATACATAAATCTTTCTCAAGCAATATATTATCTCTTTATTTCAAATGCACGTATTCGTAAAACCTCAATTTTATAATCAGACACGTTACATTATTTATAACTTCATTGTGGTGATAATATAACATACTATAAATCTATATAGAATTTGTATAAAATATTCTTCGAAAGATCAAATTTCAAAAAAATGTTTTCAATTGGCAAAAATTCAATTGTATGTTGCTTTTATTGATTTAGAAATTCTTCTTTTTTATAAGAATCTGTAAATATATATATATATATATATATATATATATATATATATATATATATATATATATATATATAGTGGCATGCATCACCGTTTGTCATTCGAGAGATTGCATTCAATCCCTAGTTGAAAAATTCTCCAAATTGGAGGTTGAGCATGGAGCTGTCAAGCTCATCTCGTAAAAAACAACAGTTATGAACCTCAGACAAGAAAAGCTTTACTAGATTAGTATTGTCAGAGAAGTCTAGACTATTCAAGGGTTTTAGCGCCTTAGTTATTGTTATATAAAATATACATCGTTTGTTCTAAAATTTTTATTTGCAAATATTGATGTCATGACTTATTGAAATACGTGTCTAGATAATCAAATTTATTTTAATTATTATTTACATTAATTATATACAATACTTTTTATTTTCTATTGTATTATATTTTAATTCAAATTTTAATGAAATATCCACAGAAAAATTCTATTCAAATAAGGTTTTATACTGTAAATTACTTTTCTGGAACAAATACTTTGAAACATTAAGATTTTTTATAATAATGTCCAATAATCACTTAATATATTTTTTTTATTAAAAATTGAAGAATGATTCTTGATTTTAAAATTGTTTTCTATATTTTTATACTTTGAATTATATTGAGAGGTTTATCTAGACGTTTTTATACAAACAATTATAACTTATTTTCATCAAATAAATTTTAGTATTTTTTAATCTATATATTTTTAACACTATATTCTTTATATATAAATGAATAAAAAGAAAATGAATTTTTTTTGTCATTATTTAAATTCAAATCCTGAAATTGCTGATTTCATTTTTATTTAATAATTCCATTTAAATAAGGAAATGTATCTAGTTATTTTATTTATATTATATATATTTTATTTTAACAAGATTTTTTTATATATTGTATATTAGCATACATATATACTTTAAAAAAATTGAAAATGTTTAATAAATATAAGTGGGTGTTTTTTTTTTATTTAAGACGAGCAAATAATTTTTATATTATTTATTTTCAATTGGTTTGTTAAGATTTTTAATTTCAATTAAGTAATTAGATCAATAGACGATATTTAATATATATAATACTATATATAGAAAGTTAAACATTATTTTTATTGTAAAAATAAAAATTGAGTATATCTGATATTTACTGTTTCATCCATTTATTGTTTGAAAAATAAATCTTTGTCTTCTTGTTTGTTTGCCAATAAAGAAAATAAATAAGGAAAATTACATTTCTCTTAATAATATATATATATATATATATATACCGTTTGTATATTTTTTCTTGTGAAATAAATGTACTTTTTGTTCGTATTAAGGTTGTTAAGCTATTAGTACTAGCTATAAAGAAAAAAAAACAAGAGCGTAGGGAACAGATTTTACTGAACATGATTTCCTAATAAATTTGTATCTATTATATGTATCGAGTGAGTAACTTAACTACAAAAAGTGAAGAGGTTATTCCCGTAGGAAACAAGCTTTCCTTTTTGTAAAGGTTGAATGAAATCTCGGGAGATACATAATGCATATATGTTCTGCGTCGGATTTTTTTGGAGCCGTATACATTATTTTTAAAAAAATAATTCGATTATTTTCATTCGTACAATATTTTTTCTTTACGATGTACGTTTTCAGTAAAACGAATTATATTCAAATGATTCTAAAAAATAATTAAAAAAGAAGTCATATATACATGTATGTAGGTGTAAATGTAAATAAAGTTATAATATGACTTTTATTAAAAATATTTAATATTCTTTTTATTTAATTATCTTTATTAAATATTGTAAATATGTTTAATAATATTTAATTTTTTTAGGTATATAAGTGTGGAAAATATACTTTAATATTTTATATAAAGTATTTTATGAAAAATTTTATAAAATAAATATGATTCTATGGATTTTATAAACAATAATTATATTTACAGTATTAAATTTTTACTCTTTATTATTTTCTGAATAATAATAATTAAAATTAAATTGACTGAGAGTGAATTTAATTCGACAATAAAATTAATGTTAAAAAATTTATTATAAAATATTTAATATGCTATATGAAATAAATATATATTTGAAAGTGATTTTTGAAATATATTAAAGCTCGCATTTTAGAAAAGAGTATGTTTTTTTAATTTATTATTTTACTTTAAATCGTTAAAAATTATTTAATATTTATATTTAATTTACTATAGAAATAAAATTGAAAAATTATCTACATTTGAAATTATGATACTAACTAATATTATTATTAATATCTATTTTTCTTCCACTCCACTCTAATACATTTTCTTAATGGATTTATTTTTGAGCTTTTTTATATCTCAGGATTCCTAATTATATATATATATATATATATATATATATATATATATATATTTGATTAAAAACCTCAATATATAAAACGATATAATGTCTCTAGTATATATGTTGGAAAATATTTTTTTAGTAAGCGAACCTAAAAATTTTGGATCAGTAAAATATATAAATTTTACCTGTAATTTTACTAAATACAAGCAACAAATCTGATTTATCTAACAATAATAAATATATTAGTATAACATCGTATTTTTCATTTAAATCCCATTGGAATTTATTTCTTGAATGTCTCATATATATATATATATATATATATATATATATATATATATATATATATATATATATATATATATAAAGTAATAAAACAAATCCATAAGAGGATATAAATTCAATAAACTTCAAATACATCAGACAATACAAAAGTACTACACACGTTTTCTAAACAATAAATCTGTACCCCAGAAGTAAATTATAGTAATTCACATTTTGTTTATTTGGTGGACGACAAATTCGAAATTAAAATGATAATAAAATGGAAATAAATAACGATAGTGTAACACATTAAATCTCAGAAACAGGACAACATACGGTTATTTTATTTAACTACAATAAAAATGTGAATTTTTTTATCACAGAAGATATGTAATCTGTTTTCGAAAAGTTTGTTTTTACGATAGTTTACATCTGCGGTTCAGGAAATATTAATTCCTTATATATATATATATACTCGTATATATATATATATATAATATAAATAGCAAAATAAGAAATAAAAATACAATAAAAAAGAAAAAAACAAATTATCTAAGATGTGAAATACGTTTATAAGATTGAAAATTAAAATGTACATTTGCAAGTAATGATTTAATTAAAAAGTTTTATTTTAAATAATAATCGCTGTTAAATTCCATTTAAGTGGATTAAAATAGGAAATATTTTTTTAAAAAAATCAATAAAAAATTAACTTTCAAAAAACATGTTTATTTATTATATTATTAATATATAATCATGTTTCAAATTTATTGTACAAACTGTAATCAAAAATTAACTACACCATTAGTGATAAAATCATCCACTTTTTGTAAAAAGAAAAATTATAACAATTTAGTGAATTATAATCAATTTTAAATTTTATTTAAAATATACCAGACAAATAATTTTAATTGATTTTTTTCAATTTCCTCTCTATTAATAAAAAAAAGGAAGTAAGGTAATAAATGTTAAAAAAGTTCTTTAAATTTTTTTGGTACTATTTAAAAAATAATTGTTCTCTCTCTCTCTCTTTATATATATTTAATATGTATTTAAGTTATTTTTATATAAGTTCTATTCAAATGTAAGTTAAATCTTTACTGGGATTGAAATATTCATAACTTACTTTGAATAATGAATATTTGAATGGGTCTCTTCACCCACTTTGAGTCATATCCGTACAACCTTGCCGCTTAATTTACTAAATCTCATGTACTTGTAAATTACTTCAATCCTTCTAGCTTTCATAATATATTTCATAAACGAACATTAAAGAGCTTCGATTTCGAATCATTTTCTTCGGTAAGAGAATTGAGAAAATTCAGCATGTAGATTATTTATAGTTGAAACTATTATTAATGAACTCCCACCATTTCATATTTTAATATAAAGTATTTAGTATGGAAAATTGAATATTTATATTATAAATAAATCATATTGAATTAATGTATTAAAATAATTATTTTTTAAAAATGTTATTTTATTTTCATTATTTGAAAAATAAACATTAGTAATTAAAGAGTTATTAAAAAAATGTATTTATCGTAAACTCAAAAAGTTTTCTGTTTAAAAAAATCTCTAAAAAATACGTTTCTTTTTAAAAAAAATACTTTCCTTTAACAGTTCAGACTTCATATATAGTACTAAAAATAATAATATAAAATTGTCTACGAACTTTCCGACACTTCAATTACTCTCCGGAGTATTAGCGTTCAAAATGTTTTGTGAGTGTTTTCTTCTTCTTTTTTGGATACAGTGAACAAACTTGGCATTATTCCAATGATTTGAAATTTGTCCATTAACACATCGTGTAAATAGTTTTGCAACTACTTTCGTCACTGAAGCTAGTTTCGTTAACACATAAACCATGTTAACACGCGAGTCGCGGTAATGTCTTTTCTTCAAATTCGTTTAGTCTCTGTGGAAAATATAAGAAAATGTGAACACCTACATGTGTGCATATACTTAGTTTACAAAGTTCATGTATAATTATATATAATTGGGTCTCTTTTACATGGTATTTTTTACACGAGTTTTTAACGTTTTATTCATATTACAGGATATTTTTACACGTTTCACTTAACAATTTTATATAGAAACCGACGATGAATAAAATGTCAATTTGTTAAAAAAAAATATTTTTTTCTCAACATAATTACTTTTCTTTCATATTTTTATGAAATAAAAATTTTTAGTGAATGAACTTCTATATTTTAATTTTTTTTTGTATACTTTGCGTTAGTTTAACACAAGTTTTATACTTTGTTACAAATCAAATTTTACACAATCTTTTTTACACATTTTTTATATGGTACGCATCGACCGTGTAAAAAGAGACCTCATTATCATCATCATCGGTTCCGCAAACTATTTTAGACCCTAACCTCCTGAAATTTTCCTCGCGTCTTGTCCGAGGCTTGTTTTCAAGTTTGTTGATAGCTGTTTTCGAGTATACTGGTTATCAGCACACAGTACTTTAGTCCACTGGTGGGAATTCCATCTTATGGCTTTGTGGACCAGCCGATCTCCCTCCCTCGTCTGTCTCTGATCCTGATTTTTATTGGGGTTGAAACTCAGTTTTTTCAGAGTTGCGAAGGTTAACGAGATCCACCACTTGAAGGTGAGGGTAGGGATTGGATAGGAGAGGCTAGGTGGTGTTACTTAAAGGCGACACCATATTATCTGCTTCACTATCCCATTTGGATCCTGTAAAAAGAGACCTAGGTATATATATATATATATATATATATATATATATATATATATATATATATACATACATATGTGTGTATGTGTGTGAAAAGAAATGAACTGCAAGAGAAAGACATTGAATTGATCAAAGTTGAAAATTGTAGGAAAAAATTCCATCCAGAAATGAATAAAAAGAGGCTGATGATGTTGATATGAAAATAAAAATAATAAAAAATATTTTTTTATTACTATTATTAAAAATTATAATAAAAAGAATATTTTTTATTAGACCATATTTTAATTTTATAATAATTATTAAATAATTTTTATTATATTTATAAACAATTAATTTTAAAGTGTCAAAAAATTATTATAAAAATTAAGTGGGCGGAGTGGGTGGTATATGATAATTTATATTTTTTTTATATATTATTCTACAGATAATTTTCTCGAATAATTCATAGATAGAAAATTGAATTTATAAAATACTTGTATAAAATAAGAACATCAAAACTGATCTATAAAAATAACCAATCAATTTATATTAATTAATTTGATTTTTTAATTTATTTAAAGTTAGTTCTAATGAATATTAAAAATACATAATTGATATTTTTATTTTAATTTGGATTATTAAATATATAATAATATTTTTTATAATAATATATTGTTTCAAATCGTTTTTTAATTTTTTCCAAATAATAAATTTTTAATGAATTTATATATGATATTAAACATATATATATATATATATATATATATATATATATATATATATATATATACATGTATACATAAATGTATGTATGTATGTATATCAATCTGCTGTTGAGTGAAAACCTTTTTGTAATGTCTGCAAATGTCATGATCAAAGAAGCACAGCTAAAGATAAGAGAAACGTAACTCTTATCTACCACACCTGGAAAACCGTTACTTTTTCCATTCATTTTTCATGTAACCTTCTTTTTGGTTTCTTGATATATCTTCGTACTTCAGTCAATCATTTTCTTAGTCCACCGTGCAATGCTACTCGTAATGTATGTTTCGGTGTTTGTTTATTTCGGAGTTTGAATGTAACATCGTTATGTCAAATAAATTATATGTACGTAGCTATTTATTCATTTAAATTTCGATTTTCGTTGCTACTTTTTTCGTTTTATAGCTTTACGATTTATTTTATCGCATTTTTTTAAATATTTATATAATACATTTTATGTCCATATAAAGTTTTAGTGTCTGTATTACCTTTTTTAAAATAATAATTTAATTTTATTATTATCTATATTCCTTTTGGCACTTTTTTAATTTTTTTTCACTTGATTATTATTTTTCGAACCATAACAGTTAAATATATTTAAATTGTCATGAATTTTTCTAAAAATTAAAAGATTATTTTATTGGTATAATAATTATATATCTTTTTTAATATTTAATATGCATGTAAAATAATTGTGAAATTAAATTTTAATTTAAATAGTAAATAATATATTTTTATATCTTGCTATTTAAAGATGTGATTTATTGTAAATAAATATGAATATTTCTATTTATTATTTCACAATAAAAAATTTTAATTGTATTCAAATGTTTGCTGTACATATTTAATTTTTTATTTACAGTAACTTGAGAGATTTTTAATCCATTAATTTTTTTTATTTTATTATTTTGTAAATATAATTTCTTTATACAAATGTACATATATATATATATATATATATAAATATATATATATATATATATTTTCTAACAATATTTTCCACACACTGAAGTTTATTAGTACGGTCTTATTATCGTTTTATGACTTAATCAAAGTATATGAATTTTAAAGTATGTTTATCCTCCAAATTTGTATACAGATGAATATATAATGAAAATATAAGTGCACGTAGAAACACAAACACGTACATACTTGTACATAGATATGTTTATAAACATGTGTACGTATTATGTAACTTAGATTCTACACTAACCATTTTCTTCGGCAAACCTGCGTATCGGTAAAAATAACAGGAGCTTGTGCAAATGGCGGTTCGTCGCTTTTTTTATTATCATGATGTAAAAGTTGTTTTAGTCGGATGCTAAATGTTAGTCGAAAAAACTTTTTCGCCAAAAGATCTCCTTCCTGCGGAAATTCTTGTTTTTCCTCGCAATAATTATATTTACGATCGCCGTACAATTTTGCGACGACAACCACGTTTCAAATATTGTGTCGGCTATGTGCAGGTATTTCTTTTTCCTGATTTCAATATATACATACATACATACATACATACATACATACATACATACATATATATATATATATATATATATAAAAGGTATATATGTACATAAATGAAAAATAAAAATCATAGAAAAATAACTAATGAAAATAATACTGCTTATAATCATTTGGAATTTATTTATAAGCAAATTGTTAAAAAAGTAATTTTTATTTAAAATAATTTTTATTTATATATATTATAATATATATATATATATATATATATATATATAATATAAATATATATATATATATATATATAAGAGTAAACTCTGAATAAAAATTTTTACCAATCCTACTGGTCAACGTGATAAATATGACTAAATACCAGAGAATAGTAACATTTTTTGAAACTTTCGTCTAGAAATGTGTTGATACTTGTTGATATATTGATAATAAATATATATTGGGTTAAAACAAAAGTTCGTAGCGTTTTTAATAAATGGAACTAAAGGTAATTTCACGTTTACTTTATTTATCTGACAAATTTGACTATTTACAATTTTGACAGATGTTATTTTTACAGATTTTTTGATGTATATCTTTTAATAATTTATTTATTTTTGATGTGTTAAATTGAAACTTAAAAATGGACTTATTGTTCACTTATTATCTATAATTATATAATCTATAATTGTATCGGCTGATGCATTTTGATGGCGACGCCATCATCGTCAGAGCCTTTCTGAAAGAGAAACTCTGACGATGATGGCGTCGCCATCGAAATGCATCAGCTGATATAATTATAGATTATATAATTAAAAATGGACATTAATAACTTGCACTTACGCAATGTCATGTTATTTTATTTCTGGAAAAGAAATTATTTTAATTTTGTAATTTCAAATTTGTCATATTAAAGAAATATTAAATTAGTTACTGTTCTTTTTTTAACTTTTAATTAGAAATATAATAATTTATTAAAGAACAAATTTCAAATGTATATAATGCTTTTACCAATTTCTGTACACTACTATTTTTCAGAGAAAAAAAAGTATTTAAATACATTTAAAAAGATGAAGAAAAAATTAAAGTTTATTAATAACCCCTTTCCACATACACATACTGGATATTTTATATTAATCAGAAAAATTATTAAAAATGTTAAATATTACATAAATTATTTGCGACTATTTTATCATTAAAAGATATTCTAGAAATAATATTCAAAAAATTGAAATACAAATGAATTGTATCATCAATAAATTAATTTTCTTATATATATATATATATATATATATATATATATATATATATAACACACTTCAGCAAATTTTTTCTGTCAACTGTTCGATGAAGGCCTGTCTCAAAATTGTTCATCTCAAGTGATCCAACATTTTTTTCTATTTCACTCTAACATTTTTTTTATATCTTATTCATTTGTCCATGAATCTTTTCCTTGACTTTTTTATATCTCTGAATTCCTAAAAAATATATATATATTAAAAAATAAATTTCATTTCTCATAAAAAATAAATATTCATTAATAATTCATTGTCAATTTTTTTATTTCTTTGATATGAAACATTTCCTTTAGAAAATTAACTCAAAATCTGATACGAAATCAAATTAAATTATTAATAAGAAATATTCTACGATTAATTGTATATGTATTGTGAAAAGTGTAAATTATGATCATGAATATTTCATAGTCATATTGTACAGAAAGTAAAATAATTTGCATTCGTCGAAATAACGATTGAATAATATGATCAAGTTGGAATTAGTCAAATAATTATATTAGTGTAAAGGCAAGAAATATAAATCATGTCGGAAAAATAAGTAACGTAATTCATTTTCATTGTTTTATTTCGTTACGATTATTCCGCACGTTCGTTAAATAAAATAGTTTTGTTTTTACTATGCAATTCTAATTAAAATAATAATTACTAGAATGTAATAAAATCTACCTCATGCGGTTTTTATTGTATATTGTCGTTTACTGAGTTTTATGAAAATGCAAATTACTCTAGTAATTGTTTTCCAGTTTATGTTCGAATATATAAATGGAAATTTATTTTTATTTTAGTATATATATATATATATATATATATATAAATTCTGAAAGTTACATTAATAAAGTATAATTTATTGATTAAATTCAACTACAGTAATAAAAATAAAATGTTGTAAAAACTATTTAACTATTAGTTATTTCCAACAAATGTACATTTTTAAAAATTAATATTTTTTTTATTTATCTTTATTAATATTTATGCAGAACTTTGTTGATATTTATTTTATTATTCAGTTAATTTCAATCAAAGTTATGATTCTTAGAACATTTCTTTGAAACTCTTGAATTTATTTTTCTTATGTGGAATATTTTTTTATATGCTTAAAAACGTTTAAATTATATATTATTTTAAAAATTTAAAAGTGCCTTCATTGGTCAAATATTTATAAATTGTGATTATTAATTTTTCAATAATGATAATAATATTCCTGATTAGGATTCAAATTTTTTTAGAAGATATTCAATTTTTAAACAATATTTTATTAAATATTTCTTTTAAAATACTTTTCCTAAAAAGATGACTATTGGAAAAATAATATTCCAAAATTGAGCATATCTATGATAGACCGAATTTTCATCAATTTGTTTTTGTAGGTTTCTATTTTAATTGTTAATAAGTGGTTATTAAAATAAAGAATAATTTTATTAACTAAAATACTATAATATCAATGGTTCTTTTTGTGAAATATTGTATTAATACAAATATTCTAAGATTAGTTTTAATTTTTTAAGTTAATATTATTTGTTTTAAATGTTTAATTTTTATTATATTTTTTTAAAAAAAATAGTTTTCAGTTACAGTTTTATAGAATGTTAAAAAAATATATACATAAAAAATTCTGTTACGTAGATTAAATATCATATTTTAAAATTAAATTATTTTGTATGAAATCATATTTCAAATTAAATTATTTTATATAAAATTATTTCCATTATATAATCAGTTTTAATTTTTTTTGTTAAAATATTAAACTTCCAGAAGATTAATTTCGTTATAAGTGAATAAATTATATTTTTTAACATTAATATAAATCCCGTAATTAAACCTGAAAAAATAATAAATTTTATTCAGTAATATTAAATAAATTAATGTTGAAAAATGTTGTCAATGTTGAGAATTATTTATGGATTTGAATTAAGTTATTTAAGAATTTTTTTATAATTTATACCTCTTTTATAGTTAAAAGTAATATCGCACATTTTTCTATTTGCAATAAAAAATTATGTTTCTATTTGAATTATACACAAAATATGAAATTACAATAAAATTAATATTATAATGTTCTATGATTATATTTATATATTACATTTATAATGATTTAAATAAATAATTTTTAACAAAATATTTTATACACTATTAACGAGTATACAAATATAAATTAAATATTTACATAAAACTTTGTTTACATTATTTAATAAAATTACACTACACCTTAAGATGAAAACAAATGCTTGTACCAATTTATAAAATTGGTACGTAAAAAAATGACACTGCATTTATTTTAAACGTATGAAAAATATGTATATAATATTTCAAGATTATTTTTCCATTTTGTATTTTAATGATCATCATAAATTTCGAACATTTTTTCTACATAACGTACAGAATACATCTATCGACTTATGCTTTTATTTTTCTTGTGCTAACAAGATATTTTTTTCAATAAACTGTAAGATAAATTTAGTTGAAATATAAATTTGTGTATAAAAACATAAGTTCATACATAGACATATACATACTCATTCATTTTCTCTCTCTCTTTTAAACAATATATATATATATATATATATATATATATATATATATATATATATATATATATGAATTATAAATATATTACTGAATTCCATAAAAATATTGATGTACACAGACAACAGTAAATAGGTGACTGAAACGTGAAAAACTATAACGAAATTCTTATCTTTTATACAAATGAATTTCTCAATAGTACTATAAATCTTTGTAAAGAAAAACTTCAGACGAAAAGCTTTTGTTGTCGAAGTACTGTTTATTGATGAATATGTACTTAATGATCACATGGTTTCATCAATTCGTTTTCTTTATTCTGCGTTGTGTTCTTCGTAGTGTGTTATTTTATTTCATAAAATATTTCATCACATCAATATGTTTTTATAAAAATATAGAAACTTAAATATTTATTTGTATATATTCATACATACATACAAATAACTTATATATATATATATATAAAATTTCTTTAAAAAATCACTAAAAAAAAAATTAAAATTTGTGATTGAATTACTGATCGATGGACAAAATCAGAGACGTACTTAAATAAAATTTGTTTTACTTCCTAAGAAACGATTTTAATCATCGATTTGCTTTATTTTAGAGTCAATCTTTGATTTTATGTGAAAAAAATCAATTTTTGAAAATTTTGATTTTTCATGAAATTTGACATACTATAGGTCGTTGTTTTTTTGAGGCTGAAAAATGAAAATTTTTAAAATCATTACAAATGAAATTTTTTTGTTATAAGTAGATTATTTTGAAAGAAAATAATCTATTTTCGGTAAAAATAATATTCTTCGCCAAAAAATACAATTTTGTAAATCAAAAATTCATTTTTATTAACTTCTTAATTTTTTCAAAATTCAAAAAATCTCAAAAATATTTTTATTTATTAAAATTTAATATTCTATTTAAAAATATTTACTGTTTTATCTTAAGTATTTTTTTAACTAGAAAATTAGAGATGCAAAGATTATTTGAGAATGAAAATAGTGATTTTTTTTAATAAAAACATATATTTGCTGCTAAATTTGAACTTTAGTTATTTAGGATTCATTATTTGTTTAAAAAATTACTTTAATCATGCAAATTAATGATTAAAGTAATTTTGCTTAATTTTATTGTTATCATTTTAATTTAAATGAAAAATTTAGTTTCTAAATCTTTCAGAAAATTTTAATTCTTATTTTTATACATATATATATGTGCATATGTATGCATATATGGGAAATGAAAATTTATAAAAGAATATGTATATTAAAAACATTATTTTTATTCCACCAACATACAGTAGTTATTAAATATATCCACATTGTTAAAATAAAATGAGAATAATAAAACCGAATAATATCTTTGTGTATAACTGAAAATTTAAATAAGAAAACTTATGTAAATAAGTTTACAAACAACATTTCCTAAAGACTATACAATACCTAAGTACAATAAACGAAATGATATTAGTTCGAAAAATGAATACGAAACTATTATTATTTTATTATATGGTACCACAGAGTTGAACTTATGTACGGCTCTGTTTCCAACATGACGAGAGAATGAAAATTCGTTTGCATTATTTTGCAATTAAAATGTATTAGAAGCCTACAGTACAACGTTAAATTTTGAAATGTTTGTTTTAATATTTTTGAAACCATTAAATAAAAAAGTTTATGAGTTAGTAAAGCACGAAATGTTAGTAAAATAAGTATTATGAGATCATATTTAAAATTGGAACTGTATTTTCATAATCATAATTTTTCATAATATGAATTGGATTTCTCTAATGTGTTTTATGATGTGGCTACACATACACACACACATATATATATATTTATATATAATAAATATAAACAAAGTAAATCATATTTTATTAAATCCTGTTTTATAATATTAATATAGTCAATGATTTACGACCATTATTTTAATAATTTGATTTTTACATTACTAATTGTTGAATTTACAATCAAGATTAATAATTAATATATTTTTAGGAGTTGAGTTGACATTTATAAAATAAAGTAGCTATAAAAACAGTGTCCTATGTATTTAAATTGTGTTCATTTTGAGGCAAAAAATACAAATAAAAAATAAACCTGTTTAGAATAGCAAATCTGCTGATATGGGTTCTTTTCTGAAATAAAATTTATAACTGTCACACAATTCTCGCTTTAATATTTTCAGAAAACACACACCGAAGGAAAGAAATTCTCTAAGGTGTAAGGTTGGAGTTTATTCCTGTCTGTAGAGCTTGCACTATCAGTTGAATATTTATAAACCAGATTTTCGCACTTTTCAAACACAATTTCCTACATATGATCGTTTTTATATGCAAATAAAATCTATAAGGGAATTTGATCTTTTTCTATTGTAAACTTTTTGAATTTATTATTTAACTATATAAATTTCGAATTTTTATGAGATTTTTCAACTTGAATAAAAATTTTGAATGACTGTACTTTTAGATATTAAATTATTAAAATATTTATTTATTTTTTAATCAAAATATTTAATAATAATTTATATTTTATTTTATTTGTTCATACATATTTATAATTACAATTCCATCATTTCCAAAGATTAACATTTATTTATATAAAATAAAATACTTATGTTTTAGTATTTATTAGAGTAGACATAATTATATTTTATAAACAATACAAATATATTTAATATTTAATTAAACACAACAGATTACAACAGATATACTTAATATTTAATTAAACAATTGATTTTAGTAATCGCTTAAAATGAAACGAGAATTAACAATAATTAAAACCATCAGCGAGATATGAATTAAAATTATTATTTAAATACAAATATATAACTCTATTAAAGGTGAATTAAATAGTTAATCGTTCAAACAAATTTATTGTAGAAAATATATTAATTGGTATTTATCTTTTCGAATATTTCAGACAAATGTATTTGTAATAACGGATTTTATATTTTTGTACAAATCGTAAAATTAGTTACACTTTAATGAATTAAAACTGTTTATAAATGTTATTCGTCAAATTTAATTTCTGTTTAATTAAATATTTGTTTATAATCCAAATCAAATCAAAGCGTGAAGTTTAATTTGTGTAAAATACAATGGTTATCCCAATTTTAACAAAGACATTATATTTCCTTGTCTCTCGTATTTTTTTTTTTTTTGAAGAGTTGAATGTTGTTTAAAATTTTAGTGAAAATTCTTTGATTGATTGTTGAACATTTTGTACTTGAAAGATAACACTTTTACTGAACTAGTACTTTTTATAAATTATTTTGTAACATTTATTAAATCAAATTAATAAGCAATTGCACATACAAAATAGCAAATACGTTCGATCTTGCTTCAAGTTATATCAGTGCATTATTTTGTATATTTTATTTACTAACCATTGTTATTTTTCATTCATTGTCTCGATAGACTTCAATTTTATTCACAGTATTTCGTTTAATAATACAGATGAACAAGAAGTTTCTCAATATAAAATAATATATTATGTGCTTACAGATGAAAGGTTGAAGACCCCTGTCGTACGAATTATTATCTGGAAGCTTTCCAATTAAGCCACATTCAGTATTACAACCTTGACCTTTCATAATCAAGCGCATATTTTCTATTCTGTGTGTAACACTGTCATATATATTACAAAACAACTTGAATTATTTGAACGTTTGTAACACGGTGTAATAGTGTTATTTACATAAAACGGATTAAGATATTAAATATACGCTCGTCGAGGTGACACTGCAAAGTAGTAACATTGCTATAAAAGTATAGCGCGGATGTCACCATGCATAATTACGTATTTCATAAATATGTCGCAAATCCGAAATTATTGCCGGATTATCAAAAGCTTTAAAACGTTCTTAAAATTATACGTCACGGAACGGTACGACTGTACTACATCTGTGCACTTCAGATGCTGCTGAACATTTATTTCGTATATAATGCTCACGGAAAAACGAGATAACATTTCAACGTATTCACACAGTTTTATTTGAATTTCTGCTGAATGCGTAATCTTATATATATTTTTTTATTAAAGGAAAATATTTTTTGTGCTATAAGGAAATGTTATTTTAAGGAACGCAGCGGAAAGATTTAAAAAGCTTTTAAAATCTGTCACGTACATCGAAATGAATCATTAACTGTTTATTGAAAATAAACGCGTTTTTAATAATTTCGCATTTTAATAATAATTAATATAAATACATTCGACTGAGATTAAAATCTCTATCGAGATTTATTTTTAGCTACTCTCACTTCTTATTTCATAAATATAATCGGATTGTAAATAGAGGAGAGAATTTTCTTGTAAAAATATTTAATATATATTTTTAAAATTCACTATATATTTCTTGGATTTATAAATTTACATCCACAACTTTACTGTTCAGTTTTTTTCATTTTAAACGAATATAAAAATACATTCAACAGTTTTTATTGACGATAAATTAACCAAATTTTAGTTTTTGGTTACAGCTCAAGACTGGCATTTTTTAACAAAAAATATATTTAACGATAGATCTTTTTTCTCTATATACATTATTATATATATATAGTATCCCATCAGGAGTGCAAACTAACCATCGCTCAAAATAATTATCACTCATGTATGCTAAGAATAAGACGAAAATTAAAAAGAGAAATAAATGGGTAAGAAAGAAAATAAAAATAACTGATTTTATGACAAAAGTGAAAAGATTAAAATGAAGCAAAAAAAAAGAGGACCACTAATGTACAAATAAACATTTTAATTGAGAACGTAGATATAAAAAAGGCCTAGAAAAAGACCCATAGATAGATGGGACTAAGATTCATTGCAATGGACTAGAAAAGGAAGATATTGTTCGGTCGAAGTGAAAAATTTTGGGAGAGAAATTCATTTAGTAGTAGATAGCGATAGGTTAATGATGATGATGATGATATATACATATATAATTTTCCTATTTAAATTTATCATGAATAATAAGTACAATTTTCACAACGCTATTCACGTATATTTATTTTTAATGTACAAATAGTTTCTTAAAAAAATCCTTTTTATTATTATCAAATATAAAAATAAATCAAAATTAACAATCAGATAAAATTGAAAAATATTTAAAAAATTACAAAGAGACAATGAAGGAAAAACGCCAATAAACTTTTTGTATAAAACACAAATGTATACAAAGATTAAATGGACAAAGTAAATAAATAAGAAAGGTTAAAATAAAAATTACTTATTTTCTTATCAACTTGTTATTGTACTACCGTTTTCTATTGTCCGTCGTTTGACAACTGGTTTATATTTCTTTAAAACCAATATAGAACTTATAGCTATTGTCTGGTATATATTTACAGAAAACTTGAAATTTTTCTTTAACTTTATTTACGGCTTCTAAAAGAAGTGGTTTATTTTCACAAATAAAATATTAAATATCTCATTTTATTTACAATATTATTATGATAAATGCTGTGAAATTAAATAGCAATAACAGTAAAAATTAAAATTAGTGAGATATATTATAAGAAAAAAATTATACACAGTGGAAATTATTGTTTAGGAATAAAAAAAAATATAAAGATTTTAAAAAGAGGTCTACATGCATGTAACGTAAAAATATTAGTAATTTTATTAAAAAAATGTGAAAAAGGGCAATAATTTATTAAAACCAGAAAAATTAGAAAAAAAATTCTATTTAGTAGAGATGACAGTTTTAAAATTCTTATAAATTCATTAAATATTTTATAAACTATTAATATTTATTGCAATAAATTACAGTTTCGAATATGAAGAAAGATTATAATAATTTTGATTTATATCAATATGACAATTTTCAAATCTTCATTCGATTTAATGATTTCACTACATAAATTGATCACAACGAAATTAATTCTATAAAGTAGGTGAGTCACCAACCTACACGCATTAATCCTTCATTTATAAACGCTCCACGCCTATTAACCCAAATATATTTGCCGAATGTAGTAATACGCCACATATCAAACACCTGGAAACCATGAACGGATATATCATATGCGTTATCTAAAAATCGCTATTAATATTACTAGATTTGAATTTAAATCACGCACATAATCAATCTTATTTTACGAATTCTCCTTCTCTTTTCTACATATGTGAATCCATGAATATGGATAAAATAAAGTCCTGTATGTGTTTTTATTTTTAATAAAAATATATATAAAGGTGTCACATAGAGAGATGTTTTATAAGGATAATATTTTCTAGTGATAATGATCTATATTTAATTTAAAATAAAATTGAATAAAAATTCATCAAAGATAAGTAAATGAAATATTTTTATAGGATAAAAATCAATGAGATAGATTTTAAATATAAATTCGTGTTTATTTGTAAATTCATTAATGGATTTTATATAATTTTTCAATATAATTTACGGAAGAATTATATACTTTAAAAAAAAATTCTTCAGAGATTTATTTATATAAACTTGTATTTATAAGAGATATTATTTTTTACAATACGATTATTGTTTATTAGAAACATTTTGATTATTAATTTATTATTAAAATGTTATATTTAAATTATTATTTTCTTTATTAATATACGTATTTTAAAATATTTTCTTTTTAAATATTTTTTACGAAAATAAATAAACACAAATATTTATTAAAGAGTCTCTTTAGTTAGCTCTTCATACTTTTTTATCTCACACACACACACATATATATAAAATAAAATATTGGTGTCATGTCAAAGGATCAAAATAAAATAAAAAGTTGCAAACAACATTATATGTGTACATCGTTTCACCTTACATCATTTCTGTGAAAAGAATAAATCCCTTAGCTGTGAAACAAAATTCGCAGAAAAATATATACTGGGGAATTCTTTTAATTTTACATTTTTATCCCGACATATTTAAAATGTTTGTATTTTTTAAAAAGGCAATATATAACTAAAGAACGTCATATAAAACATTTTTTAATCTTTGTTAATATTTCATTTTAAAAAATTCATTTCGTTCAAACAAATATACTAGTTCAAGTTTTGAACTGAATTCTTATAATTTTATTAATTGAAATTCTTATATTCTTATAATTGAAAAAATAATTATAATTTTCTAAGATCGTAAATTGAATGAGAAAATTTTGTAATTTGTGAAAAATAAATACTATAGTTATATAAAATATTATTAATAGCATGTATTGCTGGAAGAAGCAATATTTTAATTAAAATATTTTTTTAGTTGTAGTTTTTTCTATTAAAAAATATTATAAAATTTGTTTCCTGAATCTTTCATAAACGTTTCTTTGAAAAACTTTTTTTTGCAATATAATTTTTGATTAATATTTCCAATTCAATTAGCTAAAAATTGTACAAATTTGAATTTAAAAAATTGCATTCTAATTAAAAAATATACTTATATACATATGTGTTAATTTACCATAACATTTTCATTTTTTTTAAAGTATGGTTTATAAAACAGGTTTATTGGCATTTTTCCTTTATTGCCTCTTTGTAAATCATTAAATGTTATTCGATTTTATCTGATTGTTAATTTCAATTCATTTTTATATTCGATGAGAATAAAAAGGATATTTTTTTAAACTACTTGTACAAAATAATGAATATGTTTGAATATCATTGTAAAAATTGTACTTATAACTTATGATAAATCTAAATAAGAAAATCATACACGTATATATAAAAATTATATAATTTCTAATATTATTTTTTGTGAAAAAATATTTTATATAATATTTTTAAAGAATATAAATATTTATAATCTAAATAATTTTGCTTATGTTTAAAATCATAAGTTTTCTTTATGAATTTTTTAATTTTTTTATATTGTTTTCAGTTATTTTTTTTTATGAAAGATTTAATATTTTAGATATCTTTTATTTATGTTACTCTTTTTCTAAAGAAAATTTAGTTAATAATAATTAAAAATATTTATAAAAAATGTATTGCATTTCAACGAATTGTCGAACAAATTTTATTTTTTTCTCCTATATGTCATATTGTTCAATATTTTTTCTATCAAACTGATTTTCTGCATTTACCACATTTTCTATCATCTCTTATCTTTATTTCACAAAATACGAATTTCAATTTTTATAGAACAATATTTTAAAAATATTATTTCAATAAACAGAATATTTAGCATTTTATTTTATTTTATAAACAATATTTTGTATATTTCTAAAAAAAAAGAAAAAAAAACCTTAATAATATTTTATATATCTGAACGTTTGACAGGTTTCAATATCTTGATAAAATTTTATTGTTTGAAAAATACAACTTTCTTTTTAGTTATATTAATGTTTTCATTTATTCCAAAATAGACAGAAAAAAATCAGAACTTTTTTCTTTTGAAAAACATTGTATTGGGTTTGTTGTTGTCTGTTATCGAACCACGCTACCTAGTACGCAAGCGCTATATCAGTTATCTATATCCGGTATTACCACTATCCTATCACACCTATATCACCACTATACTTTATCCGAGAACACATTGTTGCCAGCATACCACCTAAAAACATATAAAAGAACGTTGACTGAAGTAGGATCATAGAAAACTTTTATCATTGCTTTTCTTCTACGAACTCGAGTACTCGTATATACATACGTAAATAAATTCTTGCAAGTAAATACAATATATATATATTTAAAAACAATATAAATTATTTTTCAAATAGTGAAATAGTTTATACTGCAAATGAAATAAATTCAAATATACTTTTGTATAACAAAAAGTATCAAAATAAATTAAGGAAAATATTACAAAAAATAAAAAAGCAGCTTTCTTTAAAATCAAGCTTGTATCGACTTTTTTATTTATAAACATTAATACATTTTTCATAGAATTTGGCTTTTACTACAAATGCCTTTTTAGAAACATTTATTTTACCATTTTTATAATGATGTAAAAAATGTCAATCATCGTGTTTTTTGTTATAAACAGCAAATAACGACAATGATGTATATTAGGCCACTTTATACAATATATATATATATATATATATATATATATATATATATATATATATATATATATATATATATAATATATAGGGTGGTTTAAATAAGACTGAAAAATAATAAAGAGAGTAATAAATGATATTAAGCAAGCAATTATATTATATGTTTCAACCGTAAAATCTTAATTTGGCTGCTCTATATTACAATAAAAATAGAAATAAATTAAGAAAAATTTAATAAAAAATTTCCAAAAATAGCTTTCTTTAATATTGAACTTGTTTATAAACGTTAATACATTTTTCATAGAATTTAATTTATACGACCAATAAAATGTTTTAAAATATTTTAGCACTTGTATGGAGTCATCCGAATGTAACGCCTACATTTGTATTTTATTAAAAATAAACTATACACATATTTCCCTATACACTGTTTTTTTTTAATAGACCACAAATCTAGATCTCACATTTGGATGATTCTATATAATAATATAAAAAATTGTTAGTTGCTGTGTTTTTTGTTGTAAACAGTAAATAATGGTATTGATATATCAATATATATATATATATATATATAAATATATATATATATATATATATATATATATATATAAATATCATATAAAATCATCATAAATTTTAATATAATTTATTTCAATATAAACTTATATATTGTGTATGAGAATTTAACTTTTTTTATTTTAATTTACTAAATTATGTATTTGTGTGGTTGACATTTGATAAAAAAATAATTGAAATTATTTATTTATAAAATGAAAAAAAGATATAGTTAAAAAAATTTTTTTTTGAAAAGTATGTATATTAAATTATTTTTATTATACAATAAAATTTTATTTATTATTTTCATTTCAATAATTTTAATAATGATACTATTATCTCAGGTAAAAGAAAATAAATCGTACATTTATAAACATTTTGTGAATTATATAATAATAATAATATAGTTGCTTAATAAATTCAGTAGTAGAATTTCCAATTTTCGAACAAAATTTTACATTAACACATTTTATCCCTTTTAATTTGATTTTTAAAATCCTTAATTAATAAAGGAAATACAATATATTGAAAAAACTGAAATGAAAACCATTCCAAGCACGTGCAAATCTGTGAAAGATTCAAGTTTCACAATTTAATTTGAAGTACGTGATCAGTTAGGACATAGAACAGAGAATTTATTCTTTGTTTAAAATTCTTTTAGGCCAGATATTCTGTAAAAGATAAAAATATAAAGATTATCTTTATTTTTAGTTTGATATCAACTCAATTATATTTTTTAACATTTTTATTTATTTTAATACAAATTAATAATTCATTTCAACACAACAATATTTTATAAAATTGTTTAATCACATCTATTTTATTTACTGATATATTATATAATTTTATTGTCATACCATGATTATTTAGCATTGATTTATAAAATCTTTGTAGATAATTAAAATCAATAAAGAAAATCATCAGATATTAAATTAACATTAAAATTTTCGTTCAGTATAATATTTTTTTGAAAAAACTTTTATTTAATAAAAAGTATGGTATATTTATATAATATATATCCAGAATTATACATTCATTCATAAATTATTGTCGTGGAAAATTCTTTGTGAAATTTAAAGTTATTTTTTTATATTTAAAAATGCATCATTCACTACGAACTACGAATACATATTAAAATCTATATAGCAATGCTATTTTGCTTGTAAATAACTAAGTATTCGAGTTGATATGTAACACAGTATACAAATAAAGCAGGCCTTTCTCTTTGTTTCTTCATAAATTATTAAGAATGGAAATAAACGAGCTGATGCATCAGTTCGTCATATCATCCTTTGCACTAACACAGACTTTAATATTGTGTAGACGATATCTCAGACCTAAAACAACAACTTCCGAGTTGTTTTATTTACGCACGGCAGCTAAACTGTAAAACAGTGCACAAAGTACTAAGTATGAAAGTTTTCTTTTTCGTTGCATACACGAAGTGGCTCTTTTGTTATTTCTCCATTATGAAGTTTTCAGTTCGAGTTAGTTGTCAAAACTTTGCACCAACTGATTTTATTCAATAGAGAAATGAAAATTTAGCATCACTAAAAATACAATTGAATGCTCATTACGAACAACCAATATTGCGTTTTTCAAACTTCATTAGTTTTTTTGTGATTCATTAGTATGAAATTTCTATTTGATGTTCATAGATTTTTTTTTTAATTTTAATTAATAACTAATGGGGATTTAATTTTTGTTCTATTATTATATAATAAATAATTAACATTTTTTAATTTTACATACATGTATATATAAATGTGCGTGTGTTTGTATATACAGTTATTATTTATAATATTGATTTATATGTTATATGCTTACATTTAAATCTGAGATTATATATTTTTTTCAAAAAATATCATTATAAATAATTAATCATTTTTTTATTTTAATTTCATTTAAATTAAATTTTAATATAAATAAAAGTAATGTTTAAAGTAAATCAAAAATGTTCAATAAATATTGGAATAAAATTATTTCTACATGTTTTTCCTCATATAATTAAAAATATTTTAATGAATTTCGTAGAATATGTAATTATATTTTGTATTAAATTACTTAAATAAATAAAAATCTAAATACAGCTCTAATTTAACAAAGAGATATATATATATATAATATATATATATATATATATATATATATATATATATATAGTTCTTTAAATTTTATTATCTTCATTTGCAGTTATTTAAAAGATTCTACTATGAACGAGGTAGTAAAATTTAATTTTTTTTTGTATAAATGTATGTATAAGTACATAAAAACTGACCTAAATTTCAACATAAATGTGTTACGGTTCGCCATGTGTTACTATGCAAAAATTATATAATAAATGTTATTTAATTATACAACTTTTTGAAGAATTTTATTAAAATCGTTTCAAAAAAATCATAAAAATTTTATCAATACTACTAGTAATGTTGAATTGGAAAAGTGTTACTAAATATAATTATACATATACAAAGGTACTTATATATATATATATATATATATATATAAAGAGAAAGAGAAAAGATAACATTTTCTAAATAATTTTTTTCATTGGTAAATTCCAAAAATTTATATTTAGTTTATTTATCTTTTTGTATTTTAGAAAATCTATTTTGTATATAAATACGTTTTATGTTTAATTTTTATTTAATATCACAATAATTTGAAAAATTAAAAATGTTAAATGAAAATATATACATTCACACACACACACACACACACATATATATATATATATATATATATACCATTAAAAAGGGCACTTATTTCATTTTCAATTCAAAGTTTTCTTTTTCTGTGTAAAAATAAAAATACATAACTAAAATGTGTATAATATATAAATTTAACTTTAAAATATATGGAAAATATTCGATGTAAATATAAAATCAAGTAATAGTGATATCTGAGATATAACTATTTTACGTTTCAAAAAACACGATTGAATTCTTAACAGTCGATAATCGAACACCGTTTTCGTATACACTCACATATTATCACTAAAAAAGGTGATGTAAAAATTCGAAGAAACATTCTTTTTTATTTGATATAAAAATAATGTCATGTATTCCTAAAAACTTGTTTTCTAAAAATAGCAATATTGATTATTTCAATGATAACTACTTTTTGAAATGTATATATTTTATGAAATAGACATTTTTAATTTATCGATTAAAAAAATAGTTAAAGACAAATTACCAAAAAATTAACTTATGTAAAAATTCAAATTATAAAAAAATATTAACTAAAGAAATTTAATTATAATGAATTTTTAATACGACTTAACTATTTCCATTATTCTATATTAATAATTAATTAAATATAATTCATCTATAAATATAACAATAGTCCATTTCATAAACCATTAATTTTCTTTAATAACCATAGTACTAGTATATATAAATTATTTCTCAGTTCCGCAATCAGCTCGGTCGAATTAGTAAGCTTTAACGCCCGAAAATAGAACAAGGATTATAATATAAGGATTAAATATTTAAATAAGACCAATCTCGAACCAATATCTATTTTACATGCAGAACAATTATGCTCTGTAAAAAGTTATAGATAATATATTCATTTATTAATAAAGCAAAAAATCTCTTCCTAGAAAATTAATAAAAACTGATTGTTTAATAAAGGTTTATTTTTCAATTTATAAATTAATTAAATGACATTTGAAAGGATATTTAACAAAAAAATGTGGCTTTTATTTCAAAGCACTTTTATTAAACTTTACATTATATATATATATATATATATATATATATATATATATATATATATATATATATATATATATATAATAGCATCATTTTACTCAATGTTATGTAGCGAATGATGCGGTCACTTATAACACGACAGGACAGAACGCTTGACTGATCGTCTTAAATGAGTTTTTCCGTGGTTGCTTCATTTTCTTCAGGCCTATTGTACGTAAAGGTCTAATATCTTGCCAAAATATGTCCTTTCTTATTATTTTGGTTCTGTAATATTCGTTATCTTAAATTATCTAGAAATGCTTGATTAAATTTAAGATATATAAAATCAACAATCAGTGCATATACATATATACATACATACATACATACATATATATATATATATATATATATATATATATATATAAGATCAGAATAATAAAAAAAATAATATTAAAAACATAGAAGTTATTATTAAAATGCTAATTACAAATAAGTTAAAATATAATTTGAAATTTATGTGATTTTTTTGTTAGGACGATTGAATTTAAATCTAAATCAAAATTTTAATAATGGACAAAATCAAGAAAAATATAGAGTGTTCTCTAAATAAGAACAGAAATTAATAAAAAATATACTGTTTTATATTATGATTTATTAAATATATTGTATTTAATTTCACATTAAAAAAATGTTTTCATATCTTTGAAACTGGTCATAATAAAATTATTATAAAAAAATCACTATAGTTTTAATTTATAATATGATTTATTATCAATGTAAAGTACATATATATGGAAACCAATAATTTTAACCAAAAACTGAAAATTTTAGTAAATAATTGAATTGACATTTGTGTTTTTTTGGAAAAATGGAATATATTTTGTGATATAACTTTGGTAATAAAATGTAATTTTCAAAAAAAAGACACACATACACACACACAAACACACACACACACACATATATATATATATATTCATATTTATTACCATCATTATATTAATGAAATATTATGGTTAATAACAAGAGGTATTTAATACAGGTTAAAGATATTTTATATTTTAAAATCATTCAATTGAAAGGTATTTTTTATATACCTACTTGACCTACATTTGATTTTAAATCAGAATATTTTCTTTTCATTTATATTAATAATAAATATATATTTTGTTGTTGAATGTATATAACATCAATGTATTTTTTCTGGGAATTTTTAATAAGAATCGTCTGATTCTTTTTTCGCCTTTTCATCTCTGTTCTCATATATATATATATATATATATATATATATATATATATATATATATATATATATATATATATATATATATATATATATACCAAAGATACTAATTTTATACTTTCATAATTATGATATATAAATAAATGACAATATTATGATATATAAATTATTAATTAAAAATTATGTTTTATTTTTAAAAAAATAATCTGTACTTTAAAGTAATTCAACAGTAGAAAATGCTGAAAAAATGTATCATTTAAAACTTTATAATATATCAATATTTTTTTAAAAATATAAATATAGTATTTAGAAATGATATCTTTTCTATTTATTTTTAATGAGTGGATAAATAAAAGTATTTTCTTTTTATATATATATATATATATATATATATATATATATATTTTAATATATATATATATATATATATATATCTATATATATATATATTATTTCCATTTTGTATCATTTATAATTAAAAAGTGTCATTTCTAAACTTCTATGATTAATGTTTCTGACTACTTTATTATAGACATCAAAATTCATCTAGAATATTCGTAATGTACAAAAATAGAATATATAAACATTTTACAGATATTTACTCTACCTTGAATTGAAACATTCATTACTATCTGTAATATTCTGAGAATTAATTTCATCTCACCTTTTCGTACGTAATGAAAATTGCAAAAGCTATTCAAATATGAACTGTATTTGTAGTTATAATTTATTTTAGATTGAATTTCAAGAAAAACCTATCAAATAACAGAATTAAATTACATATCACTTAGAATGTTTCTGTAATTTCGAAATATAATTGAAACACATTTACTGAAATCCATATAGTACTGAATGAAAATATATATTTTGAAACCATCGAAGGACATGACTCTTATAAGAGTATGAACGAAATTTCACTCAGAAGAATTCAACATTTATTAATTGATTTTGGCATCTTCATAAAGCTTAGTTGCAGTTCAAAGACCTCAAATAACGCGAAACATTAAATTTACGTTACTAGAAAACCATTGAATTAAAACTACTTAATTCAGTGGTTTTGCTAGGAACACTTTCATTTTCTGGTAACAAAGCGAATAACGTGTTAACAATTTAAGCTATTCGGGATTAAATTATTTTCAAAGTAGTTGGTTGGTTTAATCTCGAACATCGTTTATATTCGTTACATATTTAAGCATTGGAAATTAAATGTAAATTTCGATACAGTAAGAAAAATCCGTATATGAGAACGAGTTTAATCATCATCAACTCGCTCATTTCGTTTATAACAAAACGTAGAGATTATGTTTTATCTTACAGTGTTAAACATTTATAACACAATGTGTTTTGGTTACAGTTACTAGAAATGAAGATTACTACAAATGAATTAAATGGAATTATAAAATTAAGGCATGCGATAATAATTTATTAACAATTATGTATGAAAAAATAAATTCATCTTTTTGTACTTTGTAGTACGAAATTATATTTATCATATTTTTATCTTTTTTTTAGTAACAAAAAATATATAAATATCATTTTTTATGAAAATATTTTACAATAGAATTCATACAATAATGTATTTACAACAATATGTAAAACTATATTGATTTTTTATAATATTGTAATTAAGTCTTTTACTAACGTCATTAAAAATCAATACTTAATTTTTTTAAGTGTTAAATAATTATTAATTGTCTACATTTAGTTGTTTATGCATATTTTGAAATGGATGACAAGATTTTGAGAACATAGGCATGCAGAATAAATTAATTTTTAATATTAAAATAAATAAATTTCATTTAAGAAAAAGTTCCTTATGATCAACTATTTTTAAGTTTTATTAAAATAAATTATATTAGAATATTTAATTGTCAATTAAATTGACAATATATTATCACCATCAACAGTATCTTGTTCTATCCACTTTTTAGTGAAGGTCTCTCAAAATATTCTCCTATATAATTTAAAATACAAATTAGTTTATTACTTTAATTGAAAAAAAGTAATTAAGTAACTTAACGAATAAAATGAAAACATAGTTATTATGAAAAAAATGTCTCAAACTTAAAATATGAAAATGTTTGAATTATATAAGATAGCCCAAATAATACTGAAGAATACATTTATTTGCCTATTATCATTTACTATCTTTGAATTCTATTTGGGTTACCCTATGTAAACTCAACTAAATAAAATACGTTTTCTAAAAATGAAAAAAATTGTTAAAAAAATAATTTAATAATAAAATAAAGAATAAAACATTGTATAAAAAATAAATACAAAATAACTTTTTAATAAAACGTTAAAAAAATTATGTTAGTTATATTTTTTTTAAACAGTTACTATTTTTTAATTAATTATCCTTTGGAAAAAGTTTGAAAAATACAACGTGATTATATTTTTGTTCCATACTTTATTAAATCCGAAAAAATGAAACGAAATAGTAGTTATTGATTTTCTAATTAAAATTTATAATTTACATACCTACACAATTAATCTCTATATACTCTCTCAAAATAACTTTTGTGAATTTTCTAAATAACAACATTTTCTTAATAACAGTAATCTGTTTACTCTTAAACGCTGATGTTAAATTTTACAGAAAACTTTTACGTTTAAACTGACAAAAGACACGAAATTGTTGTAACTTTCAAGGTTTACAAATAGAGTTCAAATGTCATTTATAAGTTCGTAACTTCAACCTGTTTCATTTTTCTTCCACTGTTATAAACGACAAAGACCTTGAACTTCTTAAACCATAAACTAAGTAAAGTAATTAAGATCTTACCTAACTACTAAATACTTGATTGTTAACATACTGTTATTTATTGATTTATATTAAATTCTAATCCTACACTATTTCTATTTTCCAACCAACAATATTCTTGTACAATATTGAAATAAAAAATCTTTATATATATATATATATATATATATATATATATATATATATATATATATATATATACAAGTAGTAAAATAAACGTGAATATATATCCATAAATTGTGGGTTGCAGTTATATTGTTTCATTAAATCAATAATCTATATTGCAATGATGAGGATCGACCCTCGTACCTTTTACGATTATGTCCGGAAATCTTAATTACTGTACTATTGATGGATTTTCTCCATATAACACATTAATTAGAAATGTTATTTGTCAATAAATTTGACACAACTCTATTATTAGATCATCATCCCTTCAATATTATATCGTAATGTTTAATAAACATTTTTTTAGTTGCTTTGTCATATTTGATATTAAAATATTTTTATGTTTATGTTATTACTTTTTCAGTAACCGTATAAATTATACGTTATGATTTCATTTTATAGTATATCCAAAATGTAACATTGAATTCGAGATTGACACAGCTGTCGCATAAGTTGTGCAGGGAAATTTCAATTATACTGTTACTACGTAGTTAATATATGTATTATTTGTTTGCTGAAAATTTCTGTATACTAATTGTAATGTTTATTATTAAAAACGGGTTTATTTGTATTTGAAATTCGCATAAACAATATCTTCAAGAATTTAAATATGGAAATTTTATGTTTGTTTGAGCTTCTTCAATTTTCAAATAACATGTTAATTTTTTTATAACAATCTGTATCATTTTTATTTCGATATTAAAACTAATTATAATTGCATATATAATCTTTTTTATATTTTTTTAAACATTTTCGAATAGTAATTTAATAACTCAGTTATTTTTTTATTATACAGTATAATAAAATCTACATAATATTTTACCATTTATAGTTTATTTATTTTAATAACTACAAATATATGTACAGAATAAAATTTACAACAACTTACATGAAGTAAATAAAATATATATTAAAAAAAATAAAAATGATTTTAAAATTTAATTACCTTTAAACTAAAATTATTTAGTTGTCTAATAAAAGTTGTAATATAATTTTAAAATATAATCAACTAGATTTAAGCGAAAAATCTTAATTATTATTTAGAAAAAGAACTGTCACAGTGATAAGATATAATTTCAATTAATTTGTGACTAATATTTTTTTTCTAAAATTATATTTAGAAAATTGTTAGAAATAAATAAAAATAATTACGAAAAATTACAATAACGATTGAAAAAATATTATCATATAAAATGATAATTGAATACCATTGTTCAAAAATGAATATATTTTTTATTTATCTATAACAGAGCTTATCTGTTAAATAAAATTGGAGTGTTTTAAAAGAAATATGTCGAACGGTAGCGTAGTATATCACCACTTGTCATGTAGCAGATTGCGTTCGATTCCCGGTCGGAGAGTCAAGTGTGGTGTCACTATATCAATATAAAAAAAAAAAACACTATTGAAGAATGCATCAGAAAAGCACTTTAATTAAGTTGTAATTCCAAAGTACAAGTATCATTGATATTCAGAATGGATCTGTATAATTATAGAAAATCGATGATAATGAATAGCAATTGAAAAAAATGTTATCATTAATGAGATTATGTGTATTATAACTATATTAAAATTTTGAAAAAAAAATTTTTGACTTTAAATAAAGAGAATTAAATATATAAGACAAGTACCAAATCTCAGTACTATTAAATAATTATAGTCGATCATTAAGTAAAGAATTCTAAGGAAAAACAATTAAGAATAATTACAGATTAAATTTAGAAGAAATAAAAAAATATTCTTAATTCTATTTTTGAAAAATTGTTTGTAAGTAAAATATACAAAAGACAAAATAAATAATTAACTGTGAAAGTACTAACTATTATTTTCAATTCGAAACTAATTAATTAATTAAAACTTCCAAATAACAGTATATGTGCTTGTTTGTTTATTTTGATGTTATTTTTGTATATATATTTTATTTTCAAGAAAAATAATTTTGTTCAAATTAGGAATCATATAAACTTTTAATTAAAATTACTATTTAAATTATTACTGTTTTAAAATTTTATAAATTTTCTTTTTAAAAATACTGTTAATAGAATTCCTATTAATTATAAATTAATTAATTTTTTCAAACATAATGGCAAATAAGTAAATAAATTAATTTTCTTGAGTTCTGATTATAAAATTCAATTCTTCTATATACTTTCTAAAATAATAAAATACATCTTTAAATACTTTACATAAATTATTTAATATTCGTTGATAAATTTTAAATGTATGAAATATGTAACTCACTTTAACTGGAAAACATTTTAACAACCAATAAAAAAAAACTTTTAAAATATACAATCCACGTACGTTCACATTGTAACTGAATTGTTTTTATATAAAACTTTATAAAAGAATTCACGTAAATCTTTAGAAAAACATTTCGTGTTATTGAAAACGTTTTTCAGTAATAAAAACAGCAATAAAATAAGTACGAAATGTATTAAACGTGCGTATTAAACGTTAATTTCTCTCAATTTTTTTTAAAGAACGGAATTTGAATACATGATTTTATTCCGAATTCAAGTATGACACTTCGGTATTAAGCATTAATTTAAATAAATGTTTCACGAAATATTTGAAATAATTCTTTTAATATAAACAATATATATAATTAATTTTTAATGAATAGAAATTGTATATAATTATATGTAAAATATTTTTTTATAAAATGTAATGAAAAAGTAGTATGATTTAAATTTAAATAATAATATATTAAATAATTGAAATTTATATATTCAAATGAAATAATTTGGTTGAAATAAAAAAATCCTCTAATTACTCTTCTACTTGAACTGATAATTAGTACATATTTTTACGAAAAAAAAATATGTGCGTATGTTAATATATCATTTTCTCATTTCCTGAATGTGAGTATCGACAACATTCCAACGCATCAAAATGTCATATTTACGTGAATAATATTCTGTAGCACAAGATAAATTTGATGAACAAGAAACTAATTTGTATGCAAAATAAAAAGTGTGAAATTAAACACTGTTATATATATATATATATATATATATATATATATATATATATATATATAAATGTTTTTATTTGTATTAAAAGGCGTTCAAATGGAAAAGAGATTTACATAAGCACATTTATTTGAACGCCTGCATCGATAGACTTATTTTATTGTTTTCATGGATTTAACTTCACTCTAGAGCTATTTATTTAAGAAAAGCTATAAAAACCAAACCGTCTCTATTAATTATTCAAACATCTGTACACCTGTAACGATTAATCATTACTTTAAGTGCTTACGAATTAATTTGGCAAAATGAAAACTATTTTTTTTGTAGTCTAGACATAATTTATTATATAATAAATAAATTCAATTTGTTGAAGTCAAGTATAATTTAAAACGAATTTATAGATTTGACGAGTATTGAGTATCTAAAATATATAATGAATTTATTTCAAATTTTATTTTATAATTTTTTTAAAAGTGTTTAGTAACTGTAAATTGATCACTTTTAGTTGATACACATTTCATTAGCAAAGCTGTCATTACTATAAAATGATATTATAAAAAAAAATTGTTAGATATAGTTTTCCTATAATAATACTATTTTCCTATGATAATACTATTTTATTTATCAAAATATATACTAAAGAAGAAATAAACAATAAATGATTTTAAGCAGTTAAAATTTAAATTCCGTTAATAATATTATGACTATTGAATTTTACATCAATTTATAAAGTGAATACAAATGATTATTAAACACTTGGACTGAGTGATTCATTTGTATTCAAATGAATTTGTCACAGTACAAAGCGAAAAGTAGAATAAGTGATTATTGGAAGTTTTTATAAAATAGTGTGATATCAGAGCGAATGATTCATTTGTATAAAAATGAATTAACCACAATATCAAACCAATTATGATGATTGTTTAGGTTTGAAATTATTCATTATCAAAATAATTATAATCAGATTAAATTTTAAAACGTTTCGTAAAATCTATTGTGGTCTAATTTACTTTTACACAAATGAATTGTTAATTTCATCATATCAATATTTTATAAAAGTATTTATTGATTATTTATTACCTTTTTTCCTTGTACAAATTTCTATACATATGAGATCTTCATTATAAAATTGTGTTTAAAATTATACGATTTTTTAAAAAAGAATTAAATCATTAAAACCAAATTACTAAACAATACAAATTTGAACAATGTACTTTTTAATTAATTTTGACTTGATATAAAGGCAATGTTATTAAGTGAATTTATATGGTAATGTTTGAAACCAGCTTCCTGTGGAACTATGTGTGTGGTTTTGATTGTTCAATAATAATATGACATTATGGTTTCAAGAACTTAATCGATGTAGAATTAGTTTATATTCAGAAAGATGTTAAATTAACAATTGTTTGGGATTAATTAAGAAAATGTTTAATTATTTCAAATATAAACCTATACAATTTTTTGAAAAATATTTCTAAATGTGTCTTTTTAAATTGAAAATCATATAAGAATTATTGATTTTGAATAAAATAAAAAATGTATTTATTGATATAATAATGAGAAGTAAAAAAATAAATAAATTGGATATTTGCTAAAATGTCATATTATATTTTAGTAAATAAATATTTTCATATTTATAAACAAATAAAAATGAATATCAAATTTTATTACAAATAATAATTTTTGTCTTTTGTACAAATTAATAAGTTTGTTAAAAATAGAAATTTACGTTTTAATTTTTGTTTATTAAATGGAATTTTTACTATTCATAAATACATTTTTCAAATAATAAAAGCAATAAGGAAAATTTGATCTATATTTTATTATACGAATATTTTAATCTTCGTAAAATAATTTAATTTGAAGAAAATGTATATCGGTATAATATTTTTTAAAATCACAATGTGTTTAGATCTTTCTTTTGCAAAAAAAAATATTGACCCCTTTTCTTCCTACTTTTAATAATATTTGTTGAAATATTCGTTGACAAATTCAAAATAAAACCAATTATTATTAACATATTTAGTTTTAAATTTCACATTTTGTTCCTTTTTTAAACCTGGTATAAAAGCACAATATAAAGCAGTAATGTGTTTTTTTAAAAAAATGCATTTTAAAATGATATTTTTTGTTATTTGCTCTAGAAGCTCTGTTTTTTGTGTCTAAAAGCTTTACTTATAAAGTAGCTACGAATCTACTTTCAAGATATTTAATATTTATTACAAAATAATTCCTTTTTCTGTTATACTAAAAATTTCATTAGATATTATTTTTTACTTGGTTTTAATTTTTGGATAATATAAGTATTAAATTAATTTCTAAAGTAACCACGATTTAAACAATTGTTCGATCGTTTAACTGCATTTTCATTAAAAGAATTTTTTTACAATTAATTAAATTTTTTCCAACTAATTCTCCAATGAAATGAAATTGCTATTTGCACATCAATATATTTATGTTACAACATACTGATTTAATTGCACCAGTCATCATCAAGTTTTGATTAATAACTACTAAATGATCAATGGACATGTCAATAATTTACACAAATGAATTAACACCCCAAAACATCTCAATCATTTTCTAAATCAAATATCTAACAATTATTGTGCTATTCTGTGTCATGTAAGCATCAATTCATTTGCGTAAAATGAATTGAATCACAATATCCACTTTTCAATGAAATTTATTATAATAATTAATGCAAATTTAAACTGATAATAGCTCGTTATATATTTAATTTCCATTTTCATGTATCTGCTTATCAATTCATCTGTCTAGTTATATATATATATAATTTATTTTTACTAATATAAAAATAAAACAATTATAAATCCTTTATTTGAAAATAATAAACATTGAAATTAAAATAAAATGATTTAAAATTAAACATATTAGTGTTAACAACAACAGAAATAAACAAATACAACAGAATATTTTTTTGTAAATTTATAGTTTAAAAAAAACAGTTTTTATAATTATTTTTGAAATTATATAATTGTTTTAATTTTTGTCTTTTCTTATGAATATCTTTTCTTATCCTATGAATATTTAATATTTTTTTAAATATTCATGTATGTATATATTAAATCGTTTTTATCAATTTTAAATTTTTTTAAATAAAATATATAAAAGATTCGATTTTCTAAGTACTTTCCATGAATACTTTTACAAAAAAAATGATTTACTATTGAATTTGCTTTTGATGTTTATGATTCGGATTATATATATTTTTTCATATTTTTATTCCACTCAAAATTTAGTTTTTGTGTCTCTGCAGAGTACATATTTTATTTACAGAAAACCCTCTTGAGACAGTATATCAAATATCTTTCTAAAAATATACTTCAATTTCCAACTGGTTCACAATACAATGCTTCTTTAATTTATTTTATTTCATTTGCTTCGTATTTTTGAGTATGTTATATAATCTTATGACATATATCACTTCTTTTTATTTATTTGGATGATTTTTATATTTCAATATTTCTTTATTTGTTATACATATATATATATATATATATATATATATATATATATATATATATATATATGTATATTATCCTAGATTTATAAAATAAACATACTAACTCATACACTATTGTTTAAATAATTAATTTCTAATTCCTCGAAACAGTTTTATTAATAATTAATACAATTTCACGTTACAGAATTCAATTACAGAGGAGATTCAAAATCGTGAATCATTGTGTAGTTAATACTTATATATATATATATATATATATATATATATATATATATATATATGTTTTAGTGTGTATGAGTGTATATATGTATTCATTACAAATTGAATAAGATGGATATATAGACATAAATGTTATATAATAATTGTGCTATTTATGTGGTTTGTTACAAAAGTAATGGAACCGCTGAGGCAATTCCACAATTGAAATTAATCAACTCAATTTCCAACATATTTCTCTCATTATATCATGAGATATGTTTCTTAGTCTAAAGTCACTGATTTACTTGTGTTTGTATGATTTAAGTATCAGTTAATAAATTGAATTAAATCGTCTATTAGATTTGTATTATAATTTCTAAAAATTATTGTTTAAGTTAGGCAATTAAGTCACTTTTCATTTCTCTATTAAGAAATGTGATGAGTGAATCTGTATAGAAAATATTGTAAACATTATACAGTTGAAATTAATTTTTTTTTAAGAAAATTAATAATAAAAAATATTATTCAGTTGTAATTCGTCCACAATTGTGCTACTCTCATATCACTTGACTTACATACACTGTTTCATTTTATTAGATAGATAGATAATGTATTGTAATTATTAGAAATTTTTTTATGAATTTAAAATTATCCAGAGATTAATTTTTATTAAATATTATATATATTATCATAGATTAGATTAAATAGAAAAACATTGAATATATTTTATATATTCGATTTAATATAATAAATAAAATATAAAAAATATATAAAATTTATTTACAATTTATCCACATTTATCTTATATTTCATATTATAAAATAATGACAGGGTTAGAAATGAAATAAAAAATAATTGGCGCATAGCAGTAAAAGGTAAAAATTTTTTTCTATATGAACATTACATTGTTCTTCAATGTTTTTCACACAAAAGATCGCTTTTTAAAATTGTATTCATAAAGCCAATTATAAAAGAATGTTTTCAAGTACAAAACAATAAACGTTGTATAAAATAAAATTGATTTTTAAAAAATGTATATATATATATATATATATATATATATACAAACAAATAAACTTCTTAAAAATAAATATTTATAAAAATGAATACATAAATTTATAAAATAAAATCAATAAAAAGGTACCTAAAGATTTTCAACTCTAAGACGTTAATTATCTAAAGAGGATATTTTGTACAATTAATAATGGTCTTAAATATTATCAAAATGTTTTCGAACAATATGTTTTTAATTTTAAGTGGCTGATGTTTGTAAATTTCGATTAATACATACTTGAATTTAATAAAAACATGAATAAGGTCTTTTATAATAATTATATAAAGTAGACAATTATAAGGAAAATATATATACAATAAAAATATTGTTTATATTTTAAATATTTAATATATGCATTTTTAACTGTTGTAGTATTAATAATATTTTATTAATAAATCCATAAATGAATATTTATAAAATATATAAAAAGGAAAAATAACTGATTAACACATGGATTAATTTTATTTAGCTATTTCATTTATAAAACAGAATTGCAATCAAAATGTACATCAGCCAATAAAGTGAACAGTAAGTGGTTATTGAACACTATTTATATCATTTAGTAATAGATTAACTGATTTATTTGGTTTAAAAAAAAAATAATTTTGGAAAATTATTTTCATAAAGTTATTAATAGTAAAACCTGATTTTTATTTTTACAAATTATTTAATAGTAAAGAATATA
Organism: Neoneuromus ignobilis; assembly: GCA_029203775.1. Classification (NCBI taxonomy): domain Eukaryota; kingdom Metazoa; phylum Arthropoda; class Insecta; order Megaloptera; family Corydalidae; genus Neoneuromus; species Neoneuromus ignobilis. The sequence goes on from CP092089.1 coordinate 48,145,201, forward strand.
AAATAATATTTAATTAAATAAAATGATTGAAAATAAAAATCTTATTTCAAATTTGTAAATAGGTTAAACAAATGTATTAATTCAAATCAATTTCATTTTTGCTGTAAAAATTTGTCGTATAAAAATACACGTGTTTTAAAAAAGTATATACAATTTCCGTATAAAATAAAATCCTGAAAAAATGTTGTACATAGTGATTTCCTGTTTACATTTATTCGTATTATTTTGGTTTTTTTCAAATCAACATATGTATTTATTCTGTACATTTAATTTCGCTTAAAAAATATTCTACACCAATTTTTACCTGAAGGAAACTAAAATTTGCAGTTCATTGTTCATAAATATAGTTTTTTATTTTTATTTTATTACAGTTTTATTGATTTTTTGCATAAATGAAATGAAAATATATTTCATTTCTATTTTTATAGTGAAAAACATTATTTGTTTCAATTTTCTTTACCATTTCTTATTTATGCTAATGTTATTTTTATATTTTTTTAAATATTTTGTAAAAAAATATAAAAGTTTTGTTTATTTATATATGCAAAAAATATTATTTAAATACTGAATTTTTAACAAAAAAATGCATTTGTAAAACATACATAATAGATTGAAAAAATAATATCTTTTTCAATACAAGTTTATCAAATATAATTTTACATTAATTTACTATAGAAAAAGATATAACAGCTGGAATTTTTTACACCCTATTCACGTATGAACTTTTTACACATGCACTAACTTTTGTAAGTTCTAAATTTTAACTTTTCATGCACAGCTTACAAGCTGTGTCGAACTCACAAAAAAATCTTTCGCGAATTTATAAAAGAATCATATTTTTCTTATTCAGTAAAAGGTAATTATGTTCGCATGTATAAAAAAAATGTTTAAGTATTCACAAAACATTCTATCGAATTAAAATATTTTTTTAATTTTCTTCAGGGAATATTTAACGTGTCTTTTGTTAGAGCTCATTTCGTGATTAATTAATTAGAATGAACATTTTGGTTTTTCTACTTGTAATCTCATTCGTACAACATATTTTCTTTAAGTTCTCCTTCGGGATATCTTAAATTAGGGTTTTCTCGCTACAAAGAATGTTTTTAACAGATAACTTGTTTTTTATGTGATTACTTTTGAAAAATAAGTTAATAAAAATATTTATCTAAGATTATTTCCGTACTTTTTAATCGTATAAAGCATGTAAATAATATATATATATATATATATATATATATATATATATATTTGTTATAATTTTTTTCTATAAAGACATTTATATTTGTTAATATTTAGAGAAAATAAATATTTTTTATATATTTTACATTATAATTTCTTCAGCATTAACTATTATGTAAATTAAGTAAATTTTATATTATGACAATCTTATTTAATAACAAATTTAATAAAATAGCTGTTTTATAAATAAGTAATATTGATTAATAAATAAATCATATATATATATATATATATATATATATATAATTAGATATATTTTTAAATTTTTATTAATAACAATTAGTAATAAATAATTACTTTAAAATTCGTTTTGAAATAAAAATGTTAATGAATGCTGTTTTTATATAAATTAATTATAAAATGAGTTACCTAAAAGCAATATAATAAAAATAACTATCTAGTTATGATCCTAATCTATATATTTATTATTTGTAAAGATATAAATATTTTTATTTAATACATGTATTTAAGCCTGTTTTATTTTTTACTTGTATTATTTTGTACTATTCGAATGACCTGAATATTATTTTTCAATTTTAATATAAACAATTTGTTTATAGTTAATAATATGTTAAATTATATATATATATATATATATATAATTTATCAAATTATTGAATATTCATTACAATATATAAATAATTATGAAATGTATTACTGTAATTATAATAAAAATAATCATATATTTTGAAATAATTTTAATTTATATATCTCATTTTATATTTCAGAAATTTTAATTAAATTATTTAATGATTTTAAAACTATTATTCATAACACTTGTCAATTTATTTATAACAATAACTGTTTTAAAATATAACTATATTTAAAAATGTTTTATATACATGTATATATTGTAATATATGTACATAAAAATAATATTTAATTCACTTTAATTAAAATTTCACTGTTTGTTTTATCAGAATAATTTTTAAAATATTACTGAATAACTATAATAATGATAAATATAAAAATTGAAATATATTCAGTTCATATCCCTATTAATTTTTTAAAAATATTCAGCATTATAAAATTTTATTACTGTTTTCTTAACAATAAAACGAATATTAACAGAAATATTTTATAATTGAAAACTATTCTAAATTCCGAACAATAATATGTTAGTAATAATGACTATTTTATCGTCATTATAAAATTATATATATATATATATATATATATATATATATATATATATATTTGTGTGTATATTTAGAATTCTCAGAAAATTCTTCAACCTGTTTAGAATAAATAAGCAATTATGTTAATTTATTTTATATATTCGTTTTATTATTCAATCATAATACTTTTACTGCAGTATTTTACACTAACTGGTTTTAAAAGTTTAAATCATTTATGTTTTTCAATAGAATTTTATTTTTAAATATGTTATTTTCATTCCAACTCAATTTTTAATAGAATTTTTTTTAATTCGTTTTATAAGAAATTAATATTAATTTTATTCACACATTTATTTATATATATATATATATATATATATATATATATATATTATAAATAATAAAATAACCATTTGTTGCCTTATATTATTAAATGAAAATTTAATTTCTATACAGATTACAATTCTATATCCTGATTTTTTTTATCTTCCTAAACATAAATTTATTATGTTTAAAAAAAATGTTTCAAAAAGTAATTACTGTTCTAACTGAATAATAATTACCAATTTTTTTTTGATTTCGATCTCATTTTGAAGATAGAACAAAAAGTACCTATAAAATAATTTTTATTTACATTAAAATAATTATATCTTATAATCTGATTTTTTTTAAAACCTTTAAAATAATGAAATATTAATGAAAAATTTGTATTAATTTTCTAATTCGTTTTATATAAAATAAATAAAATGTTTATGTTTGTATTACAAAATTTTCAAATATTAATCATTGAATAATCATATAAAGTATGTTAAAAAAATATCAAAGTTTAAATATGTTTAACAAATCCATAAATATTATTGAATAAATGGAAAATAAAAAATATCTTTACCAGGAAAGTTTTTCTGATATATTAAATTTTATATAATACATTAATATATTTATATATATATATATATATATATATATATATATATATATATATATATATACATATATGTATGTATGAAAAATATGAAATATTTCAATAAAAATTTATGAGCCTTTCTTATACCAAACGTTAACTGTCGAGAATCAAACTCGAACATACGAAAAAAACTTTCCAAATCAACTTGATCGTTGTACAAAAATATCTGATTCCTATGTAATAAGAAAAATCTAATTTAAATGTAAGCTTTGGGCCGGTTTGAACCTGATGTTATAGCTAAGATGGTCTGATGTGATAGCGAGATTGTTCTTTTTAACTCGCTTTTCTTTACTTTAATTCGTTTCAACGTTTCATTTCGTACGAAAACGCAAAATACTTTCTCCAAACTGTGTTTATTATAAAGAGATAATATTAAGGTGAAGTTGAGTGTATTTACAAGTTTTATTCGATCACGTGTTAGACAGATAAATGTTGTCGACTTTCTGTTTTAAAATTTATTATATCGGTGTTTTTTTTCTTTTAAACTATTTTCAATTTCATTCTAAATTAAACATTAATTAAGAAGATTGATATTTATTTTTTTACCTTAAATTTTATTTGCATGAAATTTTATTAGACAAAAAATATAAATAGTAATTTTATATATATATATATATATAAAGAGAGAGAGAGAGAGAAAGATATGTTATTAAAGAGAAAGAAAAATAAAAACCATAATTTATAATTAAAAATAAATTAAGCAAATTATTCTAACTAAATATAAGAAATACAAGATACATCAAATCTTAATGAAAAAAAATAGAAACTATAAAATATTTTTTAAGTAAACAATAAATTATTAGTTAATTATTTCAGCAATTATGATTATTCATTTTATTTAAAATTATTGATATTAAATCGAATTACATTTCAATTATAATAACGTTTAATAATAACTTAATAATGATTTATTTCTCAATCAATTCTGATTGAAAATTTTATTTCTGTTAATAATTTTTTCCAAGAATATTTTTTACGCATTAACCAAACGTTATTGAATAACATAAATTAGCAAATGAAGTGATTATTATATTTTAAAATCAATTTAATAATCATTAGAAAAACTGAATTGAATTATGATTTTTTTCAAATTTTACAGATTTAATTTCTTCCATTCACCATGAAATAAATAACTGCACTGATTATATTTTATTCCAAATAAAATATAAATCCTGCTGGATTTTTTTTCATAATATTATGTTATAAAATATACTATTTCACGCATAGCAGGTTACATTTGTTCCGTAATAATTTTTAATCTACATTATCTTTCAAAATTTAATACAATATTTTTATATAAAAATTTTGTCTCTACAAAAGTAAATTTTAATTTATATATAATTTTTCAGTATAAAAATATTCTATTTTATTTATAACTATTCGTAGAATTAAAAGTCTAAAATATTAAATTGTAATTATTTTTCAATATTTTAGATAATTTTTAATTAAAATTAGTTTTTTTTAAAAAAAAGAAATTCATAGATAATCTCAATTAATTGATTTTTGAAAATGACACATGTTAAAGAATTAAATTTTAAACTTGATAATATATATATATATATATATATATATGATAATACAAACAAAACGTTAATGTAATCAAAAAAACATGATTTCCATTCAATTCGTTTAATGACAGTCAAACAAAAACATCCAAATGTCTGATTGATGTTTTGTTGCATTGTGTAATTTGTAAATATAAATTAAAATACTGGCTTTTTGTATTTCCTGTACAATTTCGTAATTTATCAATGTATAAAGTTAGAAAAAACTTAATTTATTTCTGAAAAACAGTTTTTTCTAGATATTAAATTAAAATATGAAACAGCAAATAATCTAAATATAAAATTTATTATTAATTTTTATATTTTTTGATAAAGATTTTTTGTTACAAATAATATAGATTGAAATAATAAATTCTTCTTTATATATTTAGAAGCTTGTTTTTGAATTAAATAGAATATTTGTCGATATTAAATCTCAATTTACAGTTTTTTTAATTTTTATGAAAAATATATGATTAATTGTTGTATTTATCTTACATATCTGATATACTAGTATATATATATATGTGTGTGTGTATGTATGTATTTTTAGAATATTTCTAAATATTAAACCAATCTTATAACTCGAACACGCAACTCCCATGTAAAAACGTTACTATATAGTTGTTAAGTGCCCGTGTCAGGTAAAGTCTAACGTGTCTGATATTTTTCATAATATTTTGATATTTATCTAACTTTCGTTAATGACTACCAGTTATAAGACACAAAAAAAATAATGAGTCTACGAATTATTAGCCTATTTAAGGATAAAGTTTCGAAAACACGTCACCAGTTCATTATAGAAAAATAGGTTGATACATGTCTATATAAATTCGTGTGTTTTATTTTATATATTCAGAGAATGCGAAATGTTCTACTCAACTAGTAGGATTTGGTTAGTTTTATATAAACGAACCGGATATTTACTGATTTATTTACAAACGTGTACATTTATTTTATTAGAACAGTAAATGCGCAACTGATATGATCTTTAGTGCGCATTAAACAGCGAACAAATTTTCTTAATAGGAAATAAGTTTTTATTAACCATTATAACAATAATATTGAGTTATTAAAAGTAACCCAAATTTGATGATAATCTAGATTATCAACATGTAATTTGAATTATGGCACATAAAATGTCAGGTGAATGTACTTAACGACTATGCTAATTTATTTGCGGTACACATTAAAGACAATATAGTTGAAAAAATATGAACTTAACACTAAGAGGGTTCATAAATTATATTTCATATATCATATCATCTTGTATAATACAAAATTACTATAAAATATAATTATAAAAAATAAATTTATTTGTTAATTTACATTATTTAAATAAAAATATATAATTTTTTTTCAGTGTTTTAATTAAATTTTTAATTCAAATTTCAGATTTCAAAAAAGTAATTTTAATATTTTTTTAAAAAAAAATATAAAACAAATTATAATAATGATAATAAATCCTTTTTCCTGAGATAAAAAAATATCTAGTGGCAAAATCTGTTATTAGAAAAAAGCTTTTAACAATAAAAATGTTTATTGTTTTTATCACAAGTTTTCGCTTTCAAACGTCGCTAGCAGATTTCACTGAAAAAGACAATGATATTAAGATACAAGTATATAATTCATTCTAAGCTTTATTGCTTGTATTTTTGTATCTAGGTTTTGTATAATTTTTATTTCAGAAAAATATCATTTTTCTTCCTTAAAAATAAAGTAAATATTTTACTGAATTAATCTTTATATCAAATTTTTAAATTTATAAATAATATTTTTAATTCCATATTTAATTAAAGAATTAAAATAAAAACATTATATAAAAAATATAAACATTGACTAGAAAATTATTAACACAGTATATATTTAAATTTTTAAATAATTAATTCAAACAGAATTTTCAATCTATCTTTCTCGAATTTAAAAAATATTTAAAAATTTGTATTACAAAATTCGAGTATGAATCGCAATTAAATTCCATATAAACAAAAAAATTCTTTAACACCTTTTCAAATTATAACTTATCACTTTAAAAAGCACCTTAAAATATAAATAATTTTTTAAAATATATATATGTATATATTTATTTATATAGGGTTATCCAAATGTGAAACTTAGATTTATGTTTTATTAAAAAAACATGTGTATAGTTTTTTTTTAATAAAACACAAATCTAGGCGTTACATTTGGATGAACATATACAATAATTATCACGATATTAATAAATAAAACTCTAATTAATATTACTACATAAATGGAAATGTTTCCTATTTATACTTTATTAAATTTCTTTGAGGACATGAAGAATAATTGTTTTTAAATTTCCATTTATATTGAAATGAAAATATTTATAGTACAATTTTATTATTAAAAATTAGTCTAAATTTTATTTATTAAAATACTTCTAATATATATTGTTTTATACTAATATATAAAATGTCAATATGAATTAAAGTTCAAACGATAATAATTTCAAAACGTACTCTATAAGTTATTATTTAAAATTTTAATAAAACATTGTGAAGTTATAAAAAAGTATCTATGTATATGAAAAATAACAAAAATATTCATAGTAACATTTCGAATATTTTAAATTAAATAAATTTAAATGAATATTTATTTAGAAATATAAAATATTATTTTTGTAATATTTATATCAAAATAAATAATAAAATGTATTATTTACAAAATATAGTAGAATTTCAATGGTTGTTGATTAATAAATCACAAAGCTGATATAGATTTATAAATTGTATTGTTTTTTTATGGTAATTAAAAATTAATCCTTATAATTGTAAATATTAAACATTTTATATAAATATATAGTTTTAATTTTATACATGATTATAACAAAAAATATGTAAATAATATACGTCAGGAAAATAGATTATATTTGCTCTTTACTTTAACTATTTGTTTTGAAACTCTGTGCATGTATGAAATATCTGAAATTGCATTTGACTCATATTCCAAATAGTTTATAAATCACATCTCGATTAGTTTTACTTCAGTATATCAAAATCCAAACAAGATATTATTAGCAATTTAAATATATTCCACGGTATATATTTTGACATTCCGGACGTAATATAATGTACATAATTGCATATCTATACATACAAACACACAAGCGAATTCAAATTATCTTTGATGTTATTGCAAACATCTTGTTAACGGTTTGATATACGTGCAAGTCAATAAAAATTATCAAATAATTTTATTATAGGAATCGAACCCTATTTCGATGAATCGGTAATTTGTATTGGTTTTTGACGTGACATCAAACGTTATTAGATTGAAATGAACTTATTAGTATTCAAAATTAGCATGCAGTTATATCAGTATGTATAATAAATATTTGGAATTGTAAATATTAGTATGTATAATTTGTTATACAATAGAATAAATAATTGCAAAAAAAAATTATTTCAATCAATAAAATAGTTGCAACAAAATTTTAATTTTTCAAATATTCTTTAATCTGATTTTATATTTAAATAGAAATTAGACTTTGATAACAATCAATAATGTTTGTCCTATCAGATTTATCATTCATATTTTATATATATATATATGCATATGTAAATGTAAATATATAAATGTATATATTTATGTTGTAAACTTTTATAAAACAGTTTATGGTTGTAAAATATGCTAAATTGTAGAATATTTAAATAACGGCGCACAAAACATCTATGTACGTTTTAGATTTGTTCGTTTGACATAAAAACCTTTATTTTCATTTTTACGATCATAAAGTTTGCTATTGACAACGTATTTCAAATGAACACGTTAAATCTAAGCTTCGAATAAAATTGAAAGAATTGATGTTTCTGAGAATTTATTGATTGTATACGGGAATATCGCGATTGTTGTGTATTTTTTTTATTTTTATTTATTTTCCCATTTTCGGCGCTTTATTTTATTTTATACGTTTACATTTGTTCAGTGTTGTTTTTATATCCTCATATATATATATATATATATATATATATATATATATATATATATATATATAAAATAAAAAACGATTGATATTTTTTAAAAAAATAGAAGGATTTTATTTAAATTCAGTTGTTAATATTATTTCAACTTTTTAGTTACAATTAAGTAAATTATTGAAAAGTTTAAACTTGAAAACTTACCACAGTACTTCAGAACTTTGAAGTGATTTCCAAAAAAGTGTATGAATATAAAAGAAAATGTTTGAAATATCAAGGATGTATTATAAATCAAATAAGATATTTTCTTATAACTAATATAGTTAAAAATAAATACATATTCATTAAATAACAAATATAATATAGATAATTGTATTAAATTTCAGATGTAGAAATATTCAGTGACAGCTGTCATTCATTATTCGTTGTACTGTGTAAGCGGTAATATTTTGTCAACGTTTTATCTTTCTTCTAAATATTATCTTGACAAGTTATTAACAAAAAATGCAAAAACGACAAATTGTTATTCTATAAAAGAACACTAAAAAGATATTTAATAAAAATGAAACTCGTGGAAGAAACCAATACCAACAAAATGAAATAACTTGTATGCTTCGTACAGTTCCAATTGCAATTTTTTGTACGTTGAATTGTACATTTGAACATTGAATTTATCTTTTTATATTAAATAAGTTGTATCTCTACATGACTTTGAAATGTTATAATTAATAACAAATTCTGAAAAATAAGGTTAATTAAAATAATTTGTAAAAATGTACGAATTTTATTTGAAATTTACGTAAATCCTCACTGAATAAAGTTCACTAATTGTGTTTATTACTTGTTAGTATTTTAAAAAGGTATTCGTTTATATATATATATATATATATATATATATATATATATATATAATATGTATGTATTTATAATCTCACTGGATTCATCAACTCTTATGGGATTAATAATGTTAACAAAAATTGTGTTTTTGATTACAAATATGCACATATTTTGATTGCCTAGGGACATTCCACTAAATAACATCAGTTATGTAATAATTAAAGTTTAAATAAATATTGATAATATTTACAATATCACATACACACACACACACACACACACACATATATATATATATATATATATATATATATATATATATATATTAATATATACACATTAAAATTCATCGATCGATATGATATTGGTTTTTTGGTAATGTTTTTGACTCTCGCTTAAACTCATAATTTTATCGACGTTAAAATGTTGATTAACGATATGTTTATGCTATTCATTTTGGCCAATTGAAAAGGATTCAACATATAATTCCTATATTTGATTAACAGTTATTTTCGTTAATAGCAATTTTCATCGTATGGATTAAAAATGTAAATGTACCACTACCCTTTTTTATATTTGTATGCAATTTATAGATACAGATGCATACACACATACACACACACACACACACACATATATATATATATACATATATTTAAACATAAATTATGTATAAATTAAAATTTTATTTTCTAATTTTAAAATTATCACAAATATGTAATTAATTGAATTTATAAGTAAATATTGACAAGTAAGTGACTCGTTCATATATCATAAAATGTTATAGAAGGGTTCAATTATCCATTAATTTTATTAACTAATGCCAGTTTTGACGGTAACATCATTATGATTAAAATGAATAGTGGTTTCAGTAAGAAATTTGTTTCAATTTTTAATAAAAAATATGATCAACATAAAATAATTCAATATAACAAAATGATCTTAACTCTATTTAATTTTTAATATTGATTTATGTGAATGTAAATTTAAAAAATAATGGCATTTTATGAGAAAGATATGTGAAATTTACTAAGACTAAAATTACATAATTTTAATGAAAAATCTAAAAATTCTCTTAATTTGTAGACAAAGTGAAAATTTAATATCAAAACCATAATTTATAAATATAAAGAAATCACTAGTTTTAACTTTTTAAAAATAAACAATATTTTTTTATAAAATTTTAATAAAATTTTATTTTAATTATATCTAACATATTATTATATTTCATTAATTAAATAATTTTTATTATTTTAATTAAATATGACATTTTTAAAAGTTAAATTGTAAAAAAATATCGACTTAAAATTACAGTCTAGTAAAATTTATAAACTATTTTCATATTTTAACATAAAATATTATTATTTTTCCATCGAGAATTTTTCAATATTTTAATTTGATGTTTTTCAGTCAATTCGTACAGTGAAACATTTCAACAAAAAAATGTTTTAAAAACATTTCCCACTCTGTAAAAGTATATTTTTAAAAAAATCAACAAATGTACGCGTTGATTTCTAAAAGTTTTGTTTGCGTATACACATAGCAAAAACATATGTTAGTTTTAAAAATAACAACAATTCATTTTAGTTGAAATATATGTCATAGTGAATATATATATATATATATATATATATATATATATATATATAAATTGAATGAAAAAAAATATAAAATGAAATTTTTGAAGAAAAAAATATATGAATTTTGAAATTTACATATTTTTCATAATATTCAATGATAAATGTACGAATTTATAAAAATGTAATGCCGATATTTACATTTGAAATTTAATATTTATTTAACGCATGTTCTTTTAAACGAATACTGAAAAAATCGTAAATTCTTCGAGATTGACAGAAACATCTTTGGTATTTAATTTATCACGTACGAACGAAAGACACTGTGAAATAAGAAAACAATATCCAATACAGTTTTATTTTGACAATATAAAGAGTATTTTAGAAGATAAAGACGAACGTAACAAAAATCTAATTATGATTAAATTGTCTTCGAGCATTAGCGTGAAGACAGTATACGAGAAAAAGATTCTGTACTTTGCACTCTCTTCATTTACTCTAAATTGAAATTCAATTTGAGTGGACATCGATTCATAAACGTAATTCATTTATAATTTATACAGGATGATATAAAATTATTTGACAAAAATAATTAATACAACAATATATATATATATATATATATATATATATATATAAAGTGTGTGTGTATGTGTGTAATTTATAAGAAATTATAACAGATTTCTTCCAAATAATATTTAAAAATACAAAGACAAAATATTGTTGGAATAAAATATTGATTTCTTGTTTTGCTTGTTATATTATGTTATATTAATTGAATACTTTACTAAGTATATATTGCTAAATTTTCTTTTATTAAAATACAATATATATATATTAGGTATTTTTTAAGCGTGATAGAAATTTACATTGAAATCAATTTAATTTTCCATCACGCTTAAAAAATACCTTTATATATATATATATATATATATATATATATATATATATATATATATATATATGGGTCGTTTGATAAGTATAGTAAATTTTAAAATTGATGAAAATTTAATAAATTTTTAAATTTTATGGTATTTTTTTATCATACTTATCAAACGATACTATATCGTATATATATATATATATATATATATATATATATATATATATATATATATATATATATATATATATATATATATATATATATATATATATATATATATATATATATATATATATATATATATATATATATATATAATATATATATATATATATATTTACAAAAATATATTTAGATTTACAAATAAAAATAATAGAAATAAATAAATTGTAAATATTTCAGAAATATTAAAAAAAAATTAAAATATATAAAAATTTCAATTTCACTTTATAAACATTTTGAAATTTAAATTGATTTTTTAGCACTTTTCTTCTTTTCATTGTATGTTATTTTTTGTATTAATTTATAAATTAATTACTTATTTTTTTTAGATTCATTTTTCTTCATTATTTATCTATCTATCTATGTCTCTCTTTATCTCTCTCTCTTTCTCTCTCTCTCTCTCTCTCTATATATATATATATATATATAAATATTTGATTTTATAAAAAATCCAAATATAATATTAATTTAAAAAGTATTTTTTTATTCCTGTGCTTACATAATTCAATTTAACTATTTTAATTAATAATTTCATATCAGCTTTTCTAGAGCATCTTTCTAATAGTAAGATAATGTCATAGCATTTATCACAAAATCTTAATTAAAAAATTAATTAATCAACTTTAAAAGTTCTAGTATTAAATGCAATAGTTTTGCCTCTTTAAATTAATTATTTGTATCATTCAGCAAATGTTTAAAAGCAAGTAACTTTTTTTAAATATGTTCATTTCTTCCTTTCATTAAATAAAAGTTTTGTTCCCTTTTCTTAATTTTCTAGTTATTCTGTATATATATATATATATATATATATATATATATATATATATATATATATATATATATATATATATATATGTATATCGTAATCACTATCATCACAAAAACCTACATCAGCCCACTGCTAGGCCAAAATCTATCGAATGTTATTAGATCTTCTTAAATGTTTTCCCAAGCTTCTTTCATTATTTTTTGTCCTCGACTAATTTCATCTAAATATATATATATATATATATATATATATATATATATATATATGTATGTATGTATGTATGTATGTATCTATGTTTGTGTGTATGTATGTGGTATTTTCCGTTCAGCTAACATTAGTTTCTGGCATGATATAGTTTCTTTCAAAATGAAAATCCTGATCTTATGAACATTCTAGGCAGATGATTTTACGTAAAGCAACAAACATATGTAAAGCAATGCAGATGCGGCTTCATTATCAAAGGATTGCGATTGTGTGGCTTAGATCGTTTGGATCTGGATTTTGTCGGTGTAACATTCATGCGGTACGAGTAATTAATTTACGCAGTTCTTCAATGTCAGCTTTATACTACCTTTTAGATACAATGCAGATAAGGATTTTAAGATTGAACAAACGTTAATTTACCATTACGGAATTTATGTTTATATATATATATATATATATATATATATATATATATATAAAAGTTTGAAAATGTTGATTTGTAATTTGATATTTTTATGAAATATTAAATTTCTATAAACTTTCTTATTAAAATATTTCAGTGAGTTTTGCAAATAAATAATTTTTAAAAAATATTTTTAATTAAATTACGTGAAATGTTTAATGATATTTCTGGCTTCTTTTATAATACAATTATTTAATTATAAATAAATTAAATACAATACATAGTCATAAATAATATTTTTATAAACTGTATAATTTTCATGAAAGCACATCACTAATTCTTTCAAAATATTTAAACGTTTATATAGTTTAACATAAATTCGCAAAAGTATTTAAATATTTCAATCTTTAAAACAAACTTTTCAAAATTATAATCTTATTAAAGAAGCTAGTGAATTTGTTAGGATATATATATATATATATATATATATATATATATATATATATATATATATATATAAACACTTAATCTATAAGAAAGAATTTATTTCATTATTTATAAAACGCTACTTATCTTTTATACATTTAACATTTTTTTATACGAATGTACATTTTATTGTTGGTATTCTTTGATTCAATAAGTCTAAAATAACGATAGAAAAGATAAATTGAAATTCATAGACTTCTGGAAAGATTTCAATAAAATACCATGTGTAACAAACGTTTCCAATTCACGAAATGAAGTCACGCAACCAGAACGATGGCAATTTAGAAATATATATGGATTGACTGCTTATTTTAATGACTTTTTTTATCTAAAGTAAGCCTTTTTGAACTTTAATTGAAAATAATTAAACCAATAAATCGAGTAATTATCTTATTTGTAAATAATATTTTATTGTATTCATTTTATTTTAGTAAATTTTGTCTCACTAATTATATTAAATTTGAAGTTGATATTTTAAAAATTAATCAAGAAATTATTAAATTATATTGTTTTATTAAATATTATTTTTGCGTAAAATTGAAATTAAATATCAAGTTATTTTTCTTGTTTAATAATTCAAATGATTAATAAGCTCGAATTTTTACCTCTAATATATTTGAAAAAAATTCATAAGGATTCATTTATTTGTTATTAGTTTGTACAAGAACAAATTAGTGTATGATATCAATTTTCATATAAAATTTAAATATTTTACTCATTGCAAGAAATATATTTTTTATTTTAATAATTTAAATATTGACTAATTTTTTTTATAAAAAATTCTTAGTTAATTTAAATTGAACAAACGTACATTTTTAATTAAATTCAATAAAATATATAAAATATATTTATTTATATAATATATTATATTTATATAACACATTTTAATTAAAAAAAATTTATGTATTAAAAATAATCATCATTGTTTTCAAATAAATCAAAATCAATTATAAATGTGCCAATAAAAAATTAATCAATAAAAATATATTTTCATATGTTAATAAAAAATACAAGTAATATGAACCTGTAGTAAAAAGTTCTAGCTCTATGAATATTAGAATGTTTCAATGTTTGTTAATAGAAAATATATTTCATAAATTTCAAATATAATCAATGAAAATTATTAATTATTCAATTACATTCAGATAATTTTTGATAAAATGTTACTATACAATATTTATTTATTGCAAAAATAATTTATTCATGAACATCAAGCCTGTTTAATTTTTAATCTAAACTAATGCATTTCATTTCTATGCATGTATACACACCCACACAAACAAACAACCAACACACACACACACACACACACACACATATATATATATATATATATATATATATATATATATATAATACTTATCAGGCAATACAGGACCTGAAATAGTCGGTAGTCTTGTATATTGAAACTGTTCTCGTTATTTTGAAACGTGCCTTCAAAAGCAGATTGAATAGAGGATAGTATAATAACAGAAATGTATCTGATTGTAAATTATGTCATAAATTATAATTATTTAAGAAATTATAATTATAAATCTTTTATAAGTATGTAAAAAATATTTTATAAAATATTATCGAATTATTTCTTAGTGTAAAATTTAATTTTCATGTAATATTAAAATAAATTTATATAAAAATACAAAAAGTATGTACATTATCATAAAAAAAATGTTTTTTATACAAAATGAAGCTTTAAAGATTTTTGCACTGATCAATGTAAAAATAATAATATACAATTACCTTTATTATTTCGGAATAAATAGTATGATATTTTAACGTAAAAGCCATTGTATAAGACCTGTAATTTCAAGCTGAAATTACTATAATTATTGCATCAAAAACGTTTTACTGTTAGCTAGTTGAAGTTGTGTTAGCTTTGTTCGCTTGATTTATATTATTATATCGAATTTATGCCTCTTTCCTTAAATACTTCTAGTAGAAAATATTTATGAGACGAAAATGATATAAAAACATATATTTTTTTAATATATATATGTTTGTATGTATGTGTATATGTATGAAGAATTCAAAAGAATTTGTCAGCTGAGACTACGAAAAATCTGTCAGGATGGTTAGCCAACCATAAATAATCAAATCAACGACCATCCATATAATGTATGAAATTTTTGTGACTGAGTCACAGCAAACCTCTGTGTATTCTGTTCTCGTACAACGCCACTGATGTTTTGTGCTTTATGTCCGGCCTATTGCCATTTCATTTTCTTCGCCGGATCGATGATAACATAAATCTTAGTCTGTTTTAACTTCCTCATTTATCTTTTGATCCTTTCTACAATATCCTCATATATATATATATATATATATATATATATATATATATATATATATATATAAGGGGGAAAAGAAAGAGAGGAAGGTTATATATATATATATATATATATATATATATATATATATATATATATATATATATACAAAAACATATGTACATGTATGTTTGTTTTATCTGATAAAATTTCACAAATAAACAAGTTTTATACTTAATAAATAAGAAAAGCACATTTAATAAATCAATCTAAAGAATGATTTTATTAAATATATATATATATATATATATATATATATATATATATATATGTATTATATGTGTGTGTGTTTATGTGTTTATGTGTGTAGAAAACACTTATGTACTTTGTCATTTTAATGTAGAATGTATATTTATATTTAATACGATTATAATTTTATATTAGTATCAAAAACAATATAGGATTTATAACAAGAAAATTCAAGCTATGTTAAACTTTTAATTAAAATATCTCACTTTGAATTTGTATTTTTAAAATATCTTCCTTTTTTAAAAAAAATATAAATGAACAACATTTTTTATATTCTTTTTTTGATTTATTTTCAAAATAAAAAAATAATATAATTTTCAAAATATTTAAAAGTAAATTAAATGAAAACAGGTTTTCCATATCTATAAATACCAAAAATATATTTAAACTTATATAAGAATATTGTTTGCGTGCAGTAGTAATTGGAAAAATTAAAAAAAATATTCAAAAACACGTAACATCAATCTATCAAAAAAGATTACGTTTTGAACTGTTTGAATATTTCAGGGTTTAAAATTTCATTGAAATATTTATTGAATTCAAATAAGCTCATTACGCAAAATAAATATGTAGGAGTAATCTATTTATTTGCAATATTCAATTTCAAAATAATAACTTTTATTCAGTAGAAATATTAAGTATTAAAATATTATTATATAGACATTTCAAATATGAAAATAAAGAAATTGTTCAAATATTCATACAATTTTAATAAAGATTTAAGACTTTGAAATAAATATAAATAAAAGTTATTATTGAAAAATGATTTAATCAATTTTAAATTTAATAAAAATTTAGAGAAATTCTGATAAAAATACTGATTGAATATTAATTATGTATTTCTAATAAGTGTTCATTTTTTAAAAAAAAATATCACTATTATGTTAGTAAATGTTTATTTTAAATTAAATAAACATTGATATTTTTATTAGTATAAAAGTCTAACAAACTTTATTATTGATGTTTAGAAAAAAAAATATAAAAACGATACTAACAACAGCTGAATAAATTCCATTTTTATCTATATATTTCACTTCATAAATATAATAAAATATTTTGATATTTATTCTAAAGTACGATATAAAACCGGCCATGCATCCGTTTCACTCAAATCAATACAATTATTTAAACTCCACTGCTTAATAATAAAATTCGTGTAATAAAAAGACAAAGTGTACAAAGAAACACCATTACATGAATGATACAGGAATCCAATAGTAAAATATTCATCATTATAACTATAACAGCGATGTTATTTCAAATTTTATATCATTTATTTATATATGTTTACACAGCTGGCACAATGGCATTCATTGCTGTGCAATTTTTAAGGGAAACAATACGAAAAAATGTATTTTTTTACGTATCGAGATACGAGTTCGTGTTTATTGTGTGATTTCAAAACGTGAACGGTTCCAGAGCTGCTATTTGTTTTTACAGACCAAGTAATTAAAAACTGCTATCATGTATCTGAAAATTGATCGTTATCAGAGATTATTTTCATTTTAATATATGCTTATAAATAGAAGTGGTTTTTAAGATTTTATAGAACCAAAGGCGAAGTTTTATTGAAAATGTCACTTGGATATTTTTTATAGACTGTTTTTATTTTCAATGTAATTTATAACACCTTGAGCGATAATTGATTACATCTGTGTGTCTACTAAACGAGTGTAAATACGAAGAGTTTTTTTTAAAGCAGAACAAATAAAAAGAAACTTATATATAAATATATATATATGCGTGTGTGTGTATGTATGTATATAATACATCTATCAATTTTCTTTTAAAAAGATTAATCTATTTATATGAATTGATTTTTCAAAGCACTTAATAATAAATATTTCAATGAAATATTTTTCTCTAAAACCTTTTAAAATAAATAAATAAAATAATTATCAAATAGCATTACATAATATTTTTACATTTAAAAACATTTTTAATTGTATCACAAATAAATAAATAAAATATGTTTTATATTGATTGAAATTAATTGAGAAAATATAAAAAATTAGATAACATTTTGAAATATTTTTTAACAGTTATTTTTTTATAATAGATATGTTATTTTGAAAAAATATAAAAAATTACATTATTTTATTTATAAACTTATTTTTTGTATAAAAAAATGAGGGAAAATTAAAATATGTATTTATTTTTTAAAAAGAAAACAATTAAAACGTCTGCCTTAATAAGATAAATATTTAAAAATATTTTATTTATTGAGATCATTTAATTATTATTTGACTATCAAATAAAAAAATAAAATATACATTATAATAATTAAAACTATAATTATTTAGAAGATATAGAACATTGATTCAAATTTTTAAAATATTTTCAAATAAGAAATTTTTGTATTTTTCAAGAATCTGTATTTTATTTTTTAAATATACAAAAAATTTACAATACTTCATTTACGTACTAATTATTATACAAAAAAATGTGAAAAAATAAAATGAATTTTATTTATTTTTTTAAAAAAATAGCTAATTAACTGCCTTAATAAATTTATCTAAGATATTTAATTTGTTTGGATCATTTTAATTTTTAAAAAATAAATATAATTTATCCACATATTTATTAAAATAACATTTATTCTTTCTTGCAATATAATGTTACTAGCAAAAATCAATTAGTTGTAATATTTAAATTAAAAATAATTTTATTGTTAAATTATGGTATTTAACAAATATTGTAGGACAAAAATAATATAAAAATGAAGTAAAATATAATAATAGTTGCTATTAATGTCATAAAAAATATAATACAAAAATTATTTCCAATTTCAATTACACATTTGTAATTTTCAGTATTTATTATATATATATATATATATATATATATATTTATGTGTGTGTGTGTGTGTGTATTTTTATGAATTTTTATTAATAACAAAAAGTAAATAATGTTAATATATTGTTTATTGAATTTAATGGAGTTGAATAAAAAGATAATTTTTCCATGTCAGAATTAATTGACTTTTCAAATGATTAGTCGTTTCATCCAATGAAATATTATTCTAATAATTTATATATATATATATATATATATATATATATATATATATATATATATATAAAGTGAGTATAATATTTTACAAACTCTTGAAAAGTAGTATACAACGTGTTTACGAACTACTCTATAGGTCAAAGTCCTCTTACGCTTGACCGACCATCCTGAATAAGATTTTTCGTACATTTCTCTTCTTCTTCATATAATTGTCGAAATAGTTTGTAATATTTCACGGAATATAACCTTCTTCTATCTTTTATGACCGTTTTATGTTCGTGAAAGAACATAAATTTAATAGAAAGGTGCACGTTTTATTAACAATTATTAACAATTGTTAAAGAAAATCTATTCGTGTAACTTTTATTTTCGCTTATCACACATTTTATTTATTCATGTATTATTTTTATTATAGTCATGTTTTTTTTACATACATAGAAATAAATCAGACATTTATCATCAAGAAATTACCATATCTAATACTCTTTATCTGATTAAAAGTTTACACGCCAAATGAATAATTTTTATAGCGTTTAATTTGTAATTTGTTGTAGATATTTCTTTAATTAATTAAAAAAATTACGCCATTTTCTTGATTGTATAACTCAACAGTCGTGTTTTATTTATTGTGTCTCATTTAAAATGACATTATCATGAAATAATAAATTACTTAAATATAAATATAGTTTTTGTTTACTGCTTCACTTAAATCATTTTTTTAAAAGAAAACAGTCTGTATAATATTTAATTATTAAAAAATAGTCACGTATTCGTGTTTGCTTTAAAGTTTCGAAATTGAATTATTCGTTTAATCAATTAATTAACCAAAAATTACACGAAAACACAAATTAAATCTTCAAAGTCATAGTAGAAAGTATGTGTAGGCGTAACGAATGAAAACGTCTATTAAATCTGATAAATAACGTGGCATTTTTAGAAAAGAAAATTGTTTTAAAGTTGGTTTTTGATCTTTACGAGTATATTATGGAGGCTTTATATATTTTATGCGATTAATTAGCAGTATATATATATATATATATATATATATATATATATATATATACCGTATGTATGTAAATATAAATTAAGAAAAATAAATAGAAGTAAATTCTAATTTAATGGATCAAAAAATTAACTTTCCTTTATATTCGCTTTAAATTTACATTTTCAAAAATATGATGGTAATATTTTACATTAAAATTTAAAAATTTAAATAGTATGATTAGCATTGGCATAAAATTAAATGCATTTTTCTCACTAGTTACAATATTTCAGGAAATAATCATTTTATCGACTTGAAATTATTAAGATTTTTAAAAAAAATTCTTTACTATCAATAACAAAATGAAATTTAAAAGTATTTTGATTACTTTTAAAAATTTGCAAAATATAGTCTAAAATCAATATATTTTTTTAAATAACGTCGTTTGGTTAATTTTTATATTTAATTAATAAATTATATACCAACAACTACAACACCCATTAAAATTATTTTATTTTTTTATTTCAAATAAGAAAAACGACTGGATTTATAGTTGTTAATTGTATGGAATTTTTACATGTTATTTATTACTATTATATGTGTTATTTATAACATATAAATTTATTTACGTTGAAAAGATTAATAATATAATACTTTAAAAAATTCATAAATATATTTGTAAATTTTCAATATGATACGTATAATTTTTTTTATAAAAATTTACAAAATTTATCTTCTAGAATAAAATACTTGTTTAAATAAAACTTTTATTGATAATAAGATACTTTTTTGAATTAATCTGGATTTTTATTTAAATTAAAAATATTTAACGATATGGAAAATATTTTATTAAATTTCAATATTTTTTTTAATTTTAAATTAAAATTTATGAATCTGAAATTATTGATTTAAATTATTTCAAAATCATTTATAATTGAATTGAATTTTATAGTAATTTATTACAGATTTAATAAAATGATATTCATTGTGCAAAAAAATTCTATCTAAAATTCCTATTTGATGTAAAATACAGAAAATAAGACTTTTTTTATTTTTATGACTAAAAAAATTCAATAAACACTAATCACTTTGTAAAATGTTTATAATTTTGTTTCCTAATTCTTAATCCAACAAATTTATTGTAAAATATAATGCTCCATTAATATTATAATCCCTAAGTATGATAAAATTCGATAGAATATTAAATTAAACCTGATTCGTAATGATCAAAAAGAACTCAAACATTTTTAGAGCCAATAAATATAATAATCAAACAAGAAGATAGGTGGAAAAATAGTTTCGACACGTGTAAAATTTCACCAGAATCCAATCATTGTCAGATTATTTCTGTCTATCGTATAGAATTTATTTCGTTTCAGCTAGCTGTTCGTTTCAAGAATTTATGATTTTCAATGTGTGATATTGTATTGATATTTTATATTTCTTAAATGTATGTAGAATATATTCAAAATATGAATGGGAAAGAAATATTTTTGAAGAATTCTAGTATAACTTAATATAGAAGAAACTATAAATAAAAAAATAATTTTGATAAGGAGTACATCATTATAAAAATCTATCTTAAAAATACAATAATTAATTATGAAATATTGACGATTTTAATAAAAAATAATATAACTAATAAAACAATTAAAATGTAATAACATTTTATTGGAGTCAATTTTTGGCTTTAATAGTATATGTTTTTTTTTAAAAAAAAACTTTTTGGGTAAGGTGAATTTCAATGATCATGCAAAAATCATTCATGTATAATAATATTTGAATGTGCTTTAACAAAAAAATCAAACATTGAGTGATCATTTTCTATAAAAAAAATAATATGAAATTTATTTAATTACAATGCTTAACCAATAGAGAATTAAAAATAATTAGAAACCAAAAATCAATTATATGAAAATAATAAAAGTTCTCGATATCAATAGGAAAATAAAAATAATTGTATCAGTATTTTAAAAATAAAAATAATTGTTATAAAAAAGAATATACTCCACAAATAAATATAAGATATAAAAATTAAAAATGTAACAAAACCAAAATTATTGTAAATTGCTCTCAAATAAAATATCTAAATATATTACAAATTTATTAAAATAATACCAAACAGTAGAAAAGAAATTCACAATTGAAAACACAGTTTGTGGTCTTAGTATTTAAACTAAAATATTAATAAAGGATTAAATAACTTCCATGAATTCTTATTTCTTGTTTGTACGGTAGTAAGTTTTCTTTTGTTGCATGAACCTATATCTGTGTAACGTTTCGTTTTAAATATTACGTCTTTTCTTTTCACAAACAACAAAAGTCATTTTATTTGTCTGGAAATAGATAAACTGTTTGTTTTCTTACAAAACCATTAACTTTTAGCTTTTTAAATCTGCTCAAAACGGCGGAAAAGCTTTGTGATTATATTTTTTTACAAAAAAAATACATAACGATAATCATATTGTATTTAGAAAATGCAAATTGTTAAGATGACATTTAAAACGATGATAAATAAGAGTATATTTAAAAGAAAGCGTAAGTCGTTCAGAAAATGCACAAATCTTTTATTTATTTCAACCGTTTTGTCATATTTTTATAATAATTCCAGTTAAGTATTGAAATGTAAACAACCTTGTTTGTTTATTGTAGAATATTTGAAATTTATATTGTTTGAATAAAATATTTTAAATAAAAATAATCTATACCGTTTTTATATTAGATATTCAAAATAAATTTTAAATATTTATTAGAAGATAATAAGAATTAAATACTATTTTTTATTTAGTAAAAATATAAAAAAATATTATTTTAAATAGCGTATTAATATTTTTAATTCTAAATATAAATTATATATATATATGGAAATATATTTTATTATAAGAATATTTTTCTGTATATTTTTAAAACACGTGTTTTTAATTTTGTAAATCAAAATATTAAAAAAATAATAATTTCTAAATATAAATATGTTCTCTCAAAAATGAATTGTTATTTTACTAGTGATTGTTTAAGAAATATTTTATAAATAAATTATTTTATTTCATATACAGTAAAATCTTTTACTCAATATATTTTATTTTATTTTGCAAATTGATTTTATATAATTATTTTAATAATATTTTATTCAACAAATTATAAAAATACTAATTGAAAAATAACAATAATAATTTAATATATATATATATATATATATAACAATGATTTATATAATAAATAATTAATAAAACCTATAAAATAAAATCCAAAACTGTTTTATAAATAATATTTTTATTACTAACTTTTATACAAAAAAATATTTTTTGACGTTTTTATCTCGAAAAAAGTTCAATCAATCTGAATATATTTTTTTGAAGCTATTCCTGTGATATAAAAATCCAAAAATGTTACTTCTGATACTATCATTTGAGAAGATGTGAAAAACTGATAATTTTGATTTATTTTTTCTCAATTTCAAGAAATTTAATTGATATTGAAAGAAATTAGGTTTAAAATAGCTTTTTATATTTTCGAATGATATTATATTGATCTATAAATATTATTTTGACAGTTAGAGAGAGGCTAGTTAATGCCATTCAAGTTTATTTTTTTATGAATTGTTCATATCAAATTATTTTAATTTTTATTATTTTCATTTTATGTTTTTCTGTGATAGGAATATTTCATTTTAAGTTTTTTTTTGTGTAATAATCATGCACAAGTAGAAGGATATTAATTTTCTTTTCATTCAATTTTAAAATTTAGTGTAATTTAATCTCTCTTTTCCTCTCTCTCTCTCTCTCTATATATATATATATATATATATATATATATATATATATATTAATTTTATAGTATCATTATATTCATTTATAAAAATAAATTTATTATAGAAACAAATTTATATTTCTTTATCAGAACTTATTTATTAGAACTAAATATTAAGTGCTAATAAAATATTAATTTTTTTTTGCTTACAAAAATGATATATTTTATAAATTGATATTTTGAAATATTTTCATTCTATTCAAAGATTCTATTTTCAATTCATATAAATCTAAATGTTTATTATTTCCATTTTATGTTTCTTTATGATTAAAATATTTCATTTTATGTTTTTTGAGGGGGTTATAACCATGTGCAAGTAGAAGAATATTTTTCTTTTCATTCGATCTTAAAATTTAGTGTAATTTAATCTCTCTCTCTCTTTCTCTCTCTCTCTCTCTCTCTCTCTCTATATATATATATATATTAATTTTGTAGCATCATTATATTTATTTGTAAAAATACATTTATTATGGAGCAAAATTTATATTTCTTTATCATAACTATTTTATTAGCCCTCAGTATTTATTAAATTTATTTATAAATAATATGAATTCAATAAATATTTTATACTAATAAAATATTTACTTTTATTTACGTTGAAAATTGATATATTTCATAATTTGATATTTTGAAATATTTTCATTCTATTCAAAGATTCTATTTTCAATGAATACAAATCTAAATCTGTATCAGCAAAAAAGTATATCAATTTCCTTAAAACGTTCGGTCATGGGTTCATTCTGAACATTTCGTATTGATATTATCCCAACATTAGCGCCATTTCTGACTAAATACAGTAATTACACTGATCGCAACGGTCTATACTTTTTTCGCACAATTAAAAAGGGAAAGCCATAAAAATAACTATCTGTGCAGATGTCGGCGATAATCAGAAACGATCAGTGGTACAAATGCGAACGTATATTTCCTGCGTACAAGTCTAATTGGAATTGTGTACTTTTGATTATATTTCGTTTTAAAAAACGCACATGGCTTCTAGGTTTTTATTGATTACTGATTATCATGATCTGTTTTATTTGTAAAATATATTGTTTACATGTCAACGTAGACATATTGAAACAGCGTTATTATTATTATGAGTGTGTGTGTACATTTTTTTTTTTTTTTTGCAGAGCCAGTGACTGAAATAATCGGCGGACCCGAACTGTACATCGATCAGGGCTCGACGATTAATTTGACGTGCGTGATGCGGTTCGCTAGCGAGGCGGCGTCGTTCAGCCATACCGTACGTTGGTCACATAACGGGCGTCCGTTGCACTACGATTCTCCCCACGGCGTCGGCGGCGTCAGCCTAGTGACAGAGCACACGGCCAGAGCGACCACCAGCCGCCTGATGATCATGAAAGCCGCACCAGCAGACTCGGGGGTCTACGCTTGCGCGCCACTCGGTGCAGATGTCGCCAGTGTACGAGTGCACATACTTAATGGTCAGTGTCGATATTTGCAAACGAGACCCGACAGCGATACACGACGACCGATAGAATTATTTATTGTAATTGCACATCGTAAAATGTATTTTTTTTAATCGCCTTTATTAGTCATATTTCATATGTGTAGCGTACGTATACAAATACATGTTATTATTAATATTATCATCAACGCAGTAACGGCAACATCGCAAACAGTAGTCGTTAATCTGCTGTTGGATGAGGCTGATGAATATTTCGGTTTGAAATAAATTGAAAACATTTAGAATTGATATATTCATATAAACGGAAGCGGATGCATTCGAATGTTTGATTCAATAATATAATAACAGATAAAATATAACTTCCAACTATATTACAACTATACTAAGAAAACTAACTACAGAATAAATCCATCTGTTAATAAAAAAAACCATCGTTAACCAAAAATTACATTTTTTTAAAAAAAATATTATTAATACAAATCGAAATATAGTTACAATACTTCTTGCAATAACTTTTTTAATGTTAATTTTATAACCAGACATTTTTTTAATTTTTTTTATCAATCATACCAGAATCAGATATAACAATTAATTTTGTTTAATTTATTTTTTAATAATTCATTAATCCATTTGAAAAATAGGTTTAATTAACTTTTTACAAAAATTACATATATATATATATATATATATATATATATACTGCTACTACTGATAGCCCACATCAACCCACTGCTGGGCGAAAGCCTCGTCGAATGTCATAATTAAAAAAGAAGACATTTCCAATCCTCTTCCATTCTTTCCTGTCGCTGGCCAATCTCATCCAACCTTGGTCTTCACAATACTTCACAATTTCATCTCTCCATCTTTGATGTGGTCTTCCTTTGGGTCTCTTTTTATCTCTTGGTCTCCATTCCGTAACAATCTTCGTCCATCTGTTGTCTTCTCTTCTCGCTATATGTCCTGCCCATATCCATTTCAACGATTTAACTTGCTCTATTATATCAATTACTTTTGTTTGAATATATATATATATATATTTCAATTTTTGGTAGGAGAGATTCACTATGTTCAACTTCGATTTTTAAAACTCGAAGTTGGACATGGTGCTATAACCTAATTTTGTAAAAATACAGCTGTCACGAAATTTTGGTAAGGAAATCCTCACTAAATTAGTATTGTTGGAATCTGAAGCCTGACAAGAGGTATAGTTTTTCTAAGGGCTACATTTCTTTATATATATATATAGAGAGAGAGAGAGAGAGAGAGAGAACAGAAGAAGGAGAGAAAAAGATTTATGAACAAATGATTAGACAGGAGAAACATATAAGAAAATTTATGGGAGTAGAATGGAAGAAAAAAGCATTAAATCTCGTAATGTAAAATTTTTTGAAAGAAATCATCCATCAATGGATAAAAAAGACTAATAATTATATATATATATATATATATATATATATATATATATATATATATTATAAAAATAATTTTTAATCAATTAAAAATTACAAAATTTTAAGTGAATGGAAGCAAATGGAAGAATAAGAATCGAGTGGAATAAACTTAAACTAAAAATTACAATAATTAAATCAAATATTTTATTTTTCTTAAAAAATGATTTTATATTACTAAAGAAATTCAAACACAATATAGACGAGAAAATCTTAGAAAAATATTCATTAGGAGTTAGAAACAATTAGGAACGAATAAAATAAATTAGAATAAAAAAAGTATGCAAATGAAGATTAGAGTGTAGAATGTGAAAATTGTAAGGATATTTTGTAAGAAGGTAAGAAAACATGTGTAGAAATTACAAAATAGATTGGTGAGTAAGTGAGATAATAATATCAAGGAATTTAACAAAATGTTTTGGAGAATCCGTGGATCGTTTGAACTTAAAAAGGGAAGAAGTCTTTATCCAAAATTAAATTGACATATCCTGGAAATTACATATACATATACATATATATATATATATATATATATATATATATATATATATAATTGAATAATTCTTGAAATGTTCACAATTTAATTCTTCAAATCTTTTATTGTCACTTGAACGATCAGACTGGAAAATATCTTATTACAAGAGCATTTTCAGCAAATAGAAAATAATATCCACCGAATTTTTAAAATTGCTATATCTTCTAAACTATTAAAAACATTGAAGAGAAATTTAAGTATACATTTAAAAAAAATATCAGTATATCCATATTTTAGTTATTTAATAAATATTTTATAATAATAATAAATATTATCAATCTGTTTCGTGAATTTCTAAATTTATTACTATAAAATATTGATATTTCAGTTCCTATTATTTTTTTATATATTTAAAGACAATTCTATAAATAGAAATTCAGAAATTATGTAAAGACTATATTTTCTTAACTTATAAATTATCAAATATATTATTAATTCATTTAAAAGTATTGGAAAAGCTTAGAATACCAAATAGCATTTTCAATAAATAATGATTGATTTACTTAGAATGCAAGTTGATATTCCTGGATATTGAAATATTAATAGAAAATGAATTTATTTTTCTTATTCTTTAATTCAATTCAATTATATATCAGAAAATTGTTATATTTTTATTCTGTAAAATTTATTTTAAAAGATTTTTTAACTCATACACTAAGGAAAATCTGTAAAAATTTTTTACACTATATATATATATATATATAAATATGTATGTATGTGTGTGTATGTCATCAGTTATATTCTTTATTTATAAATTTCAATGTACTCCTCGCCGACAGTTTACATTAATCACAAAAACAAAAAAAACTTGATAATCAAACCCATTTAAATTAATTAAACATTCAGTTATTATTTTGAAACGTTAAATGAATCTCCATTCTATATAGAAACGTCTATTGAAACGTTATCGTCGACAATCAGTGAAAATAACATTCGACTCTACGCACTCAAAAAAAAAACACAACAATTTTTATCCGAACGTTGTACAACGATAACGGATACCTTTCTATTTTGTATAGTCGCGAATCGAACGTGGGCAGTTCGATTTTCATTTATATGTTTGTTTATTCTCCTTTCAATTCGATTATGATCAATGTAACGATGTTCGTGAGCCAAATAAGATAGCAAAATTAAATCGAGTACAATAGAATGAGATATGGATTTTAATCTGCTCCCGATCTGACTCATTACTTTATAATGTTTATCTTGTTTCGCTCGTACAGAAAATAAACATAATTCAAGTTAATCGAATGCAACAGAAAGAGATAATAAGCATTTAAATCTCACGAATATTTCGTATGGTTCCGTGTAATATTTGCCTTTTCTTATACGTTCGAGGTAAATATAATTTAAGTTCATTAAGACCTGTATATCCCAGCCCTTACTATGTTGGATTGAGAACAATGTAACTCAATTTAGGTGCGCTACACATTATATCCGAATATGCGGTTGTGTGTATGTGCACGTCAGCACAAAGGATAAAGGGGTGATCTGTCGACTCTTCGCATCCTAGATTTATACGGTTTTATCTGTATAAATGATAAAGAGTGAAATACGTAGTTTTCCATTCGTACACACGTGTACGTGTGTGTATGTATGTTATTTTTTTTTATTAGCTTTACAGTGTTTCCATGTTTACACATAATACCTATCGGTTTAATTTGGACGTGTTTTTTTTATCAACAGAAAGTATGCTTTTTTT
Organism: Neoneuromus ignobilis; assembly: GCA_029203775.1. Classification (NCBI taxonomy): domain Eukaryota; kingdom Metazoa; phylum Arthropoda; class Insecta; order Megaloptera; family Corydalidae; genus Neoneuromus; species Neoneuromus ignobilis. The sequence goes on from CP092089.1 coordinate 48,174,885, forward strand.
ATTACAAAAATTGAATTTTTTTCCAAGTTAAGCTAATTTTTGTACAAAGCATACAATATACATTTTGTTTTTAAACGACATACGTGAATCTCGACACGTTATTTCATGACATAATTATAACTTAATAATCAGATAATTTAATCATTTGGTCTTAGTTAATCTGTTTTTTAATTAGAAGTTATAATCGGGATATACATTTTTATGTCAAACAGAATCAAAGTAATGCTTTTTTCAATTTTCAATAATTACAAATACATGTTTCATTTTTAATTCAGGAATAACATTTTTTAATCTCATTTTATTTTTTAAAACACAAAATATTTAATAATGATTAAATATATATTTTAAATATAAAAAAAGTGAAAAATTTATACTTTTTTAAAAATATCATTTATCTGGATTATTAGTCACATTTTTATTTTTTATTGATTTTTTGGCATTTTTCTTATTTCATTATATATATAAAATAATTACATAAATGACTTGGAAAAAACAGATTTTTAATACCATTTTAATTCATGCATCTGTGATTAAAACTGTTATATTAATAATTTTTTTAAAGCAACAATATCTAAAATTATGGTAGTATACATAAATCATGGGAATATTTAATATCATCTACTAAAAGAAAATGATCGAAAAATAAAATTAATGATAAAAATTTTTATACATTAAAACGGTTTACAAAATCACAAAATAAAATAGAAATCGTTAAAAATCTTGAAAATCCAGTTCCTTAAAAAAGAGCTTATTTTGATCTCTACAAATAAAAAATACATAAATAAAGAAATTATAACGATTTATTATTTTTATGTTTTATTATCTAAATCCTTTTTATATATGTATATTGATTCTGGATCATTTGCTATAAATACTGGATGAAAGATTTCCATAAATACTTTCATTTCCAGCTATCTAATGCCTTTTATCTTCCATTCCACATCAAAAAATTTTGTTATATATTTATTTCATCTATTCATGAGTCTCTTATTGGGCCTTTTTATACCTCATTTCTCCTTCCCCCTCCCTCTCTAGATAAATATATATGATATTTTTTTCACGAATCAAGTTTATATCTTTTTGAAAGATATGATTTTTTGCAAAAACACGTCTTCTTATAACATTTAAAAAATAAAAGTGTTATATCTAAACCTTATATTTGTAACAGTATTTTATTTTACTGATAATAATTCGTATGTTTATTTTGTGATAATGAAAATACGACTGCTTCCGTAATATTCTTTTTGTGTTAATGTTAGTCTCATTAAATGTCAAGAGTGTTTATATACCCGTTCGTAATTATCGTCGCCTAGGTTACTTATATACGGTCCTTAAGTGGTAAGCATATCTCGAGGAAAGTGGATTCTAATGCCATTAAATCTATACAATATAAATGTATTGCAATATGCTCGAATTGTAGATATTTATTATTACGTATTTTTTTATTTATTTCGTTACAATTATAATGAATTTGTTATTTATTATAGAACTTTTTTTTTGTATTTTTTTAGACTGAATGATAATTATACATAAACATTTGTTGTTCATACTTTTATATAATTGTATTTTTACAAATTTATAAATCGTGACCCAAATATATAATTTTTAATTTGAAAATAAATGTAAATAATTAATATATGTTTTTATATACACAATATATATATATATATATATATATATATATATATATATAAATTATGAGTTGATACAAAACGTTGCTAAATAAAATTCCACAGAAAAACATTTTCATATTTTAGTTTGTTATACATTCTTTGCTACGTCATTCTCACAAACACGTCCGTGTGTCAAATCGCATCCTCTCGACTGAAATTTGGTATTCGTCTTGGCCGTTTTACGCCTCTGCAACACCTACCGCATATTTTATTTATCCTCCAGGCATCACTTGTTCTTGTTATGAGGCCTTTCCATTTCCACTTGAGTTTCTTCACTCTTCGAATAATATTCAATTCGTATTTGTTGTCGTATATTTTTTTCTATATATTCAACTCTTATTATATGTTGTTTATCTCTTTGTAAAAGACGAGTGAATGTACGTCTCTTATATGTTTTGTCTGATTTTTTTTATGAAATCGACTCGAGATTCTATATTCACATGTCATTAGGGAAAATATATTTGCTGGAAAAAAATACACGTTATTGAAATCTAATTACATTTGTATTGAATTTCATATTTTTTTGACAATTTTATAAATTTATCATTACGTTGTTTATTCTTATTTATTATTTATAGCAGATATAGTATAATTCTATTTGGTATAATTTGAAATTTCTTGTTAAGGTAAGGTTTTTATAAAATAGCATTTCTTTGAGTATTAAATTATATTTAATTTTTCTTATATTTTTTTAAATTATATATAAATGAATTACTATTATAATTGTAATTTTTTTTAGTATCATTAACATAGAAAATACAATATTTTTTAAACTTATATTTCAAATACGAATTATAAAATTTCAAAGAATTGATTTTATTAACAACTTTTATTAAAAGGTACTTTTCTATAGAGTTGCATGAATTTGGAATTATGTTTATTCGAATATTTATAAATTCCTTCATCAATGAAAACATAATTATTTATTGAAATTTAACTTTTGATACTGAACTATCAAATCCAAATAGTCATATTATTATTATTAAATGGTAAAATTACATACCTCCTACAAAATCGTTAAAGAACACTTATTATTTTTCGTTGAATTAAATTGTATTATAACTAATAAATATGATTATTATATATAGTCATAAAACTTTTATAAACTAAGTAATTATAAAGAAAAAATTCATAAAAAAATTATTTTATATCTAAGATAAAAAATAGGTGTATCTCTACAATTAAAATCAATAAATATTAAATTTATATTTTTTAGTAAATTTCAAACTCATTGATAAGTTTATTTTTAGACTTCATAATTTAATTTTGATTGATTTCTCATTTGAAATAAATGTATAAAATAATTTATATATGTATATATATCTTTGTATAGAAAATAAAATAAATCCATTACTCGTTAATCAATCTTCATTCTATTCATCAATTAAAGTCTACGTCACTAATTGACATTAAAATGTTCAAATAATCATTACTAACGTTAGAAAATAAGATAAAATTAACCACTTATTTAGAACTAATATCGTTAATTAGTTACTTCACTGCAAATTTCTTTTTTACATGGAAAACGTATAAAAATCGTTACTAATATTTTTCACTGACAAATTAAAATCAAAATATAAATTAAGTCTTTATAACGAATATATGAACCCGAGCAAAATATCACGGAATAAGCCAATTATATACCTGTTAGAGAAATGTTTTAAAATAACATTTTAAAAATCTACAAATCAGTAAATCTTAATTAACCTTATATAAATTAGATTCGAGCATATAACATATAAACAAGCTTAATCTACAGTAATAATAATGAAGAAATTAATTCATTATAGTACAAAATTTTCGCATAAATTCATTATATATATATATATATATATATATATATATATATATATATATATATAAAGCTTGAAAGATCATTAAAGTATATTAATTGTAGTCGTATTTTCTCGCTAAGGTTTTTTGGTACTTTTTTACACTTTGAAAAATAATAGAGATTTGATGTTAAGCTCGACGATCTGTCTTAAAGAACAAAAAAATATTTTCCCTTTATCTTACAACTAAGTAATAAATAGTAATGCGTCAGCGAATTTTTATTTGTGTTTTTATGATGAGATAAAATTACGTAATATATCCAATTGATTGATTATTTGATATTTTAGGTCATGTCAGAAATCTGAATTATTGGCCATAGAATTAATTTAATTATGTTTGACTTATTATTTCAACGTATTTTTTGAGTAATCGTGAATTTATAAATATATAGTAGATTATTAAAAAAAATGAACATAATTAATGATTTCATGTATAAAAGATAAATACAATACAAAATACACAAAAATTGTTAATTAAATATCAGTAAAGCAAAATGTTGATTGTATTGATTTTTAATGGAAAAAAAGTGTAGAAATTAATCATCACCATTTTTGATACACAACTGTACATGACATCCCAACTGTGCATATAGGAAGATACTGGCTTTAATGTGCTGAATGTGATATTGGCACAGAATTGCGAGATGTTGTTTTTCAATCATCTAAAGTGTGTAGATTACTGTTTTTCGTCCTATCCTTGACATAGCTTTCCAGGAAGAAATTTAACGGACATTCAGAACAATCTAACGGTCAATATATATTGAGACTGTTATATATTATATTTCGAAAATAAATATTTTTTTAAATATTGTTTCCATACAGTAAAGTCATTGTAAATTAAAATATTTACAAATATTTTTCATATGGATTTATAGCTAATATTTGAATGAAATCTAATAAAAAAATTAATTTATATAAAATCTATTTGTGTAAAATGATAAAATATTTGATTAAAAAAACAAATATTGTTGAAATTAAATAAAGTCGACTGATATAACATGATATTTATTAAACGACAGTTCATTATAACAAAGTTCAATTGTGTTTGGGAATAACTAGTGCAACTTTCCAATCTTCTCTCTATAAAACGCTTGACAGAATAATGTAATTAAGAATTTAATAATGGCAGATCGTTATTTTCACAGAAATTCCCTTGAAATATAATATACTTTATTTTATCTGTATATTTAATGAATTTGTTTGACTCGAAAATAAATTGTTGAAGTTTTCGAATATAACGAATTATTTGATGAAATTTTATACGGTGACAAATATAGAATGATGTGCTGTATGCATAGATTACACTCGTATGAATATATATATATATATATATATATATATATATATATATATATATATATATATAAGGACCTATAAGGGTTATGTATATGTGGTTTCTGTAATAAAGTCTGACATTATAATAGATGTAACTTGAGGTTTAATTATTGGCGTAAACGACAAATGAAACACAAGTCAAATTATATCATTGTATATCATCACTTTTGAAACATTTCGGTCTCAATTTACAGATGTTATTAAGATGTAAATATATAGTCCTTCCTTCTGCTTATATATATATATATATATAAATAATTTCCAATTATATTTTCAAAATTATATATTTCACTTATGAAATTATTTAATAATTTATTTTAAATAAATTTCAATTTAAAATTTATGTAAATTTTTATTGATATTCAATAAAATCATCTTTTTGAATACAAAAACCCAATACTGTAAATGAAAAAAAATCATATTTTAAATGTTTTTTTTTGATGAATTTAAATATTTTTTATTTTTTCATGTATTGAATATACGTAATAAACAACAATAAAAAATAATCCAAAGATTTCAGTATACTCCAAGTTTATCGGTTGTCAATTAAATTGAATTGCGAGTATTGTTCCAATTGGATTTGTGTATCATTGATATTCAATTGAAACGTTAATAATTAATTACGTTAATATCTAGAATAATATATCATTTTTACATATTGGGCCCGCTTGTTGAGATAATATTGATAATAATTATAAAATTTTAATCACTTTCATTAAGGGTGATGTCACTGAACATTAATCAATTAGCATCCGATTACAGCAATTCGATGTCAGTACTTTTATCTGGTCGACATTCACAAACGTATCGATACTCCCTGTAATGGTTCATTACGTTAAATATGGATTAAAAAGTGGAGATATTACGGGATTTATTATGAAATTATAACGTGTGTTAATATTATTGCTTTAACTTTGACCAAATTTCATATTTTTTAAATTAAATCAAAGATGATTTTACAATTGATTCTTAATTTTCGGTACAAAATCTTTTCGAGAAATTTAAAAACGTTTTTATGATAATTAAATATACTATTTGAGAATATAAATAAAACTAATATATATACACATTAAACTTCTTATATCTGGTATTTTTATAATGTAAATCATTTACTAATTTTCAATATCCATTGTTATTTACTCCCCTAAGTCACTTCTACATTCCTCATATAATATTTCTGTGCATCACTAACCAAAATTCTCAGTATTTCATATTTTCTTTTCTTTAATATTCACTCATGTATCCTTTATGGCCGTTTGTCTACATTATTTTTCGTCATATATTCAAATCATCCTAAAATTTATTGTCAACTGTATATGTAATATTATTATTATTAATCTTCCATTCCCTTTTTTATCATTTATATTTTCTACTTTTGTCATAACTTGTCTCTCAAATCTTATAACTATATAATAGACAAAAAAATCAAATCAATTATTTTTAATTTGTTTACGATTTTATTAGAATATATTATGGAATGGAGGAGAAAAATGACGGTCCTGGCTTTGATAATCTTTTAATTAATATATGGATCATGAGTTTCATTTGCAGCTATCAAGATATCCAACTATTTGTTTGTAATTGAAAGAAATTATTTTATATGGTGTTGTAAAACAAATACAAAAATCATTTAAATTCAATATCGACAAATAAACATAATCATTTCTTATTATTGAAAACTCATAATTGAGAACTCTTTCTCAACTGAATAAATTTGAATTTTTCAATCGAAATAATGTGTTTGTAATTATTTATTGCAAATATTGTTAAAAATATATAAGAATATACCTAGGATTTTCACATAATAATAATATGTTTGTTTATGATTGAAAATCTGATAACAAGAATTCAATACAGAATAATTAAATTCAGTTTTACAAAATTTTAAGACAACTAATTTTATTTAACAGTCATTGTTGAATAAATTAGATTGTTTTAAGTAAATGACCTATAAAATTTTTTAACTTTTCTCATAGTTAATTGCATAAACAAAATAACAAATTTTTATTCTATATCTATTTTTAATCCAAAATTGTATAAAAAAGTATTGAATCATTAGTAATTATACTTTGCATTTATTTAAAAAATATAATTAATTTTGTAAGTTTATTTCACTTAATTTTATTCAGACTGATTATGTGATTCATTTATTTATTTTTAAGCATATATACAAAACTATGTCAATTTTATGTATGTAAATAAATATTTAAAGTACATTTTATTCATAGAAAATGTTGTAATAGACTTTAGTTAGATATTAATCTTCTCATTTATATGGGCCATCCTTCTATCTATACAGTTAACCGTCAGTTTTAATAGGGGGGATTGAGTAGGATTTACAAGACTGACCCTATTGTGTTAATATGGTACTAAATAGAAACTCAACACAGCAGAATGAATTTAGGAATTCTCTAAAGACTCTATTACCTTTGACGTTATGATGCAAAATTTCAAATTATCATCACAAATCTTACTTCATTTTATTTTCATATTCTTTAAAAAACAAGATTGTTCATATAACGTTTGTTGAGATTTTTTTTATTCCGTAATAAAATAAAAAAGCACGCTTTATAATTTTAACTAGAGTAATAATGTTAAATATCCTGTAAATTTAATATATAAAAGTTTTGTAATTTTATATATTTATCAAGGACTTGTTATCGGTTAAACATTGCCATTACACATTTGCTTCAAACATAAAACTGATTTACGACTGCACTTTGAACATTATTTTTTCTAAACGATATAATAATAATTTACTATAAAATATTAACTTCGAAACGAAAATCGTAAAATTTGTATCTGAAGAATAACTTTAATTTTTTTCTCTTATATACAGATAATTTATTAGATGTACTTGAATAACTTTTAATTTTTGTTCCACATATGTAATTAATACTTTTCATATAATTTTAAATATTGTAGTTTTTATTTACATTTTATTATCAATAATGATTTTTCCACATAAACATGTTGCAACTTCAAATTTAAATTATGTACATCTGTTATAATAAATTGTATTTCTCTGAAAGTAGTTGACTTTATTAGTCGAATATTTTGAAAGATGTCATATATACAGATCAAAATGAAACTATAAAAATGGACAAAAAGATATATTACCAATTTAACATTAGCAATAAAGTTGAAAACTTTCATATTTAAAAAAAAGGACATAAAAATTATCGAATATTTTATAGAAATATTTTATAGAAACATTTTTCCTGAAAATATCTTTCAGCGTCGCGAAAGAAGACACACATATTACATTCATTTCTATGTTACAAATTACCTTATTCAAATTTCTCCATTTGTATCCACACATTTTTTCTGACAGCTCAAAGCCTGAAATGCAACTTTATGTCTATTTTATTTATTATCATCCAACAATCCTTTTCTGTATGTAATCTTCTCATTTACATTTTATTCAATCATCGCATATTTTTCTATCTAATCTTCTTATATTTTATTTTGAGAATAATTCAGCATTTTTTTTATTAATTTCAGCAATTTAATAGAAATTAATGAATATGTGTATGGTGAAAGGTTACGTTTATAATTAATAATTTCCTCTTTCGAAATTGTGAATTCGTAAATCGGTTTTTCATTCTGTTTCCAAATGTTATAGTTCTCTCGTACAATCATTTATCAAAACACCCATACAAATTTCAAATAAACAAACACAATCACCCACTCCTCATTGTATTTCTATACACTTACCATACTAGTACATTGATTGTACGTAATGAGTATATGTTTTTGAATGCGGGATAATGGACAACATTGAATAGAATTGTGGGAATAACCAGTAGATAAATTGAGTTATTCTACACAAGAATTAATTTAATAAAATATCATTGGGAAACACTTATTTTATTCACACAATCTCTAATATATATCGGATTAGATTCTTGGTATTTTCGTAAAAAATAATATTATAAGAATCTCTTTTTATAACAACTTCGAAAAGGAATAACAAACTTTACATAATCTCAGTTAATCTACAAATATAAAAAGCAAAAAAATATTAATAAGTATACCAAAATATAAAAAAATATTTGATAATTGTTAAAATAAAATTTACGTTCTAGATTTTAAAACATTTCTTTTTTATACAAAAAATTAAATTGTTAAATGTAGATATTTGAAATTTAATGATTTTTTTAGATTTTATTTTAACTTTTGCCACGTAATGTTTTATAAATTCATTTTATTTTAATTATATTAAAATTTAAAAAAAATATTTTGGAAGAAATTTCATGATTTTTAAAATATTTTACACATTTGAACATTAAAATTTATTGTATATTATTATGGAATATTTTTATTTAATAATTATAAATAGAAACTATTAAAATATTTGTTAAGTTTTTTCATAAAAATATTTATATTTGTATCATTTTTTTATTTGTTTTTATTTTTTATTATCTATGTCGATTATAATTAGATAAATGAATATAAGAAAATCTATACAATGTTGTTAATAATTTATATTAAGAAATAATACTGTATTCATAAATATTCTCTTTTCAGGTGAACATCCTGCTGCGATGTACCACAGTCTCAGCATTATAATTAAGTGTTCAAACTATTTAATTGTGAGTTTCAGTATATTTTTACTAGTGAATCATATACTTAAAACTCCATAGTATTAACTTTGACTACATGATACTATATTACATCAGAATATATGACTCGAATAAGTATAAAATATGTTTTGAAGTTTTGATATTAACTTGCACAGAAACTTATATGAATTGCAGCAAGTGAGTAAAAAATATGTATCATCTATAAGAAGTGCACGTACCGCAGGAAATTTCTTGACGATATCCACGAAGAAACTTACTAATTGACTTCACTTACGTTGAAGTTGTATGTTATTTTTTTCTCCATATTTTATAAATAAGTACCTGTACCAAACGTCAATAATGTGTAGTGATATCGATTCGATTTGATATTTTTTTCATGTTTCAATGCTTATCAAATCCAGTTAGTAGTACATTAATAATTCTGCTGTCAGATTATAGTAAATACATACATTATTTAAATCATAACGAAATAATACGGCATTAATAATATACAACTTGTGAAATATTAATTTTATTTAATAAAACAACATGTTGTATTTTATATGTAAATAATAATAATATTTTAGATATCAAAATATTGAAATATTTTATTTATTTCAATACGTAGAAATTATTTCTATTCAATTCAATAATAAATGAAACATTATATAAGTTTTTTATTCAATATTTTCTCTGAATTTATTGTAAAAATACAATAGATAATATCAAATGCAAACACAACGAAAGCAATATATTATTATAAAAAAATTAGAATGTTTTAATACTTTTTATTTTTTTTAACACCTATTTATTTTTATATATTAAATGATTATTGATAAAAATATTTTTTTATATTTAGTTAATCTCTACTTTTTTAAAAAATATAATCTTCAAATTCTAAAAACAGTTCCATTCTTCAGTTTTATGGAAAAGAAATGGATTTAATTTACAAAATTTGCCCACAGGCCTATATACAAATATAATATATATTTATTTGAAACAATTTAGAATAAAATTTATTTTTTAATTATTGCAAAAAATCTCAAAAAGTAATCCACTCATACTTATTATCCTTCTTTGAATCAATTACTAAGTTATTGTTAAATAACAGAGTAGTATATAGCTAAAGTAAAATTTGAAACTTTTTCATATTTATTTTTTTAAAAAATAAATTTTTCTATTATTTAATTTATTTAAAATTTATTATTTTCAATATTCTCACATAAAATGTGTTTTTAATATAAAAATTAATTACCATTTTGATTAATTTATCAAATTGTTAAATATTTCCATAATCTATAAAATTAAATTAAAAATATAATTTGTAAATTATTTTGTATGATATTTATTTTCAGATATTAAAAATCATAATAATTTTTTTTATTTAGCATTTTTTATATCAAATTTTATGATCTGTGCGTCTCTATTATATTATTCGTAATAAAATACGATAAAATAACTACTAGGTTTGATACTTATTTTTCCCTTTTATTTTAATGATTCTGTAAGGGTATAAAAAAACTATATATATATATATATATATATATATATATATATATATATATATATATATAATTTCAGTTATTTTAGTAATAATATTTTTATGAATTCCAAGAATAGTATTTATTTGAAAGTAAAATCGTATAGCATCATAATATAATTAATTAAAAAAAAATTAAATAATTATATATAAGTTCCAAATATATTTTTTAATCAATTTATGATAAACTTTCAAATTGAATGATGGAAAAAATTAAATAAAATTTATTATGAAAAACTTAAGGATTTGATAAATATTGAAAATTTTAACGCAATATTCCTGTATATCTTAAATATTTAGTTTTAACATATGAGCTTAAAAATAGAATAAAATTTGTTATCAATAAGAGTATTTAAAGAATAATAATTTAACCCAGATTTATTTTAAACGTATTTTTCTTCGCTATGGGATAAACAATGTATAAAATTTAAAGTTCTTCAAATATATGTTTTTACTTTTAAGAAATAATTGTACATAATTATATTTGTTTTTAATAAAAATTCTAATGTTACAAAATATATTTATATTTTTATTATTCTTTACATATATAACTCGCTTGATGTGTTTTTATACAACTGTGTTTGATTTTATAAAAATATGATAACAATTTATAAAAATAGAATAAAACGTTTTCCGGTTTTAATTTAATATAACATTTTAATTATGTATTTAGAAATTTATTATATGTAATTTTTATCATAACAACAAATTTTATTAAAAAGTCTTTGAAATACATAAATTAATTCTGATCTTTTTTTGTGAAAATTCTTTTTGTATATCTTTGATTTTCTTTTGAATAAAGTCGACGTATTTTTATTAGTTATTATTAACTGAGAGACTTGATGTTTAGAAAAAAATATAAAATGAATATACAAAATGTCACCATCCCATATCACTGTTTTAAAGAAATGAAATTCCTGAATTTTCGCATCCATTTTCAATTTTATTTTAAAGTAGATAGTAGAATAGTTATATATATATATATATATATATATATATATATATATGTACGAGGGTCGTTTGATAAGTATGGTAAAAAAGTAAGAAGAACTAAATTGAAAAATTTAATTAATTAATTAAATTAAACAATAAATAAATTTACCATACTTATCAAACGACTCTCATATATATATATACATATATATATATACATATATATATATATATATATATATATGTAAATTATTTTTGTTTATTTTTAAATGTATTTGATGGAATAAATGTAGAATTTAAATAAAAAATCCTACATCAACAAATTTACAAATAATATAAAAATGGAATATACTATGCTATTTACAAATAATATGAAATGAAAAATTTAGTTGTTACTTTTGTATATTAATAAAATGCAAATAATTTATAAAAATATTAAAATTTATTAAAATCTAAAAATCAAAACTATATAATTTACTTTTAAATAAATAATGACAAACATCATTAATTATTAAACTCAAAATTATCTGTTGGATTAACATGAAATTATGATATTTTTTTAATTCCAATAATCTTTTTTCATCTAGTGGACTAAAATAATTTTAAACATTCATTTTCAAAAAAAATATTTTTCACAATTTTATTTCAAATTATTTATAATTATGTTAAATAAAACTTAATAGTCATCAAATGACATTGAATGAATTATTTACCAATTGATTTTTTCCGATATGAGTAATTTAATATTCTATCAGATATAATTGAAAATTTAATTATAAATTAAAATTTCAAGACGTGTTTATTGACGTCTATTAAATTTCTTTTGTAAAATCAAAGATTTAATTCCGTTTGCAATTTTTATTTACAAAATTGTATGCTAATACAAAATGATATATTTTTAATATTAAGTACAATCAAGTCAAAAAATTAAAAAAACATACACGTGTTTAACACTTGTGGTATTAATAATAAGACACGAATTTAAAATTTAGGTTCTCATTCTTACAAAAATATTTTTTTATATAAAAATATTCGGAAAAAATAATCAGCAGATAATTATTAAAAAATATCCACAGTTTGTATTTTTTAAAAATATAATTTAATTTAATTAAATATTTATTTCTGTTTTCTGAAATTGATTTTTTCATTAATATTTCTGGAATATTTTTCCAAGAAAAACCCTTCAAAATATTTATTAAAAGTTTATCTATTGTAGTTTTGAGTCAGTATCTTATCAATTCTGTATTTCAATTAATATATTTGTTTTTTAAAATATATACATTTTTTGAAAAAAGTAATAAAAATGTCAATCGAAGTGACAAAATAATCTTTAGTCAGTCGTGAAATAAAAAATATCAATAATAAAATTGATTAAAAATATTTCACAATTGAAAATCAATAATTACGAAATAAAAATTTGTAAAAAATCAAACACAGTTCTATAAATTAATTTGATTGATTTGTGTGAATATTTAGCGAAAGAACCACGCAAATGTATCAAAAAAAAATTATAATATTGAAGGATCTTAGTAAATTATTCTGATGTAACATTTTCAAGTATAAAATAAACAGACACGTTTCGTCAATAAAAAATATATAATTGGTATATTCGGAAATTTTTAATTAATGTTAATTAAAACTTATTTTTGTATTAAATATAAGTTTATAATTAAACATAAAGTATATCGGAAACTTTTGATACCTACGGAATATTTTTACATAAGATTACTGTATTTTTAATCATAGAACGAGTTCGTTTCAATTTTTATTGTACTTGCAAATATATGCTCAAACTTATACGATTTTTTTTCAAAAAAAATGTACATATTAAAAATTACGTCAGTGTTAACTGTGTTGTATTTGCAACATTTGGTTTCTTTTCAGCAGTTACATTTAACTGAAAAAGTACACGTAGCTTAAATACACAGTTTAATGAGAAAAAGTTATAAATAATTATTTAGTTTATAATAATTTCTTTCATTTAATTGCCAAGAATTCAATATTTTTAATAAAAATTTGCTAATATTTTTTTATAAGTATAAAATATGTATAATTCTATATTTAAACATTTATAAATAAAAATATTTTATTTTTCAGATTATATATAAGTATAGATAAATATATATCTTTGTTTGTAATTCTTATCAATGTTTATAGACGCTATAGTATAAAAATATCAAATTGCATTGAATTATAAATAGAATCACTGTACGATTATTAGGAAGCATAAAATGGTTTCATTTCGATCTTTGTATATTTGAAAGGAATACACGAGTCTGTTTAAATACAATGGACAGTGATTAAGAACGCATATAAGTGCCTGAACAATACTAAACGAATTGAATCCTAGAAAATCCAACTTTGAGATATTGCTTGGCGTCTATTTGAGTTCAAATTTATGCTCTGTTATTGATATTTTGATAAAAGAAATAATATTGATAATTAAAATAAATAACACATGATCGATTTGGATCAATTGTCCAAATATTTAATAAGGAATAAAAGAGATTTTTATTAATTTTTCGAACATGTAAAATATAGTGTATTCAATACATTTGTTTTTGTGTTTTCGAATAAATATAATTCACATATCTATTTGGAAATATGTTTCATTTGTATTGTATTTTCAACTGTAAATATTATGTAAAATAAATTAATATAAATGTATTTGTTTTTTATATCAATTATATTTTTTAATTGTATTGTCCTGTGATATAACTGTTTTTATTACAAATTTATTACCATGTATTATTTCTTTATGTTTAAAATATTCAATGTGTTATGCCTTTTGTAATCAATTTTTAGGTAAATTAAAGAGGACGTATTAAAAATAAATACTAAAAAATAATCATTTTTACACTTAAATTCATTTATTTATAAATTATCAATATCTTTTAAAATAATATTTAATTATTTTTGACTATTGAAACAAAATATAAAAATATATATTATTACATCATTTTTACAATTTTCATTTATTCAACTTGATGAATATTTTTTTTATTTTCTCGAAAATGTAGAGTTATTAAAAATAATTTATTATTTGTAATTAATAAAAAAAAATGTTTCAAAATTATAATCCTCACTAGCGGACTTCAAATTCAAATCAGGATTATTATTATTGCTATTTTTAATTATAATTACTCGTCTTAAATAACACTGTCACATGTCTAAAAAAATAAATATTTAGAATTATTTTTTTACTTCATTTTTATTAACTCAATTAAGATAATCCATTTTTCAAATATAAATAACGTTCTAGTATTCACATATTTAAACTTTCATTTTGTTCCATTGAAGGGTAGTTAAAAGTTTTACCCTCATCATGGATAATTTGTCAGATCAAGTATATCTACACTAATATTGCGTTATAATGTTTCTCGACTATCCCACGATAATATAATTTCCATAATAATTTTCATAACAATAACATTTATTAGGTTATAAAATATGTTATTTTATAAAGGCATTGAATTTTTATCAAATATCTCGTTTATTTTTTTAAAATTATTTTCTGATACAAACTTACACATAAAATATAATACCTTTTTTAAAAAATAAATTTAGGATAAAATAAAGTAATTTATAATTTTCATTAGAAATAAATACAATGGCCGTAATAAAATATGAAGGAAATCTCAAAAAAGTATTTTTTTGAGATTTTTTAATCGATTCAAATTCATCAAGCAGATGGAAATAAATAATTTTTGTAAGTTGTAAATTTTTTTTAATTTAATATATTTTGTTAATAAAAAATATTCTTCAAGCTTTTTGTTTTTTATTTAATTTTTGTGATATATTTTCATTATTTATTTTCTTTGTTATAGATTCAATTTTAATGCAGAATCACCTTTTGTTAATTTATATAAAATCAGAATTATTTATTATATTTCAATCAAAAATATTTTATTTATTTTTAACGCTCTTATTTCCACTACTCGTTACTCGTAAAATCAAAATTTTATCTTTTAATAATTATTTATTGTTTAGTTTTCACAGACGAAAATGTATATTTTTAAAAAAAAATAAATTTATATTTAGGGGTATTTCCAACCCTTCCAAGCTTTTATATCTTTGATATTATTTTGGTACTCCTTATACTGACATCTGTTGTCGAATAGAAAACGAATTTTTGTTCATTTTATTATATCAAAAAATTAATAAAAAATAAATCTCTATTCATATATTTATATATAATTTTTAATTTCGTTCCTAAGAATGTATATTTTTATATAATTTATATACAAATAATCGTCTAAAATAAGTGATTTTTCTTAGTGAAATAATACACAACATAAACGATTTGTATAAAAAACATTTTGATGAAACTGGTTGGTTTTTATCTAGGACATTTGAATATATACTGTAGGTATTGATTAAAAGATGTCGCTTTGTAAAATCTAAAAAAGTAATAAAAAAGATAATAAATATTAAATATAGTATATATATATATATAAATATTTATTAATTTACATATGATAACAAATTAATTTGTTAAATATACTTATATGAAGATAATAAAAAAACCGGTTTAAATGTTTAAAAATCCAATTAAATCTTATTAATAAATACGATTATACGGATTGATTTTGCAACGAAAACATTAATATTACATGTTTATATTTTTAAAATAGATTTTTTCTACACAAAGGAAATAATATAAGATAAATCATTTCATTGTATAACAGTATTGACGTAATTAATTCATATCTTTTACAACGTAAAACCGCAAATACACACACGCACACATGCATACATATATACATACATATATATATATATATATATATATATATATATATATATATATATATATATATATATATATTGCGGATATTCTCACAAGTATCAAAATCCAATACGTTCTCAATAATTTTATGTTTATAAATCAATGATGAGTTTACTGGAATTCTTAGTTTATTTGGGTCAGTAAAAATTTATGAAAGTGATTCCATACCGGTGACTAAAACATGAATAATTCATGATCACGTACTCATTCATTTATAAATATATATATATATATATATATATATATATATATATATATATATATATATATATGTATGTATGTATGTATGTAAGTGAAACAAATTATTAATTCAATGCCGAATTAATTATTTCACTGTTAGTAAACTCGGTATCATCTATACAAATGTTTTATGTTATTTAAAAATTAACTATCACTATTTTATAAGGAAATAATATACAAATATAGTTTTTATAACCCAACATTTGATAACTGATAATTTTATTAATACAAAATAATAATTTGACTCGTATTTCCTATTTTTCATAATATTTTTCTTGCATATAAAAGTTAATTATCTATTATATTATTCCATTTTTATATAATAAATTTCATATTTCAATATGTCATATTTCAAATTTTATTTCTTCCGCAATGTTTAATATTTTCAGTAATTTGAATTTAGATTGCATTATGAGATTGCTGTTTTTAATAAATATATTAATATTTGCTATACAAGTTTGCTTATCGAATATAAATATTTTTTTATGGATTTGTGTAAGTATATCATCATCATAATTAGTTCTTCTGTCCATTACTGGATAAAAGCTTCTCCTAATTTTTTTTACATAGAGTGTAAGTATATATAATATGAAATAGAAGTATAATATTTGAATTTAATAAAATATTTTATTTTAGAATTTAACAAATGTAATCTTAAAAATATATATTTTTAAATATGTTTATTTTTATTAATTTAAGAAATTATTTTTTTCATATCTCTTTTTTAATATTATTTAAAGTTTCTAACAAAACAAATATTTTTTAAACTCCTTTCATATTTAAATTTTTCAAAAATCACATTTTATAAAATTACTTGTGAAAAATATTTCGTTTAAAATCATTTGATATTATTGATTATTATTGTTAATATTTATTTTAATTTAAGAATTTATATTTTGTAATGTCTAATGTTATCTTTTCATTAAGAATTTCTAACAATAAATTTATTTATCTCTACATTTAATTGAACAAAATAATTTTGTATTTATAGTAATATCTATATAATTATTTAAATGGTTTTCTAGATTAATAATACGAATTTAAAAAAAATTTCCTTAAAAAAAACCTATACATCCTGCAAAACTTCTTTTACTGTTTAAACAATTCTGGTATTTACATTTTTTTATATAATTCAGAATATGTATTTTCCATTGTTTTCAGAAAAAGATATTGAAAATCTATAAAAAAAAGTTCGCAAATTTCAAGAGGCAAAATGATTTAAGGAAAAGTAACAATATTTTTATGTAAGTTTTATAATTAAGCCGTATTGAAAATTTCGACAAGAATTTGCAATTTAAGAAAAAAATTTGCATAAACTAGTTTTTGTTGTATAGGAAAGTTTTTCCTTATTCTGATAATTAACATTTTCTAGTATATAATTATATATAGTACTTTGGCTTACTTATCTAATTAAAAAAATAATTAAAATATATTTTTTTAAACACTTTTTATTTTAATTAACTTGAATGAAACGAAAATAAAGGTTATTTTTAATAGTAAAATTTTAATACTCGTGAACAACATTTATATATAATTATAATAATAAATTTTAAATACTTTATCATTTCATATATATTTTTTTATACTAACAGATAATTGATTTTATATTTGTTCCAAACAGATTTTATGAAAATATACAGACAGATTTTTTGCAGTAATTATAAAAGAGATAATTAAAATATAAAAATATTATATTTGATACTTCAAATTGTTTAATTATATTTTATTTTTGATCGTTGTTGTGATAACTTTCTTTTTTCCTCTATAAAGTTTATTGGTATGTAAATAATACAATAATTTTTAAGTTATTTAAAATTCCACAAATATTTTATATTATTATAAAAAATGTCATTCAAAGGAAACAATTTTATATTAATTCCACAAATATTTTATATTAATGTCATTCAAAGGAAACAATTTTTGAATCCCTGATTGATATGAATATAAATAGAAAAATAATATTCTTCTCTATTTCACATATTTCTTGAACTTATTTAAATGAAATACTAATTTAAAAATATAGGTGATATAAATTGATCATATTATATTTTAATATATTATGATTATATAAATTAATTTTTAAATTAAACGACTCTTTTTTTGAGTGAACGATGATGTTTTTTTAGTAATGATGAATGTGCACTCCTGATGTGACACTATATATAAATATATTTATTTAAATATTTATATAAATTCATTATTTTTATTTTTACTAAATGTCTACAGATATCAAAAGATTATATTGGGTTATATACAAGATTCAAACCCTGCATATAACGCATTCTCTAGCCAGGAAGTTAAGAAAGAACTAAGTCGAGAATTGAACCTGAAACATATGTTACAATTTCATTCTATTCTATAGAAGAACTACTGAATTTCTTACTAACGATGAATGCCATGTGATGGCATTCAATTACAAATCCTATATTATATAATTTCAAGTAAAACGTTATATAAAATGTAAATGCATTTAATATATTTGTAACAATTAGTATAAAATAAAAATTGGTAGAATTTAGACGTGACTGTGATTCGTGTGAGTGTGTGTTATTCAAAAAGAGACATTTCAAACAATTAAAAACTTTTGTACAATTTAAAACCGAGGTAAATATTTGTATGTGGTTTTTCATATGAAATAATTTCTTAATTCCGAGTAAGTGTTTATGTTCAATGTTACTTCTACCGCGGCTCAAAAAAGTAAAGAACTATGTAACATTCTTGATTAATTTACATTATGAATCATCACATTCCATGCTGACAAAGTGCTGCCGGGGATAGCAAAGTAAGAAATCTGCACGTAAAACTTGATTGCATGTACTTAACAGTAAATATTAATATTGATATTTTTTTCATTCGTCAATTTTAATGGGAATTACATATGTATTTAGCTTCATTTGAAACATTTTAATAGATTGATGAATAAGGGGCTTGTAATTTTTAATACGAGTAGAATATATTGAATATTTGTCATAATCCTGATTGATATGAATTATGTATTAGATTTAATATAATTTCACTGAAGCGAATGATTAACAATTTGATGTACCTTCTGCATAAATCATACGTATGGATAGTGTATTACATTGAATTGACTAGAATGCTAGTAGTGTATTAATGGAGTTAGTATAAGTGACGTAATTAGTCTTTAACTATATTGATTACTAATTATTTTCGACTGAAATTTGATGTGAATTAAATTAGCATTTTTTAATATTTACATTGAATTCTTTTTCAATTATCAAATAATCAATATATATATATATATATATATATATATATATATATATATATATATATATATATATAGATAGATAGATATTTATAGATATTTATGGAAATCTCAAACATATTTTTTATTTAGTAATAACTAATAGACATTCATGTTAAAATCATCGAACAAAACTTTTACTTCATTCATTTAATTATAAAAAATGTATAAATTAATGTGATATAGTATTTTCTTTGAATAGAAATATTCACCGCTAATTGATAGCTAAAAATATTTTAAATTTTAATTAATTTCATTTGAATTGTAAATTTTTAACTTAAATATACATATATTTTGAAAAATTGGACACAAAGGAAAAAACCTAATTATTGGAAAGAAAAATTGTTGGAATGTTGTGATGTTAAATTATTATAATTAATTTACATATAAATGGATTAAAAAATATTGAAAATCCTTTGTTCATTTAAAAAAGGCTATCATTTTAAAGAAATGTGTATTCACTCTTTTCTTCTGTGAATACTTAATAGTTACACTATGGAATGTTATTCAAATTATAATTTATAAAAATTTTAATGAACCAGGAAAATTTTGTAATTATTTTAATACACACATACAAATACGTATGTATACATAAACATGTATATGTATATATGTGTGTATATGCGTATAAAAATCATGCATTTTGATCATAAAATATGTAAGAGATATTGTAGCATACTAAATAATTTCTTGAAGCCGTATATGCAAGCTGTCAAGCATGATGAAGAAAAACGCATGCAAAGGTGTTAATAGCAAATGCTATATAGTGGGTGTACTCATATATCACGTTAAAATTATGTGTCAAAAGTGTAACCAAAAATATGGATACTGAAATGATAGCCTCACAGCAAGACAGTAATGGAGCTGTGAGTCGAGAAAAACAGGGGGCCTCATAGACAATTCCATATAAATGAGGTCATAATCGTATATTTTGTTTAGGTCGTATGAGACGAATTGATCTCGAGATTAGAAAAAAATAATACGTAGATGTTTAAATATATATATATATATATATATATATATATATATATATATATATATATAAATAGTAGATTAAAGATGTGATATAAATATTTATTTCTTAATTTTATTTCGTTACTAGATCTCTACTTTAATTGTTATTTCAAAAAAGATTTATACGAGTATAAGAATTATGAAAAATAAATACAATAGCAATAACATTAGAATTATTATAACTAGTAAATTACATAATTATTTTCTTTAGGGTATTTTAGTCTTAAAAATAAATAAAACTTTTAATATTAGTTACTGATTTTTTGAATTAAGTCGACATTCTCAATTCATGCAGTTGATGAAATGAAATATTCTTTATTTGTATTGAATAAATTTAGAAAACATAAATACAAGATTATGTAGTCTATTAACAATACTAGGAAAAATTATCATTGTATTTCATAAATTGCATGACTTGAAGTAGGGAATTTCGTAAAAGGTTTTATACATAAGTTGTATACAACTAGGTTCGTAAAACATTATTTAGTTTATGTAACAAACTTTCAATATAATCTCATGTATTTATCGTTTAAAGTTTCAACCAGTAGTAATATAAAATAAAATATTGGATTAAGATATGTGGTATTTGAATATGTTCAAATATTTATACGTAATGTCTTTACAATAAGAAGGGGGAGGTAACGAACTTCCATAATACATATTCATACGTATATATATATATATATATATATATATATGTAATATAAAAATTCTTAATAAACTAAAGTTCTTTCGAAAAATAGGTTAATATCAAACAGTAAAATAGTTATTCGAAAAACAAAATATAGTATCATAAATAAAATTAAAAAAATATTTTTAAATTATAATCAGTAACAAATAATTTATTAAGATTTTTTTTAATTTTAAAATATCATAATAATCAATATTGTTTTTCGAAATACACATAGAATTTATAGTTGAAATTTATAAATTAAAAAAATGACAAACATCAATTTCTTTATTTTTTTATTTTAAAAATACATATAAAATTCCAATTAAAACCTGTAAACTGAAAAAATTATAAAAAAATACTTTATTTAAAAAAATGAAAATAAAAAATTGCAGTTAAAACCTGTAAATTAAAAGAAAAGAGCAGAAAAATCATTTCATTTATTTAAAACAGTACAACTGAAAAATTACAGTTAAAACCTGTAATTTAAAAAATAACAAACATAAAAATTAGTTTATTTATTTATTTAAGAAAATACAAATAAAACTTGTAGTTGAAACCTGTAAATTAAATAAAAGAACACATCAAAATCAAATTATTTATTTATTTGAAAAATACAGATGAAACAATTAAAACCTGTAAATTAAAAAAATAACACACATGGAAATCGATTTTTTATTGAAAAATATACAAAAATAAATTATAATTAAAATCTATAAAAAAATAAAAATCAATGTTTTTTTGTTAATTTTTTTATTATAAAATTTATAATTATTTAATAATCTCTGAAAAGATATATTTAGAAACAGCAATTTTTTCCTCTTCGAATTGTGGAATTTAATTATAATTTTTTTTCTTCCAATAGACTTCATTTTAATAAAATATAAATAAAATAATATCTTGATGAAATATAACATCTTAGTAAACATCATAATAAAAACAACCAGTCATTTTAAAATGATTTGTAAATAACTATAATATATTCATTATTATATATATATATATATGTGCATGCATGCATATATATATATATATATATATATATATATATATATATATATATATATATATATATATATATTATACCAATGTAATAATAACTGTATTTAATTTTTAAAACTATAGTCAAATGTACAAAATTCAAGAAACGATCACATGAAAAAACAAATACCTGTCTTTATATTATTAAAAAAAATCTGATATATTAACAAACTATTTTGTAGCTTTCTAAAAACTAATAAAATACTAACCTTATGAAAAGAAAAGCGGTCACATCTTTATTTCAAAATAATTTCTAATTTTATACTACATTATACACTTTTTTAAAATAAACTACACGTTTTTAAACATTCTACACATTTATTTACATATAATAAAGAAAAGAACACAGTCTCCTATATCTTCATATAATATACTAAAATGTTCTAGATAAATCTCCACCCTTATTCCCCCTCCAGCGCTATTACCTATAATATTTTCAAAGCAAATTCATGACATATTAACAAATTTACATGCTTGAATATAATACATGTATATATATATATATATATATATATATATATATATATAAATACATACATATTTATTTATTTATAATTATTATATCAATGTAATGATAACTATATTTAATTTTTAAAATTATAGACTTAAGAAACGGTAGTAAGAAAAAACAAATACCTGTTATGATATTATAAAAAATTAATCTGATATATTAACAAGCTATTTTGTAGTTTTCTAAATACTAGTAAAATACTAACCTTATGAAAATAAAAGCAATCACATCTTTATTTTAAAATCATTACTAATTTTACAGTACATTATACACTTTTTTAAAAATTGGAACTGCACGTTTATAAACATTCTACACTTTTATTTACAACAAATAAAAGAACACAACTACCTATAACTTCTTCATAATAATATTATGGAATGTTTTAGAAAAATCTCCACCCCCTCTTTCCCTTATCACCCTGTCCTATCAATATATATATATATATATATATATATATATATATATATATATATATATATATATATATATATATATATAGGTTGTGAAAAATAAACTAATTTAATTATCTCTAATAAAATCAAGATCAACAAATTACATTTGTATTTCTTCGAAGATATGTACTAAATCCTAAAATTTTCAATTATATTTCTAAAAAAATAAGAATTAATCAAATACCTACAATTCGAACCTTCCAGTAAAAGACTTTTCGTGGCGGCTATTGTATAAATGATATGAACGGCGTTATATGTGACCATATATTAGATACTTGTCTTCTATTTCTTTGCACTCCAGACATGCTTTTATAATGGAACGTGTAAATCATTTGTGACAGACAAATATTCATAGGTTTTATGTGATTTATTGGTTTCAACATATGTAGGGGTTACAAATGTAGACATGCTGATATGTGGTATTTGTTCGTTTAATGTTCAACGTGTTGTTATTTTATACAAGGAGATAATGATTTCAACGTTTGAAAAAAATAACATCAACCATATCGGAAAAACATTTCTTCAGGATAATTTATTGTATTCGTCTGAAATATTACTTTATATATATATATATATATATATATATATATATATATATATATATATATATATATATATATATATATTAAATCTTAGATATGATTATTTATATAAATAAAGCAAAATATTTTACAAAAAATATTTTTTTAAAAAAACAACTATTTTAATATAATTCAAAATTTGTCTATTGATAGTTTTTTTTAAGTGATTTCTTTGTTAGAAAAAATAAAAATGAAATATCAAATATAAAACTTAAAATATTTGATAAAATAAAAAATAATAATCAAATATGATTTATGATTGTGTTATTATGGCCGACATTTTAAATAAATTATGTAAAATAATTCCTTGACAGATAAAGTAACAACTGAGCTCTGAAATATTCATTTCGAAGTGAAATTCGAACGCACGCTGTACTGAATAGAAAGTAATTTATAATTAGTAATCACATTGTTTTTATCTCGATCTTGTAATTATTAATTGCCCGAACTATAAAACATGTTACAACGTCAATGAAATAATTTTATACCGCATAATTGACGTGTAATGAATTAATTCTGTTCACATGGTCGACATTACAATTAATGGTATTCATGTTGTCAAAAACAGCAGCGATGCCTTCCGTTCAACTGGATTCAGTCCTGTATATAATTTACGACTGTCTTTGGGTCAGCGGCAAGTGATTGCTCATTCATATTCAGACAGAGACGATGTCTGCTTTTTGGCTTAGATATCACATAGCGATCATTCCTATCAATTACTTTTTACACCTAGAGCCAGTTTACATATTTGGTGTGCATACCGTGACTAAATAATACCTATCTATTAATAGTGTACGATGAAAGAATCTCAATTAGACGCGTATCGATGTTGTTCATCAAGATATGTTAACACTCGTGCACGTGTGCCTTAATTCAATGATAACATTTTCATATTTAATCTAATTAATTACTTTTTAATGTTGCTTAATTGTATTTTACAACGCAGTGCACTTTTTTTATCTTTAATAATAAATCCTAGACATGCACATTTACAATCCATGCATGCATATATATATATATATATATATATATATATATATATATACATACATACATACACACACACACTTCTCTGTTCAAAAAATAAGGTAATTTTTTATTTTAAAACTCGCGCGAAAGTCATAGTTCAACAAACTTTTTTCTTATGTTAGTACAACTTTCTTCAGTCCTAATTTCAGTTTGATATGTCAAATAGTTTATAAGTTACAGCAATTTATTAACATCAACTTTTTGGATTTTTTTGATTTTTAAAATGTCTAATTTTGTTGAACAAAAAATTTGCATTAAATTTTGTGTTAAAAATGAAATTAATGCTACTGAAACGTTTAAAATGATACAAAAAGTATTTGATGATCAATATTTATCGAGAAAAGCTGTATTCTAGTGGCATAAGCTGTTTAGAGAAGGTCGTAAATCCGTAGAAGCTGAACCTTGTTCTAGTCGTCCATTAACATCAATAACCGAAGAAAATATCGAAAAAATTAGAAACAAAGTAAAGGGAAATCGTTATTTGACTGTAAAAGAGCTTGCTGAAGATATTGGCATATTAATAGGTTCAGTAGACACAATTTTAAGTGATGTTTTAGGCTTGAAACATTTGTCAGCAAAACTTGTTCAAAAGTTATTGAATTTTTTGCAAAAACAACATCGTGTTGATGTTGCTGAAGAATTGCTTAAACGAGTGAATAATGATCCAACATTCATAAAAACGTATCATTACTAGTGTCGAAATTTAAAATGTTTACAAAGCAACAGGCAAGTAAATGGCGTGCTGCAAATGAACAAAGTCAGAAAAAATCCGTTAAACTCAATCAAAAACCAAGATTTTGCTTACTGTTTTCATGAATTATCGAGGTGTTGTACATCATGAATTTCTTCTAGAATGTACAACAGTTAATAAAGAGTACTATTTCAAGTTGTGTCGTTTGCATGAAGCCATTCGTAAAAAAAACAGATTTATAGGCAAATAATTCATGGATTTTGCACCATGATAATGCATCTTCTCATAATGCAATCATTATTCGTGAGTTTTTCACCAAAAATTCAACAAATATTGCTCCACAAGCATTGTATTCTCTAGATATGTCACTATGTGACTTTCCAGTTTAATAAGTTCAGAAAAATATTTTGAGGAACCCGATTTGACTCAGTTGAATCGATAAAACAAAAATTGAAGGAGGTGCTGATGAAAATTCCAAAAAGTGAATACGAAAAGTGTTTCCAAGATTTGATTAAACGTTGGCGTATGTGTATAGCAACGGAAGAGGATTATTTTGAAAGAGACAAAATAAATTTGGATGAATAAATAAATAGTAAATGTTTTATTCAAACAATCACCTTACTTTTTGAACATAGTAGTATATATATATATATATATATATATATATATATATATATATATATATATATATATATATATGCATTTATAGTCGTATATGGTATAATTATACCATACTTATCAATGCATTTATCATAATTATATCAGCTTATATCTATCCACTACTGGGTGAAAATTCATTGAATATTACCATTCATTGGTATTTATATTGGCCATTTCACCAAGTTGATCGCGGTAGATTGATGAGGATTTTTATTCAGAATTTACTCTCTTTTATAGGCTGAAATTGCTTTAAAAAACAGTGCTACCAGATTGTCCGGATTTCAATGACCACTACTGTATATATATATATATATATATATATATATATATATATATATATATATATACGAGGGTCGTTTGATAAGTATGGTAAAAGAGTAAGAAAAATTAAATTGAAAAATTTAATTAAATTAAACAATAAATAAATTTACCATACTTATCAAACGACCTCGTATGTGTGTATATATATATATATATATATATATATATATATATATATATATAAAGGCATTATTGAAAGTTTGAAAAAAAATAATTAAATACATCTTAAGTCTTCCGGCAATAAATACACAAAGTCTTTTATGTATCAATATAGATTAATAATTAGATATAAGTAAACAACAAACTCATTTGTATTATTAAAATCATATAAAGATATTATTATTGTTATTACAATTGGTATTTTAAAAACATAATGCATTGTATATTCAATTCCTTTATTCACTCTATACTGTTAATATTAATTTTAATTTCACTATATCAATATTTGATCTTAACCGATTTCAATAGCTACATTTTCAAGTTTAATTATTAAATTGAAGATTTATAACTGCGAATATTTCATTTTATATACTTGTGTATATATATATATATATATATATATATATATATATATATATATATATATGAATATGTATATGTATATAAATGTAGACCACAAGCAGAATTGTTCGTTAATAATACTTTATAACTATAAACGGAACGCTTGCTGTGAAAAGATTAACAGTATCATATTTACCACCAATTGTTGTTTCGCCGACCATCGTACACAATTTAAATAAGACCTCACTTATCTATATTATTTATTGTTCATAAAAAACAACAAGTCCACATGTACTGTATCTGCTATAAGGGATCAGTTCTTGACTAATACAAATAAATTCGATAAATCAGTGCACGTCTGTATTATATCGTAGGTTGTAGAGCAACCAGTTGAACACATTTGGTTTGGTTAGTTATCGAACTAAAAAAAATAAATAACAGGTATACGGGTTTTTGAATAATCGTTCAATACATTCCATGATTTAACGACAGGGGATTATGTAAAATTCCAGTATTAAATTTTAATTTAAATTTTGATAGATACGGATTGGGAGTTTTGAATATCAGATTATATTGTTTGACACTGATGTTTATTCCCGATTGGTTTAATTGGATTAAAAACAGTTGGAGGAAGTCAGGTGTGCTAAAATAATTCTATAGCAGTTAAATTATTCACTTTATTTTATTATATATATGTATCTTTTTTACATTTTTTATTAAACTTAATTTCATGAATGTAAATTTGTCTATTACAACTTTAATTAATTTCTTATTATTTAATTTGTTTATATACTTTTTTATGTTTTTTATATCTAATAAAAAATGGATATTTGCAAATTTAAATTTATTTAATTAAAATTTTGAAAATAAACATAAAATTCATACTGAAGTATAACTTATATTCTTAGTACAATTTTCCTTTAATTTGATAATAATAGTCATTTATAAATACTTTGAACCAGTTTATTTTCATCGATAGTATTAAATATCGTCTTAAAAAGTTAGTTTCCTCATGAGACGTTAAATCTGAAAGACAGTCGATAAGAAACTTTCAACAAAAGTTATCAAAATGAAATCAAGTTAGGGCAATTACTTTCGTTGGCAGTAAAAACTTCGTTTCTTATATAAAACATCCGTTTGAAAAAATCTTAGAAAAAACATATTGTTTCTTGGAAAATAAATAATATTTAAAATTTTCAAACGAGAACTGTAATTGAATTTTTCATAAATGGATAGATAATGACATGTAAATGCTTATGAAGTATTTATAAATAAATCATTTCGACTAAAAATCCACATTAAAAACATATATAGACACTAATACAATATTTAAAAACGCATGTCATTCATATTAGTGCCATTAGAATGAAACACGAAAAGATTAATGAAAACAAACGTCATAACAAAAAAGAATGATTTATTTGTGCACCTTCTAAACAAGCCTATACGTTAATCAATCATAAAATACACCGTCGGCACTAATTGAAGTACAGTTAACCCCTACGCACATTTAAATATTCGGCTTCGTAGGTTTAAAATATAAATACATTCGTGTGAATTGAGCTAAATATATAATAAAAAAAAAATAATATAGATCCACGTGCCAAGCATTAAATAATTATTTTTTTTTGTTTAAAATATATTCGAAATATTCTTATAATCACAGGTGTTTTAAAATTGGGTTATTGGTCTGAAATTTCGTCTTACAATTTTTATATCAATGTATGGAAAAGAAAAGATATTACAATTTTTTTAATTCAAAATTTTCATGACATTAATAAAGGATTTATTTGTGCAAATTAATCAATCATTGCAACTGTTAATAATCACTTAAAATGTTGCAATATTTGAAATTATACAAAAACGACTTATTTTTATGACATAAAAATAGTCTCAAAAATTAATCATACAATTGGACAATTAAAAATATTCATAGTAGGAAAATATGCGGTGTATAATAATAGATTAGAAATATTTTATGAATGATATAAAATCTTTTTAAGTAGAAATAAAAAATCCTCATCAATACAGTTATTTATTAAATTTAAATATATAAAGGTGATCTAAATATGATTGAAAGGTTTAGACATATATTTACTTTCTTGCTATCATTTACTATCATATAAGACACCCTGTATATATATATATATATATATATATGTGTGTGTGTGTGTGTGTATGTGTGTGTGTGTGTGTGTGTGTGTGTTCAAGTAGTACATAATTAAAAATTCCAAAATATGAAAAATATCATTCTCCAGCAACCGAGTTGTAAAAAACGATCTGCATAAATTTGATCCGAAAAAATATTATAAAAAGTATGCACTCGAGTACGAACATACACGAGTAAAACAATCCAATAAAAAAAAGTGTAATAAAGCGTAAAATGCAATATCTCGAATTCAATTTCGTATTAAACTACAAAAATAATCGAACGAGAAAAGAAACAAAGAGGATGAAAATCGCTGACATAACCTCAAGAATTTCATATCAATCTCCCACTGTAGATATAACCGATCATTCGTTGATATGAGAAAGAGTTTTTAAGCAAAACTCGTGCTGAGATTTTCTTTTGTTCGTTGCAATGCACTTTTCCATAAGCAATAAAAAAGTAATTTGATGGACATGGAAAAACTGTGCAGATTGAGTTTGTCAAGAAGTGCATTCAAACGAGTGCGTTGACAGAATAATTTTAAATTATGGCATTTATATAATGATATATATATATATATATATATATATATATATATATATATATATATATATATATGTACAAAAAAAAAAAAAAAAAAAAAAAAAAAAGCGGAAGGGAGATGTATATAATTTGGATTTTGGAAATTGCAAATAATTTTTTTAAATAATTTATCTTTTTTTAAAAAAAATATTAATACAACAATAAAAGCAAAAATGTAGCCAATCAATCTATTTTGATTAGAATAAACATTTTTTTGATTTAAAAGATCTTAATTTTTGCTCATATGCTTATTTTTGACCCAAATAGTGTAAAATTCATTTTTTATGTTAATATTATCGTCAAACAATAATAAAACCTGCCTTGTACCAGTAGTTACGTAACTACTAGACAAATTTGTATTGAAAATGCAAATTAATTTTTACAGACTGTGCATCGTGTTAGTTTGAAATTCAAGTAGTAATCTTTTATGTATTTCGTATTCTTGATGTTTTTAATTTAGTGTAAATTTGATTAATTTAATTTTGTGTTTTATGTAACTGACCAAGACTTCGAATTTATTAAACGGTATGTGATAAATAATACAATAGAATTTAATTTTCTCAAGTATAATTTCGATCGACATGATATTTTCTATTCTTTGATTTTGTTAAAAACACGTACGTGTAGTAAAATACATTAAGCCGAACTTTATTATCAGCATCACTGATTAAATCGTCCAATTTGTTCCATTCTCACATATTAACTTAGTGTTTTCAGTAATCGTCCATCGTTTCTTTTTCCCATATACATGTTGGTTCTGAAATATTTGTTTTAAGATACAACATACGTCCATTTTGTTGTGATGTTTCGATAATTATCTTTGTTAGTTTATTTTTTCGACCAGAAAAAAGATACAAATCTATGCCTGATTATGTCATTACATTTATGATCTAAAAATGTATAATCATTAATATGTCATCTTGATCACTTCTATTCTTCTTACTATTGGATATTGTAAAAATATTAGTTATTTATTTATTATTAACTTTTTTCGTTTATAAGCAAATGTGCATTTCGTTACCAATGCCAGCATCATCAGAGCACTGCATTATAAAATATTTTTTTGCTTAACTTTTGGTTAATATCCAGTTTTCATAACTGTATATTAATATAGGGTTAATTATTACTTTGTCAATTTTCAGATACGTTTCTTTTCTTGTATAAGGTTTTCCAATAAGCTATTCAGAAGTTTAAATGGAAATAAAACAAAAAATATTTAATTAATTGGTTATTTATTTATTTTATTCTTAAGCATATTCTGTGGCATTAATGATGGAATACAATTTTATTCATATGACCACCATGATTTTGCTTGACAGTGCAATCGTTTAGTCCAATTTTTAGTCACTCTTTCAAATAATTGTGGTGCAATTTCACGAATTACACCTTCAATATTAATTTTTAAAGCTTCTATTGTTTGTGATTTATCAGCATAGACCAATGATTTCACATAATTCCACAAAAAATAATCCAATAGAGTTAAATCACATGATCTTTGTGGCCAATTGATGGGTCGATTTCGTAAAATAATGAACTCATTAAACTTTTGTTTCATTAATTATATTGAAATTTTTACAATTTTTAAGCGTTGTTAAAGTATTAAACGTTCTGTGATAACTTTTCAAACTATACTGAGTTGAAATGTCAAAAAGAGGTTAAAAAAAATTTAATATAGCTGCCATCATCTGTCGAAGTTTGGACATTTTTATTAGAAAATCGTATATGTTATATTAATTTTAATTTTGTTTACAATATAAAAAATGTGCTGATCTATAAATAAAGCTATTTATCTTTATACTGATTATTTTTGGAAAAGATCAATAC
The DNA here is from genome assembly GCA_029203775.1 of Neoneuromus ignobilis. Lineage (NCBI taxonomy): Eukaryota > Metazoa > Arthropoda > Insecta > Megaloptera > Corydalidae > Neoneuromus > Neoneuromus ignobilis. The sequence continues at coordinate 48,207,086 of CP092089.1, forward strand.
AAGTTTTATGTGAACTTCATTATTACAAAAAACTAAATTTGGAAATAAAATTTACATTTATCTAACTTGTAAATAATTACATTACTACTGAAAACTGTGTAAATTAACTGAAATCGGCAAAATTTCATCGTTAGTTTATTACACCTATAATTTTATAACCATAAGTAATATTTCCAACTCATGAATGTTTATCGTTTTACTTAAAATTTATTTACCATTTATCGTAAACATGTTGACGTTTTAATAAGAGTTTAAAACGTATCTTACGTGTGTAGATACTAAAATCACTTGTGAATTATGTCGTATTATGTTTTCATTTTTATTAAATTAAATTTATATTAAAATAATTGTTCGAGATTACTCGTTGATATTTCAGAATGAATATGTATCGTGTTATCGAATACATTTATTTTAGTATCGTTTGTTTAATGGATTGCAATTTACGTTAATAGTTTTGCAACAATCTGTTATGCATTTTATACGTATCAATTGGTCATTTAAAACATGCAAGATTACTTGAAACTATTTCTTTATCCTTGTTTCATAATTATAGTGTTTATTTTTTAAATGTTTATGAACTTTGTTAGTTTAAATTCCATGCACATAATGTGAGTAACTTGTGAATTTGTTGTCACGATAGAATTTTAAAGATTTTTTTTATAATATTTCTTTTCATGTAAACAACAATATAATCGTTGAATGAAATCTGGAAAATAAAACCACTTCTTTAACGATGATAAGAAGCGGATTTTCCAAAAATAAACATGAGGACATAGGACATTGTCTCATGAATACATTGTGTAAATAAAATATTTATAGAATATAAATAACATGGAGTTATTTTTACATCTAATCTTAATCTATTGGAATACAAACAGTTTTAACACTTGTAATTATTGTATAGATTTTAAAGAATTTTTATTTTTTTTTTGAAAATAGGAATTTTAAAATTTATCATAGTTTCATACAGCTTTAAAAATTACTATATGTTTTTTAATTATATATTAATTTCTGTTAATTATATAAAAATAAAGGAATATCAGTTATAATTAATTGACGATAGATAATTAATAAAAAATTATTTAAAAAAATTAATATCCCATTCGAAATTTTAAAATATTATTTATAGTACAGGCAATTGAAAAATATTTTTCTATTGTGTAAATTATTAAATATAAATTTAAGAAATTATCAGAAATTAATATTTGACAAAATTAGAAGTAACAGGATTCAATTAATTTTTAAAAATTACAATTTTCTATTTTTTTTGTTGATATCTGAAATAAATATTTTATTAGAGTTTTAAGAATTTTAATCATAATTTATTAATAAGGTGATATAAATATAACATGAAATTAATAATATTTTTTGAAATAAAACCGAATAAAAAATGTTTAAATTAATTTTTCATATTTTTGTATAAAATAAACTTTGATTTAATTTTGTTTATTTAAATTGAAAATATTTTAAAAATAAGTTATATTCTTGTATTTATAATAAACATTAAATAAAAACAGGTTTGAATTTGGCTTCTTGAATTAAAAATGTTCTGTTCCTAAGATATTTATTTAAAAATAATTATATATTAGAAATGAAATACTAAATAATTAAAAAAAATAAAATCATTTACTATTTTTTTAGTACTGAAAATTCACTTTAATACTCAAGAAAATTTTAAATAATCTATAAAATAGGGTTATGACGATTTCGAAATTCCAAGCTTTCGAAATGCATGTCAGTAAAAAAAAAATATTAAACATTTTTATAAAATAATTACTTGTCCAATTGGACAAGTGATTTATTTATTTATATTTTTTTAAAAACGTAAATTTGAAATTTAATTTCTTGATATATTTTTTTGTAAAAAATATTATGTTCTATATTAAGTGAAAAATAATTAAATCAATATTTACAAAAAGATTTATTTTATTAAAAAGGAAATTTAATATTCAACAAGTTTTGAAAATAAATATTTGATATTTAATAAAAATCCTTTCAAATAAAAATACTGAAATATGAAATATTATTTTTCACATAGAACGTTGGAATTTGTTTCCGGAAATTGTTATATAGTATTTTAATATTTTATATTTTTTGAATTGGAAATATAGTTACAGGCAACTTTTATACAAAAATATAAATATTATTCTACAGTTCTATTTTATATATATATATATATATATATATATATATCTATATATATATTTATACACTATTTCCTGTAACGTAAAAGCAATCATCGTGCAGACCAGGACTCAGTTTCAGACACACGTTTACAAAGTATACAAAAAAACAGATAATCCCAAGAAGTGAACATCGGGCGACTCAGACGGGATAAGAAGCGGAAATTGGTATTTTTCGCGCTGAACACGTTTCGGAAAACCATTTCTCTGAACAATTGAAAACCATGTCTGGCGTTCTAGTCTTTTTTCCTTTCTTCTCTACATGTCGATTTGTTTTTATTACATCATTATTCGACTTTTTGAGCATTGATAAAGTGTAGGGGCTAAACGAGCATTTTCTGAACGTCGTTTCGTGATTATGATACGCGTTCAATTTTATGAACGTGCGAACTAAACGTTCAGGAAATCTGCACGCATGCATAATATATCTACTTAGTAGTGTAAACATTTTTCTTTTTGTTTGTTTGTTATTTTACAAATATTTAAAAAGCTCGTGTGTTCAGTTTTAATCCTGGATAGTAATTGCTTAATTTATTATAAAAAATGTTTATAATTTCAAATATAAATTCATGTTTTTAAATACAAGTGTTAAAATAATTATATATATATATATATATATATATATATATATATATATATATATATATTATTTTCAATTATGTACATTTATAAAATATATTAAATGTTAATTCAAATAATTTCACACAATGAATTTTATGTGAAAGTGATTTTTTCACATTTTAAATATAAATACTAAATATACAATAATTTACTAGTTTTATTTTTTAATATATGTGTACACATACGTACGTACATACATACATACATATATATATATATATATATATATATAATTGAAATGTGCATATGTAATTGTACAAATATAATTACCTTCTATTTAAATGAATCATAATTGAAAAATATTCTGTATGAATAAATTTCGTCAATGTTCCATAAAACCAATACAAATTTAAAATCAAATCAAATATTTGATCTGTGAAAAAGCTCGACGTTATTCATAAATCAACATTTCACAATTTACCTTTCGTCAGAAGATATAATATTCTGTGGAAGAATCGGTTGAAATATATGTGTGTGTGTTTTTGGTTTACGATATGTATCAATATGGGATTATTTAAATATCTACATTTGTATTTTGCAAGACAGTTGTAATATTTTTCGGAATATATAGAAGAATATCAAATATGGTAACAGGAAAAAAACGATTTTCAATAAAGGACTATATATGTTTTTTTCAATACGTAAAATATGTCTGTAATATTTTTATTCAAATATTTTTCAATATCTAAAATAATTTAACACAGTTTTTTTTAAATTCAAATTTTATAGTGTTTTAAATTATTAATAAAAATGTGACAATTTAAATATAATATGGAATTATTTATCTTTTAATATATTTGATATTTGAAGTTTAATTTTAATTTATAAATAAAATTTTTACTGCCATTTTATATACACACACACATATATAAGGGTCGTTTGATAAGTATGGTAAATTTATTTATTGTTTAATTTAATTAATTAATTAATTAAATTTTTCAACTTAGTTTTTCTTACTTTTTTACTATACTTATCAAACGACCCTCGTATATATAAATGTGTGTGTATGTGTGTATATATGAATACTAACCAGTGTAATGGTATGTATCACCGCCTGTAACGCGGGAGGTTACTTTCGAGCTCCGGTCAGAGAGACCCCCAGGTTATAGATTGGAAATGGAGTTAACAACCGCATCTCGTAAAAAAAAACTTTGCCAAGATAAGTCCTATTGGGCTTTACTAGGATTGTAGCGCCAAATAGTATTAAAAGCAATTTGTATATAAGAATTATCCTTTTTCTATTCACTATTGGATAAAGGAAAAAAACATATTTTTTGGAAGGTTCAATGAATTTTCATTTCCTTTTTTTCTAATAACAAAAAGACTCTAACGATGATGGTATAGCTTTCAAAATGAGCATTAACAGATTATTGTTATAAACAATAAAGTGAACAATAAGTGATTATTGAACATCTTTTAACATATTGTGATGTTGAGGGTAAAAATTCATTTGTGTTAACATTTTCACTAGTTGAACTTTAATGTTGAATTTTACAGTTTTCTGTTTTCGTTTTAAAGCTTTTTTTTTTAAAAAAAAATATTACAGTATTATATTTTTTTACTTATGTATGGGTTGAATAAATTTATTTAAAAAATTTGATATAAATATATCACTCATATCAATAAGATTTGATAAGAATATTCAATAATCACATATTGTTGACTTTATTCGTTGATAAACATTTTGATGGTCATGTAATCATAGTTAAATTTTAAAATCCATCGCTGTGACGATTATTTTACAACCATTGACATACTCATCAATGAATAAAACTAACAATAAGTGACTATTAAATTCATTTATGTTAAAGTAAACTTGCCACAGTATTAATATAAATGATGTAAGCTTATTTTGATTAACCAGTAATATCCTCTCATTATATAGACAAAAGACCGGTATGAAAACAAGTCCTTTTGTCGTCTCTGAAGCTCTCCGGTCTTCAACTTTCCGTATTATCTTGAAACATCCGGTGTTAGTTATTATACTTATCCAACACAATCAATCAAATTTTAACCCAGATACAAATCAATGTCATATTCATCAAAATAATATAATCTAGAAAATGTTAGTTAGTTTTCTGTTTAAATTTGAATTTATTTTTTGTGAAATATTCAGTTAAAGTTAGTATGTATTTTTATTTTAAATAATTAGTTTTATTGAATGTTTTCGAAAAACGAATTTAGTATTAAAATAAATGAGTGAATCGATAAATAAATTTTATATTTATGTAATCAACAGATGGTTAAAATATTACATTAAAAAATCCCATTCAACAACAATGTCATATTTAAAAATGATAAACGTTTAAATCAATGGAATGTAAATAATTCTAATTTGTAATTGAAGACAAATTCAATTCGGCAATTTTTTTTCATTGACTACGGCCGTGTGCGTCGTTACGTACCGAGGCCACTAATTCAGTTATTCTTGTCTCACTAGAGGGATGTTGAACAAAACGTGCTGGGACAAGGCACAGTAGTGAAACGCCATTCCATGTATCTGGCTCTGAGGGAATGAATCCAGTCATCCAGTGCGAAATTATAAAGCCATTCTAATCCACCGTTTCAAATTTACGGGCAGCCGCGACAGCATTGCTAACGTGGCCGAAGCGGACATTTGTGCTGGTTTTACGAGCAAATCTGTCCCAGTCATGAATAAATATGAAAATAATTGTTTTGTTTGTTTTATCGCGGTATGTTTTTCTTTATTCTGGTAAATAATTATACGAGATTCGTTCGAAAAATATTCAGAACGAAGCTAGTTGTAAAAAAGGTGGCAGATTAAAATAAAAAAGTGTGCGATTAAATTTAAATTAGTTTTGTTTTTAGTAACAGTAGTAGAATTAATAATTAAGACACGTTGACCGTAAAACACTTTCTGTATATTGTTTATATTTTTTTTCATTCTTGTATTAAGAAATATAACACTATTTAATTTAGTTTTATGACATTTTAAAAATGTAACGTCTTAAATGTACTGATAAAAATCTCTCGACAAAAATATATCAATGTAAATTAAAATTATTCAATCAGAGCGGACCAAATTAAAATAACATAAAAATAATTCCTTCGTTTGTACTTTAAAGAAAGTTGCATTGTTATTGAAATGTGTTTTAACAAAAAAAATTAACATCAAATAATTATTAAATACTTTTATAAAATCCATGAGTTTTAAATGATAGCATAGAGTGAACAGTGAGTAATTATTGAAATTTTTATAAAAGTTTGAGATGTTACAATAAGATTCACTAAATGAAATGTTTAATTTATAGAGACATTTTTTTTATCTGTTCACCTTTCAAGTATAATTGAATTGTCTTTTATTTATTTTCTGTAATAAATTCGTTATCAAAGCATAGCGCAGCACTGTGATGATAATTGCATTGCTATTGAAATGTATATCAGCTAATAAAATAAGCAATATGTATTTATTGAACATTTTTATAAAATTTTATATAAATGATTCATTTATGTTAATCAGGAAATATATTCAATAAGACGAATATTAAATATAGAGTTTTTCAATAGGCGAAACAGAAGTTTAAATGGAAATAAAACAAAAAGTATTTAATTAATTAGTTATTTTTTTATTTTTAAGCATAAGCCATGGCGTTAGTGAAGGAATAAATTTCACTCATATGACTATCATGACTTCACTTGATAGGGCATTAGTTTAGTCCAATTTTTAGTCACTCTTTCACATAATTATGGTCCAATTGCATGAATGAAATGTACAATGTTTATTTTTAATGCTTCTGTTGTTTGTAGTTTATCAGCATAAACCAATGATTTCACATAACCCCACAGAAAATAATCCAATGGAGTTAGATCACATGATCTTGGTGGCCAATTGATGGGCCAATTTCATAAAATAATGAACTCATTAAATTTTTGTTGCAATAAGTCTGTTAAAGTTTTTTACAATTTCTAAGCGTTGTTGAAGTAATAAACATTCCATGATAATTTACCAAAATATATTGAGTTGAAATATCAAAATGAGTTTAAAAGAAATTCAGACATGATTGCCACCAGCTCTCAAAGCTCTGACATTCTTTTCGGAAAACCCTATATAATATAATATTTTTCCAGTGTAAACATAATTTAAATATAAATCAGTTTTAGCTCACTTTTTCAATCAAGACGAGTTTCTTTGTTTGAGATATTACTTTATTTTTAAAAATATCTTTACTTTATTGAATATTGGTGATTTATTTTTTCTTTTTACTATTTTATTAATATTATTTGCATTTCTCTTTAATATTATAAAATATCCTGCAATCTTTAAAATAATCTTCAGTTTAATTTAAAATTTAGTTATTATATTTTATATGGGACTATCATTATACACATATATTATAAAGAGTATTTTTAAAAAATAAATTGCATACATTTTTCATCCACTGAATTTACATTCAGCTTTCGAATGGATAATTATATTGAGCTTCTGCAGGCCAAGAAGAAGTAATGTGGACTTACGACCCTTTCGTATGTGAACGATAACTGAATTAAATCCCACTGAATTTGTTCATAATCATTCGTTTAATTTGGCATGACGATCCGTCGTTATAAAACGTTTAAGGACTCAACTCTGCATTATTCATAAATGCGCGCAAGTGAGCTACATAGACCTACATATAGTGAATAAGTGAATTGAAACATTGGCTAGAATTACGATTTAAAATTCAATGAGCCGAATGGGCACGATATCTTTACGATTTACGACTTTCCGTATCATTTCTCTAGAGGTAAAACTGTTTAGCTCTGGCGGTACTAAAAATTTCTCATAAGACTTTTAGTGTCCATTTATATATCATGGTCGGTTATCTGATATCAATATCGAGTAACGACGTCACTGGATTTTACGGTTATCGATCTATGGGTATTTATTAACTTCTGCTTCATATGCGAAACTGGCTATAGTACTTTTATTATTTATAAATATTTAACAATTTACGAAGTCTTTATGAAAGTTGAGTGCTTACAAATTTATCTACTTGTTAAAAGATTGTTGACTAAAAACAGAAATGAAATTTAGAAAATTTTATAGGGTTAATATCGATGAGTATTAATTTTATTTACTCTTCATAAATTTCGTACAGTTTTTTTATCTTCGAATATTACAAACAGTTTGTTATATACGAGTACATTTTAAATTTATGTAATGAAAAAAATAATATTTGTCTTTGTTATTTTTTATGGAGTCAACAAAATTTCCCATGTTTTTGATTATATAAAAGTGAATGTGGAAAAACTACAAAATTCATTAATTCTAAATAAAACAACAAGCATGAGGCATATTATGTACAAGGTCATTTAGAAAAGTCATTAGATTAATTTTATATTGTACAGTAAAAATAATATAGTAATGTATGTTAAATCAATTTATAGTATGTTTGTTTTTTTATGTATGTTTTTGTAACTAAGTTGTCAGAAAAATCTGAAATTAATGGTAGTTTTTTTTCTATGTACGTGAAAAATAGCATTATTATTCAATGAAAGATAAAAAATTCACTTTTCTGACAATCTGGGTTATTTATATAAAAAGTATTTTAATATGATTTAAAAGTTTCTTGAATCACATATTTTGTGAAACTTACATTCGAACTTTTATTTATCTTAATCCTTAATAACCAATAAAGATGTGATAAAGCATAAACGAACAACATAATATCAAAAAATGTGTAAAAATAATATACTTTTCAGTTTATCTTTTTATACATATTTTTATTACAAAATTTCCATTATTTTTTCTATCCCCTGTACACACATATATACACGTGTTTTTATTTCGCACATAAACGAATATTTCGTTAAATCTCATTAAGTAAACATTCAAAATAACCGTCTTGAATGAATTTCAGTTAGAAATTTCCATATTTTTTAAATTAACAAATTTTAATTGAAACTTAAACCAAGCGAGATTAAAAACAATGTGTAATTTAATATGATTGATAGTCGAATAATTTTCAGTTATTATAAAGTTGTTAAATTGTATATATGCACTGATGTTCTGATATGAAATGCACGTAAGAAACAAATAAAAGCGTCGATGTGAACACGAAATCGCATGCAGCAAATAATCAAAATTACCTGAAATATCATAAACGTTGAATCGTATCCAAAAGACGTTGGAATATTATAAAAAAAGAGAAACCTATACGACCCCATTCAAAACGAGATGATTATTTTCTGCTTATCTTGAATGGGGTGATTTACCGAATGTTATTAACATGGAAACGAACACACGTTCTTTTTCTCTTAATAGTAGTTGCTGTATTTTGTTCAATATTCTAATCAGGTATATCTGAATATCAGACAAATTACAATATAAATTGTTTCATGTCTGATTGAAAACATTTTTATAAGCATTCTCTAGGGTATTCTTTTACGCATACAGAATATTTTATATTGTATTTGAAGATTTTATCAATGGTTGAAAAAGATTATTTATTAAAATATGAATTAAAATATTTTCTTCTTCTTAGATTTTACAAATCTTTTTTAAATTAAAAAATATAAATTTTATTAAAATATCCAAAAATATAAATATTAAATTACAATTAATAAACTAAATGTTTATTTACAGAATTTTATCTTCTTTTTTATTACATCTTGAAAAAATATTGATATTATAAGATGTCAAAAAATCCTTATTTTAATTTTATCGATTTATTTAAAAAACCAAAAACAATTATTTCATGATATAAATTAAAATGGATATTAATTATAACAAAATCATTTTTTTCAACTACTTATGTTAAAAACTGATTTCCTATTTATTGCAATTGTAATTCTGGATTTATAATATTTATAAAAAAATATTGTGTTGAAAAATTAAATAACTGAAATAATTGGTCAATTTTCAATAAATTACATACTACAATTTTATTTTAGTCCAGTTATTAAATTGTCGTTTATGAATGATTTAAAACTTTAAAAAACATTTTTTTCTTGTATATATATATATATATATATATATAAATATATATATATTACATTTCTGATTTCATAATTTATTTTCAGAAAAAATACTTAAATTTCATTTTTATCTTAAATTTATTATGTATAGATTCACCAACTTACTGACACATTTTGAGTTATTTGAATGTAGCCTTAGAAAAAAATAAATAGATTATTCAACTAATCGTAATTTTTTAACATACGAGACTCTGATGAATACTTCTGCTTTCTCGATATATTATTTGTGACAAGCGTAGAAATTTATTATTTACGTGGTACAAATTAGTTGTTCATTTAATAAATCAAAAATATAATTTATTTTTAAATCGGTTATAGCTATTAAAAATTTGTAAAAGAAAATGAACAAAATAAAGATATAAAAAAAGTTTTTATATTTCGTATTTAAATCTTATTAAATATTTTTTAAACACAACTACATTTCTTTATACATTTATGGAAAATTACTATTTTATTCAAAATTTAAATTGTGATATCAAATAAAAAATATTTATAAATTTATATGTAAAAAAGAAATAAAAATGTTATATGTTTGTAAACAAAAAATACAATTTATTCACTAAAATAGAATAATAAATTTCAAACCAACAACAAAATCATAATAAAAAATATTTTAAACATTCTAAAAAATATATATATTGTAAAATAAATGTAAATGATTTTACATACATACACAAAAATAGAAAACCTAAAACGAATTCTTGTTAAATTGAAATCTCTTTTTCTATACAAAATAATACTCGACAACAAATTTTATTTCAAATTGAAATCTAAAAATAATATATCTGTATTGTATAAAAAAATCAAATTTTCTGAATTCAATTTGTACACAATTCTACAATATTTAAATATATTTCAAATGAATAAAAATGTGGAAAAATACAAAGAATGTTTAAATTACAAATATGTATATATATGTAGAGAGAGAGAGAGAGAGATGTATATAATAAATTTGAGTCTATTTAAAAATGTATACTATAAATTATAAAACTTATAAAAAGTATTGATGATTAATATTTAATAATTAAATACAGTATAAAATGTTACAAAAAATGTGACATAAAAGATTATGAATGCATTTAAAATGAAGCAAGAATAAATTTCAAGACTTACATATATTTCTGTGTAAATTAAAATTTATATTGATTTCTAATCTAGACATTGGTTATGTTAAGACGACAACTAATATTTAACTTGATGTTCTTGTATTTAAATATAAAAGTTTATTTTATCAAATCAAAACAAGTTAATGGATTAATTCTATATAAAAAACATGACCTTACACAATTCATTAATTACTGAAATATAAAATATATTTATAAAAAAACCATTTTTTATTAATATATATAGAACATTGATTTCAATCACTATTTTAATTCGATTTAAAAACTATTAATATTTATATATCGAATTTAAATAAAGAAATCTAGTAAATCCAGCTACTATATTTATGATTATCGTGTTAATATCAACGACAAGTATTCAGTACTCGTATGTGGAAAGTAAATAGAGTCAAACAGAAACATATGCAAACATTTACAACTTTGTTAGTATAGGATAAGTTTCAGTTGTCATATGCTAATGTACGAACATTATTTTACAAATAATACATAGAGACAGATTAATTTCAAACAGTTGGTTTATATTTTACAGGATTATTGTTTGTCTGATACTAATGTATACTGGTAGCATATTCCAATATATTACCATAAATCCAACAACCTAGATTTAATCATTTATATATATATATATATATATATATATATATATATATAATATTAAATATCAATAGAATTATACTAAATGCAAGTTATAATTAATAAATTATCAAAGCAAAATTACTTAATTACATATAAAACTTGATAAATGACAGATCTAAATGTGACGCCTAGATTTGTGTTTTATTAAAAAGAAACATGTGTATAGTTTCTTTTTAATAAACCACAAATTTAGACTTCACATTTAGATGGCCATATATAATATTTATTTTATTTTACACAAACGATAATCGTTTTTATTAACATTTCAACAATCAGTATTTTTTAATGTAGGTAGATTTTATTATACAGCACTTTAATAATTACGATGTGATCATTAAAATGAGTATCAGTGCATAAAATAAACTATAAGCAATTATTAAATACTTTTATAATCTATTTTGGAACCATGACGAATTCACTTTCACACAAATGAATTATTATTACAAAACTACAGTATATTAAAAGATGTAAAATAATTACTTGTAGTTTACTTAAGCTGATATGTATTTCGATGGCAATGTTATCATTATCAGAGCGTTGCGTTAAAAATCTCTAGATTTCTAGATAGATCTGTAGATTTTATAACACAACGTTCTGATGATTTTATCGATCATGTATTTTTATTTTCAGTCATTTTTTTTTTAAAGACTGAAGTATTAAGAAAGTATCTTTACTAAAATTCCTATTAATGTATTAAAACAAAAATAATATTCATATTAAAAATTATTGTGGTTAATAGAATAATCAATAACAATTATTTTTATTTATTTAAAAATATTCTTTGGATATTATAGTATTTTTATATACAGATAACCCTCTTATAACGCGGTAGATAGGTTTCTAGAAAATTTCGTGTTGTGTGAAACTGTGTTATATGAGACTAGAAGCTAATACTTATAATTTTGTAATTTTTTATTATTTTATAATTTTCTAATATATTTTCTATAATAAAAATCGTGTTATAAAAGGCTTTCCGCAATTTTCTTAACGTGATAGAGCTCTCTATTTTTTATTATTATTTTAACTTCTCAATTCCAATTTTGTCTAGATCTTCCTCATCTTTTTCATTCTTCGATATTCACAAATACATTTAATTGGAAATTTTTTATTCGACTTTCTTCGTTTGAGTTTCGTAACTATTCAATATTTTTTTAAGAAAATGTTGTGATACAAAAATGAATTTTACATTTCTATAAATAGATATTCCCTTTTTAAAAAAAATTATACATTTTATTAAAATATTTAAATTTATTGTTCATTAATTTTTTGACTATATAAGATGTTTTTTTAAACGTGATAGAACTTTAAAATGAATCCCTATAAAAAGTTCTATCAAACCTAAAAAAAATTGTCATATTTTTATATTTACATACACACACTGTGTATATATATATATATATATATATCACATCACACATCATAAAGCCCATATCAATCCACTACTGGACGAGAGCCTCAATGAATGCTACCATTCACTGGTATTTGGTCATATTGACCAGGCGGATAGGTGAAGATTTTTTTATTCGGGGTTTACTCCCTTCTCAACAGTTATTTTTTACAAGATGAGGTTGTCGGCCTTCATACTCAACCCTCGAAAATGGGGGACTCTCCGACTGGGATTCGAACGCAATCTCCCGCATAACACGCGGTGATGCAAACCACTGTGCTACCCAGTCGGTATATATATATATATATATATATATATATATATAAGGGATGATTTTTAGATTAGATAGAACATTCGATAGGGATTCAATTTAAAATTCTATCACGATTTAAAAACACCTATAAATGTGTTATAATTATTTAAAAAATTTTTTTTTGCAAAAATTTATGATTAATAAATTGTATATTGAAATGGTAAAATGTCTTATACAAACATTCAAGTCAAGTTTACGTTAGAGCTTATAGTAAATTATCTAAATCTGAGAAAATTGAATACTTCCCAATTCCACCCTCAACTCTGAACAGTAATTTCCTAGGATAGAACCACGTATCGTGCAGCAAAATAAATTCAATATACGTAAAACAATAATGAATTCACTATGCCATCATCACTCAAACTAACAGGATAGTTTCCATTTCATTACAAAACAAATACACAATTTACACAAAGTAATGATAAACAATCCAAATTGCATGTTACGTAATTGCGGCCCGGTGGTGACACCCCCTTGCTCCGCCGTGTATTATATATCATCAACAACTGTGTATAATTAAACAGTATTTCATAGTCGTAACTGTTAGTTGACAATGTGTGTTTGTGGTAGAAAGCGTTCACGGTAGAAATGACTGGGTTGAGGAAAATGGAGTGAGGAAATGGGGGTTTGAGGGAGGGACTACGACGTGTGGTATATAAGGTGACATCTTTAGCCATGGAACTGTACCTACGTACAGAGAGTGAATTATGCATAAAGTTTGTATACTACACAAAACGTTATATATATATATATATATATATATATATATATATATATATATATATATATATATATATATATAATAAACACATACATACATACATTCAAGTACAAGGTGTTTGATAAGCATTTAGAAATGTGCGATGTTTAACATTTAATCATCTTTTGTCCTTGTGTCATAATTATCGATTGTAATTATTAATTTCCTAAGAAGTAATAGGTTTCAGTCAAATAACTGTCAGTTTAAATAGACACAAAAATATTTAATCCTCTTTGTATCTTTGTACATAAATTTTGATTTCTAAATACAATATTCGAAATATAATAAATATGAATATAATTATTTTTTATTTAAATAGTTGTGATTATTCCAGGTACATTAACTGAGTAACAAAGTACATACTTTGTTTAATTCGTTCATTGTGTCTCGATATGTAAACTTAAATTTAAAATATAATTTCAACCCTTTAAAATATCTGTGCAAAATTGTATAATATGTGCATGTTTACGAATTTTAACTTAATTCTAACTCTATTGAAATTTTTGAAAAAATGTATTGCTTTTGAAAAAAGAACAGTTATATCAAAAACGTATCATGAGTGGTTTTAAAAAAATACTTTAAGGAATGAATCTTGAGAAGAGAAACCAAACTAGTCAGGCCATCAAATATAAATATCAACGATTACAAATATTTATTATTGTTGATAATAATAAATAATTCGAAAACAATTAAGTTTTGTATTTCAATATTATTTTAAAATTTTATTATTAATCTGAAATATATTTTTTAACAAAATTTTATAAATTTATGAACTGAAATGGCTTATAAATATACTTTTATTGTTATTGAGTTTTTGTATAAAAAATATTTTAAAAAAAAGTTATAAAAGGAAATAATTAAAATAACGTTTGTCAGTTTATTTATTTTTATATTTACATTTGAAATATTTAAACAAATTATATATTTTTCTTTGAGAAATTATTCTATAGAATTTTTTTTAAAAATTAGGATTTTTATATTATAAAAAGCTTTGCAATAATCTAATTTAAAATTAGATTGATAAAAACTTTAAGGTATTTTTTTTATAAATAATTTATATATATATATATATATATATAACAATTTTGTAAAAAAAAATAGAAACGATCTGACAGTACAAAAATATATTTCAAGCAGAAACAGACTGCAACCTTTTTTCTACACGCAACATATCATTTTTTTGATAAATATCCTTAACAGGAACTAGGAAGAACTCTCTCAAAGTAAGAAAATTTATTGTTTCAAGTTCTGAAACTCGACAGCTAAAAGCAAAAGAATGATGTCGAAAGTGTGGGAAATTCAGTATTGTTTCAATGATAGTTTTATGAAATATTTGTTATTAAAAGTTTTAAAAACTTATTTAATATTTAATAAATCTTTGTGTTCATATAAAACTGTTTTTTAAAAATAAACATTGTAAAATAATTCTAGAAAAGTTGTTTTTTTATCAATTTTATTGTAAATTCAATTTAATTTTTTTCAATATTTATATTTATATAACGGTTTAAATCAATTTTTAAATTTATTGAAAAATAATTCGTTTTTTTGGTATAAATTTCTGATTACTAAATATACAAAAAAGGGATTTTTAAAATTATTCATGTAATTTAGTCTTGTGTATTAAATACTAAATATTTTTTTAAGATAACAAAAATGTTTTTAAATTAAATGAAAACTGAAATACTGTATAATTTCTATTTTTAATATTTGAGTCTTATTTCATGAATATAGTTGAATTTATTGAGTAAAGTATTTTTTTAAGGTATCAAAGTTATTTTTAAATAAGAAAAAAATTAATCACTGTACAATATTTTCTTCAATATTTGAGTTCTCTTCTATAAATATACTTAGATCAATTGAGTAATTTTATAAACTCAACTAACTTTTTTAAAACCAATATATTTATAATTATCATTAATAGATTATATTTTATAATAGAGTTCTTAATTTCAAATATATTTATAAATTTTTATATCACTTATTTTTTAATTTTATTATTGAACTATTTTTTATTTTCGTCAATTTTACATTTATGTCATTATATCTATTAAAAATAATTTTTTATCTTATTGAGAATTAATTAGCATTTCAATCAAAATTTCTATTTATAACAAGGCACAACAGTTTAATTTTTAAATATTTAATATTTATTGAAACCTGTATATTAATGTTTTTTTTAATAAAATAAAATTTATTTTTTCTATGAATTAAATTTTAGACACATACTTGTTTTTAATTTCTTCCCTTAATTTAAATGTGATTATTCTTAATTTGTATGTGATTAAATCCATAAATTTTTTTTTTATAATACCGGAATAATGTCATTTATTTATAATTAAATTATGAAAACTTGACACTTTAAATAAGTCAAAAAAATATCAAATATTTAATTGCTTTTATTAATAACATTTAGTAAATCTCAAATTATGTTTTCTATTTAAAATATATACGAGTACTGAGATATTAAACCTTTCTAATTTTCTTAAAAAAAATGTTATTTGAAAAATGTTAACAAATATTTTTCAATCGATAAAGTATTGACCGGAATGCAATCATTCAAAAACAAGTTATGTTGATTTCCATTAATTTATTTATAACAACATTCACAAATTGTTTATATCGTTCGTACATTCGAATCTATTATTTAAACTCGTTTAATTATAAATCAAGCAGAGATTGAAAATAACACGTAAACACAACAAACGCATACCTATCTTTATTTCTCAGAGTAACTACTATCTCCACCACAATTGGGGTAATACATTACGTTCATTAACAATTATTACTGAAGTGGAATGGAATTGTTCTCAATTACGTAAAGTTCAATGTATACGCCGGATTAGTAATTGCAAATTTTAAACAAAGAGCTACACATCCGTCCCACTTGTATCGATTTAAATATACAAATGAAGTAATTTAAGTCTCAGTTGTATTACACGACAAGAAATATGTTATATACTTTATTCGAATGGATACGTAAATTATGTGTATATTATATGGAATGTATATATTAATTAATGAGCACAATTATTTCAAGAGCGGAAAACATAATAAAATCAAATAAATGAACGCAATTATTATATAATTTTATTAAATAAATCTTGTTCCTGTATTGTAATTTCGAATTATTTCGATATAATCTATCCTATATGTATTTACATAAATCGTTTCTATTAAACCGGATATTTAGTAATTTCGTAAATGCAATTTTATTTATGTGGTCAATTGAATAAAATCGCAATCATTTAATTTATAGAACAAATAAGATCCATATCGAATGTATATGCATGTTATTGAAAAACTTGTTCGTTTATTTTCTCTCTATTTGTATAAATCGTTTCGAAATGAAATGAAAATTAAAATCAATATAGCTAGATAATAAATAACCATGATAGAGTAACTAACACGTCAAATTAATCACAGAGAGGTCAAGAGTTTCATGTTTAAATCACGAACTGAATCGATCTAATAAGAACAAGCTATGGTTGTACTCACAAAAACAGAACTAAGGTCTTGGGTTTAGACAGGAAGATCCCTGAAAACATTGTTATATAGAATTACTTTGGTCTAGGTGTCGGTCAATAGATCATAAGTTCGGTCTGATTTACATTTCACTCAATTTTTTCATTATTAGTTTTTATATGGAATATTTTTTTTAAATTTTGTGTGAATTATTATTATCTTCAATTCTTTTTAATAATGCTCTTCTAAGTTATTAATCTATTACATGAATTATAAAATAATTGTTATTTTTTTTAGAAATACTTCTAGTTGTGTAAACAGATTAAATTAACTTGAGTTTTACAATGGATTTAATTTGTTTGATAAAAATCTAAATTATAGATATTATGTATATACAAATATTTCAAAAAAATAATTATTTTAGTATAAAATGTTTTCTCAAAAATTGAATATAATATTTTTTAAGAAAAACAACAAAAGTAAAATTAAGTAAATTAATTATCAAAATTAAATTTTAATTAAACATCGGTTTGAAAATATAATAATATAAAAATGTAAATAAATTAAAAATATATTATTGCTTTCATATTTTTTTAAAAAAAAATATTTCAACTCATTTTTTTTAAAAAAATAGTTTTTTTTTAAAGAATAATTGTTATTTTAATTAAATTAATTATTAAAAAAATATATTTGTTATAATTTTTTTCTCATTTGTATTTTTTATTGCTGTAGTGAATTTATTTTAACATAAATGAATTTTTACTGACATTATAATTTTAAAAAAATATTCAATAATTACTATTTACTGATTTATATTTTGGTAAACTTGATATCATCTTGATTATATGGAAATAATATTAGCATGACTATCAAAATGTGAATTAGTGAAAAAAATTGTTTTTGACAAGTGATATGATATAATATAATAAAAATTAAATTCATATTTAAAAATTGATAATAATAGTCTTGATTAACATATTTTTAAAATTACTTCGAAATTTGTTTGTATAAAATGAAACTTATCTACTTTTTCATTTTTACTGTATCATAAAATATTCCTTATACTTTTATAGAATAACAAGAACTGAATTAACGTCTATTTGAAATAAGACTAGAAAACTTTCAACCGAGAAAAAAACGTTATCTTCGTACAATGTTTTCTAGACATATTTAATACAATAAAAAGATGATGGTAGATGGTAATATAATATTCTTTAGCGAATTCCTCTGACGTACGAAACAAATTACAAACGATAACTTGAATTTTAATACCCGCGCTGTAATTTTTATTAATACCGAAAATTGGCTTCAAGAATTCGAAAGTTCTTGAAACGAAATTTACATTGAACGTATAAAATACGCAAATTGAATTCAATTTTATGTTACAATGAAACTTCAATTATACTCTTTGCTACTCGGCACAGAGCGTGAAATTCGAGCTTCCGCAAATAGCAACATTAGATGCATGGCAGCTCGATTCTTTGTAATAATTACCCTGTTTATTTTGCTATTCATTGCAGTCTGAAATTAATTTACGTTGTGGCGCTTTTGAATAAAACAAAGCATATTGCTGTATTGCCTCAAATGTAATCTTCATTGGATGTTGTTTTATTTTTAAACTTATTTGTTTCTGTTTAACAATTCACACACACATGCACACACATACACACACACACACATACACACACACATATATATATATATATATATATATATATATATATATATATATAAATTCATCGCTAGACAAACACCTTTAACAAGTTTTCTCAGTTTGATTTATGTATATTTTTCTAGCATTCACAATATATTTCCTAATATAATATTTTACCTGTTAAAAATTATTTTTAGAATTTTATTTCTTAGCTATTAGTAAATAATTTTCATCTGTATTTTTTTGTCTTGCAATTTATTCTAATCTTTTTTATTTTTGAAATTCAATTTTATAACATTTAGAATTTACATCTATAAAAATATAATTTTGATTTTTTTTATATATATTTTTTCATTATTTTCAAAAGATTTTTCTAAAATTAATGAATTTTTATAACCTATATTCTTTTCAATAATTTTATAGTTAAAAAATGTTTTTTCTTATGATTATTGGACACTTTTGTTAAAGGAAATGTTAAAAATTATCCTTAATTCTTATTTTCCAATATATTTATATTGTATATATTAATTTTTTCAGAAATATCAAATCAATTCTTTTTTTTATTAACATGTTTTTTGAAAGGAAAGTAGTTTATTTTTTAAATATAGGATAGTCCAAATGAAATTGAAGGACAGTAAAATATAATAAATGATAGTAAAGAAGTAAATTTATATCTAAATCGTTTAATCTCATTTAGTCCACTCGATATAACCAATAATGATTCAAAAGTGATTTTTTTAAAAAATATACTGAAATCATATAACCTTCTTAAAAAAATAAATAATTATTATTTAAAAATTAAATCAGTAAATATTAACCTCATTAAAAAAGAAAACAATAATTAAAGCTTTGTATCTCAAGAACACTTTCTAAAATAAATGGAAAAAAATCAACTCGAGCTTAAAAAGATAATTTATATATTTTATATCAATTTTTCTGAGTGATATTTGTACACAAAAAAAATATTCAAATATTAAAAGATACGATTTATTATTAAATCTAGACCAGTGTTGAAAAAAATGAACCTCAACTTCTTCTTATTAAGAAAAGATTAATTTTTGCCTGAAAACGTTTTTAAATTAATTTCAATATCTATTATAATGAAAATATTACATTTTATATTTTTACAGTGAATATGTTAATATTTTTTTTGTTAGTCTTTAAATTATTGTTTGTAAAAGTTTTTTTCTTTATTTTAAAAAAATACTTTTTTATTTATAGATATGAAAATCAGTTCATTGATCAAACCTTATTATATTTTTTTTACAAATAATAAAAAATATAAAATTAATTCACAAACAAGAATTGATTATATAGGGTGGTCCGAAAGAGACATTTACTTCCTTATTATTTACTGTTCTTCAGTTTCATTTGGGACACTTTATAAATTCAATTAATAAATTATTTTCTACAAATAAAAAATATATAAATAATATTAATCAAGATTAAATATAGACTCTAGTTAATTTTCACATTAATTCCATATGAATTTCTTTTAGTTGATAATATATTATATTATAAACTACCTTAATATTAAATGTCTAATTTTTATCGTTTATTTTCTTCCAAGCACAAGAACGTTAAAGCACGTAATATATTCTTTTATATCCAGAAAATAAATTTTAATCGTGTATATTTATGTACAAGCACAAAAATAATTGCAATACATATTTTTCATCAATCTTTTTCTCGCTCTCGTACATATACTCGGTTATTAAGACAGGAAAAAACTCGTCGAGATAAGAAAACAAAAAAAAAATGTAACAAAAGAAAATTGTCGTTACAATAAATTTTTCGCAAATCTACACAATCAGCCAATGTATACGAAAGCATATTAATTTAGGATGCGAACATGCAGAAATACCATTCTAGAAAACAAGCTTAATTAAATGAATATTGTATACGTGACACTCCGGCGGTCGGATGAGCAACATTTCATCGAATGTTGTAAATTATGAAGATATGGTAGTACAGGTCTGCGAGTATAGGTTTTGAAATTCGTGAAAAGAAAAATATTTCAATTTTTTATATATGATATATATTATATTTTCTAAAATAGTCATGCTTTAATCATTTTAACCATAGAATTTTTATAGTTTTTCAAAGCTATATTTTTATCTTACAACAAATGGTTTGAATCATTAGATCTTTTCTTTAGAATTGTATTTTTCGGAAATATAAAAAAATATTACATGCAAAGATAGCATCTTTTAATTTGTAAAAATATAAATAAGTAAAACAGAATTCAAAATCAAAAATCTAAGGAAATTAAAAATAATTGATTATATAAATCAAAACTATTGAAGAAACATTCAGTTATACATTATTAATATAATATAATAATTTAAATTCATTGATTATTAAATTTCTATCAATATCATAATTAATTTTGTTTCTGATTAAAAAATATCTCTTTTCTTAAAAATAAAAATTAATATTCCAAAATTAAAATTCCATTTTTAAACAATATTAATCTTCAATTAATTATATTTTTTTTAAAAAAATAACATTTAAAATTCTGTTTTTTCTAGGAAAAAAATATTTCCATTTGATTTTAAATCAACATATTATATTGTATTATTTAATTCTTTAGAATTTTGATGAAATCTATAAAATAATTATTTCTTTAATTTAATTTTTTAGAATAACTTTTCTATTTTATTATATAAAATTGATTTTTAATACAAAATAAAATCTACATACTATTGTTTTTTAAGTTTTCCAAAATTTACTTATTTTTATATTATAATTTTTTTAGTTTTTAATAATCTCTTAAATTCACTAAGACACCATCATTTTCAAAGTACTAAATTATTAATAACAAAGATTTTATAACGTAGAACTCTGATGATAATACAAGGCTGATAAAATGTGCATCAGTGAATAAAATGATCAATAAATGATTATTGAACGTTTTTAAAAAATCTTTAGACATTGTAGTAAATTATTCACTGAAGTTAAAACAATTAAATTCTATTTTTTAAAAAAAAAAATTAATGTAATTGTCTTTATTATTTTATGTTCTATTAAATAAATGTAAAACCAGAAAATTTCATTAAAATGAAATTAATTTAAAATGATATTTGGGAAAAGCAATAAAATTTACAGATTGAAAATGTGAAAAAATATTTATGTTTGAAAACGTTTTTTTCTATAGGACATAAAAATTGAATTTTTCTTATTTATTTTTCTAATTTATTTCCTCACCTCTTAGGAAAAATGTTTGAATTCCTCTATTACAATCTTAATATATTCAATTTAGGATTTTTTTTATCCTTTTTCTTTACATTTCTATTATCATTTCTTGTTTTTATATTTTAAATATTTTTTAATATATATATATACAAGGGTCGTTTGATAATTAGGGTAAAAAAGTACGAAAAATTTAATTGAAAAATTTAATTAAATTAAACAACAAATAAATTTACCACACTTATCAAATGACCCTCGTATATATATCATTAGTTTTTTTCTATCCATAATTAAGTGATTTTTTCCCAAATCTTTTCACTTCAAGCAATTTAATTCTTTCTTTTCCATTCCACTCCTGCGATTTTTTTTTGTTTCTACTCCATATTTTCATGGAATTCTTTTTGTACCTTTTTATTTATTTGTATTGCCAATTAATAATTTATTATATATATATATATATATATACACATACATATAATTCATAATTAATTATACATTATTTTTATGTGTATTTCTTAATTGTATATTTTACTGATTTCTTGTATATTTCCATACAGTTTAACATTTGTTTGAATTAAACTAGAAATCCAACAGACGATATTAAAACAAATATAATAAAATCAAACAGTTCTATTATACACTCCTCATATATTCTACGTACACTGTATGAAACTTATTACAAATCGTATTGATAATCCTAGTCGTACATTACAAACAAAAGCTTATCTTCCTGAGAACCCAACCTGCTCACTATATCCACCTTGGGGGCGCGCGTGGTGGTTTTGTCGTCATGGTAACAATATAAGCGTCTCGGCGCCGCACAGCGTGATCTTCCTCAGGGTGTTTTCTTGCTGCCAGCGACGACAACGTGAAGAAATTGGGGTCGTCATGCCAGCATCATCTCTCTGTAACAGACGGTAACGAACTAGTACTGATAATGTCGAATTTATCTAGATTTATATCGATACATAGTTAGATATTAATCATATTATACAAGTTGACAATATCTGAGCAGGGTGCGTCGTTCGAATTGATTAACTGTTTATATATTTTGATGTAATTATTCACGATACGATGATATGAGTGGAGTATGAGTTTGTAAATACTATTAAATGAATCAAATTCAATTCGGGTACTATTTATAGATTCAAATATGTTGTCAAGAGATTGGATGAATACGTTCGAAAGTATCTCTCAATTGCATTGAATAGAATCAACAATTTTAGAAGATTATACATGGGGTTTAATAAAATTGGAAATTTAAGTAGATTCAATTTCTTGCTACAATTTCACAATTATCATTTCCTGCTATTAAATTATTTTTATAATATAATAGTGAACTGAAGTTGTTTTGCAATGTCATATGTAATCAATTAATTAAAATTTCATTTAATATGAACTTTTTATTAAATATATATATTAAAAACGGTTTCTCAATGAGGTTAGTTAAATTTTTTATTGAAAGAAATATTTTAGAAAATTTGACTAATTTTCATACAATGAAACTAATTTCTATACTATAAAAAAGCCTCCCGTGAAATTGAGCTCAGATAAATTACTATTTCGAATATCTACATTCATAATAAGCTTGATTTGTGTCAAAAAATAATTATTTGAAAAAAAAATTTTTCCAAAAATTGAAGGTATACCCCTTAAGAAATTTTTGACTCAAAAATTGAAAATTCGAAAAATTCATTTTTATTACAGATATAAGAGCAAGTACGTATTAGTAATATATATTTAGTTTAAGAAATGTTTTTCTGGTGAGATTTGTTTGATTTTAAATGAAAAAATAATTTTTGTTTATTTTTGAGTATATAGAATTTTTTTTACAAATACAAATGATGATGGATTAATTAATTTATGAATTTTTCTTAGTGTATATATGTATGTATATATATATATATATATATATATATATATATATATATATATATATTTATATTTATATATCTACAATAATATTTTTTCTTAATGAGGTTAGCTACATTTTTTATGTGAAAAACTAGTTTAGCAAATTTATTTGGGTTTTGTTTTATAAAATCTACTTTTCTACTATTAAAAATACTTCCTTGAAATTTAATTCAGATAAATTATTATTTTAAGTATCTACACTAATAACAGTCTTTATATATATCAAAAAATAATTATTATTGAAAAAAAATTTTTTTGCTAAAAATTGAAGGTATACCCCTTAAGAAATTTTTGGTTCAAAAATTAAAAATTTTTTAAAGTTCTATTTTATTGCAAATATAGAAGCGAATCCGAATATATAATACATATTTAGTTAAAAAAATACTTTTCCAACGTAATTTGTTGTATTTTGAATGAGAAAATAATTTTTGTTTAATTTTATTACAGATACAGAAAGTGATAAATAAATTATTTTGAATGAAAAATATTTTTGTAACAAAAAAATTATCTATCACAAATATTTACTGATTAAAAGATCAATAATAATTAAATAAAATTGCAACACGTCAGGAAATTATTTTAATGATCAATGTTTTAAAATCATTTCTTTTCAATTTTAAATGTAATTATTTTTAATTTAATCTATAATTCATAACTCTTGTAATATAATTTTACTTACATTTTTTTATAAATTATAATATATATTTAAAACTAGAAAAAAATTTTAGTACTGAATATTATTTTTAAATATTTAAAATGTAAAATATATTTTCTATATTAAATTAAAATAAAAATGTAACTTTACTCCCAGTAGTACTTCGTTTAGAAATATAATCAACTATGAAATAACATTATATTATATTACATACAAAATATTAATAAACCCTAAGTAATTTAAAATCGTCAGTAGCTCTCAATCAATTTTATTTTAATAATTATTTTATGTATTTATATTTTTAGTACTTACAATTCTTCAGCAAATAAATATTTTTTTTAATATATATATAAATATATATTATTATAAAAATAAATATATATAAATGTTTAATTAAATATTTAATATGTTTTTTATGCATCGTTTTCAATTTCATTTGATATGTTCATTAAAACGAACAAACATATTTTGTGCATAATTAAATTTTGTGGTCTATAGCTATATTTCTCATCCCTTCGAATATTGCACTGAGGTTAAATTTCAAAAATTATTAGCATTGAATTGCAATAAAATAAATTATTGTATTGATATATAGCAATTTTTGCTGTTTACACAATAAAATCAATTTTCTCTATATAAAATATTCATGTTGTAATTTTATAGAATTTCAATAAATATCTACATCGGGTTTATATATTTTATGATATATATATATATATATATATATATATATATATATATATATATTAAAATCTTTAATTAATTTTATAATAAAATTGTTTCTATAAAAAATCATTTTTGAAAATAAATTCAGATTGTTTTAAAGATATTAAAAAGTTTATTTATAAAAAATGTTTAGTTGAATAGTAAAAAGGATTTACAAATATGGATTTGGAAAAAATGTATTGTGCATGAATAATGCATCACAGAATTTGTACTAAAAATACGATATCAAGATAAGAAACAAATGTGTTCCGCCGTTTATTGTAATAAAAAATTTATTAAAAAGTAAACGCGGAAAAAAGCAAATTAAGATAACTATCAACAAAAATCGAATTCACGAATTTGAAGTTCGCTTATGTTTCTCATGCAAATTTATGAAAATTTAAAAGAAAATCAACATCGAACAAAAAGCTGGTTCCGGAAACGATTCGCAATGATTTTTGAAATCGTGCCGACAGCCAAGAACACCAATTTCCTCTCACCGTCTTGTCGCCAGATTGTCAATTTTTATATTGCCGGTTGAAACGTTGCGCGTTCTATGCACTCACGAAATTACATCTCCGTTGTTCATCGGTTCCAATAAAAGAAAAAAGCAGCGCCAGTTTCGCTAAAATGTCAAAGTTTATTGTGACTTTTTTATTGAACGGACGAGCGAGTTCGAAGAGTTGCTTGTTGACGTATTGAAAACAAATTTACAAAAAGTGTTCTCCCCCTATTCCACGCTTTGTATAATAGAAAAGATTACGACGATAAAACTTTCACTGCATTTGATTTATATATTTTGAATTTGACATCAACAGTCTATGTTCTAGATGTTAAATGGTTTTGTTTAACGGAGATGCTTTTCATATGATTGCATACAGACGGGTACATTCGTTCTTACATCGATTTATGTTTATTGCTTTTCTCGAGATGACATCATCTTCAATTAATTTATCCAATTTGTTGATTTATTTACTCTTTCATTTTTACACTTATTTATATTTATATTTCTCCTCTAGTAAACATTTTATTAATCGAATTATGTACATATAAATCGTATTAGTGAAAACAGTTAGTAACAAATAAATATTGAACATTTGTTATAAATGTCTCAATATATAAATAAATATAAATGCAATTATGTGCAAAAAAATATCAGTGTATTTTTTTAAAGAAAATATGATTTTTAAGAAAAATGATGAAACATTTTACTATCAGACAAAACAAAAATTATATTTTTTGATTTTTAACACGTTCGCTACCAGCGTCACATATATGTGACGACCCGATTTTCTTTTCTGAGCCCGGCGTCACAAATATGTGACGGGTGTTTATTATCAGTTTATGATCATTGTTTGTATCAAATCGTGCCGCAAACAGATGGGTTATGTTCAAAAACAATAAAATAGATAAAAGATGTTATTGGTCTGCTGATAATTACATTTTTAATCATTTAGAACGTTATAAATACATCGCAAAAAAATAATTACAATTTGATATCATATTTAAATAATAAAACGTCTGGGCTGTGGTGGTGGATTTTCTCCTGAGGCTCTGGTAGCGAACAGGTTAAGATTAAAGACAATTTGTAAGAAGAGACTCAAATAATCAATATGACCTAAAATATGTAGTAAAAAGTTTAAAACATTGAGAAACAAAAATCAATGTTTAGGGTTGTTTTTCATATACTGGCACATATTGTGGTGTAGGGGTGAAAATTCATTTGTGTAAACAGGGCCTATATTTTTTATCTAAGATAACATGACAATCATTTTTTATATGGAAATATTAGAAAATACAATGTCCCATACGTCAAATGGAATTTTCTATTGAAATGGGTATATTAATATCACAACTACCCTAAAAGACTGATTTACCCATAATAAGATATATGATTTAGAATGACCAGTGGGAATTTAATCCTATTGAACGATGTCACCAATTAATTGATTCGATGCTGTGAAGATATACTGCAATATTGGCCAATAAAGGATATTGGACCAAAATATATTAAATTCTAAAGCCTTAAATTATTTTTTATTAATTCATAAAATATAATTTATAAAATTATCTTTTAAAAAATTCAATTTTATTTGTATTATAAAGAGATGTATAAATTTTATTATTATTGTAAATTTTGTTATTAAAGTACCATAAAAAAATATTAAATTAATAATTGTTAAAATAATTAGATATCTTTACAGTAAAAAATAAAATTTCAAATACTGTTATTTTTTGCAAATATATATATATATATATATATATATATATATATATATATATATATAATATATAAATGTATAAAGAGTAAGAAAGAAATAATATATCCTTATCAGTGATTTATAAATGAAAGAATCATTATAGTACCGTTGAAAATATTTATCGATAACAATATAACGTTTCTCGAGCTTCTAACAAAATTTATATCCATTTGCGGTAACACCTAATGAAGACATAAATAGATGGGCGTATGAATGAAATCGTGTTGGAAACGATCCAACAATCATCGCACCGTAGTATCGAATGGTAAGCACCGTAAATAATCCACATATATCGTAGGAACCAGGTGGGATGATGTGCCGAGATAGCGTGTCATTTATTAGCCCTGTCAATATGTTCCGTGCAAAAACTGACGACGGTTTCTGTGGCACGCGAAACATCTCCTTCGACACTAATTAACAACGTTTTCACGCGATGTGATCCTTGTGATGCTGTCCGACAACTTTTTTCAATCAGATATAGGTAGATTGGGTTTCTTTGTTGAGGAAAAAGTAGTAATCACTTTATCAATCTATCAAGATTTCATCAAAATGAAATTTGTTTTTTTTTGCAATATAATTTAATATAAAAAGTATATATAATAAATTTTACCGATAATAAAATAAACGTAGATATCTCATATAGATTTAAATAAAATGAATTTTATCTTTGAAAAAATATTTTTAAGGATATAGAATATAATTTGATAATAATTATTTATTATTATTAAAATTTTAGATCTTAATTTTTAATTGAATTATAAATAACAAGATATACAACAAATTTATTTTTATAAATATACTTTTAATAGACATTTTCATTTAAATATAAATAGTTGTAAATTTAACGATCGTAAAATTCTTATTAAAAGTTAACATATTTTAAATTGGATTATATATAAGAGAATATATAAATAAATGTTTAGACTGTCTTTTTCTGTTATCCATCATAGGATTATTACTTTTGTATTTTTATACAATCGACTTCAGCCCTAAAGCCATCTACAGGTAGATGGATACTGAGGATTTATTTTTATTTTTCATTATGTTTTATTATTCTAGGTATTAATATGTATATATTGTACATTTGTAATATATTTTTGAGATTATTCCATCGTATAGATATTTCTATTAAAATTTTTTAACGTTTTTTCTTCACTCCTCTATACATTTCATTATATATACGAGGTCGTTTGATAAGTATGGTAAAAAAATAAGAAAAACTAAATTGAAAAATTTAATTGTATTAATTAATTAATTAAATTAAACAATAAATCAATTTACTATACTTATCAAACGACCCTCGTATATCAATGTAAGATATTCTATAATAAAAATATTTTTTAAATTTTTATTTATATTACATTTTAACATGTTTTTCAATAAAAATGTTATTTATATAAATATAATAATTTTAATTTTTCAAATTTTATTGATTATAGATTTTAAATTTCTTTAAAAACGATAATTTACTATATTAAGTTTTTTGTTCAGTTTTTTCTCAATTTTTATATTTTTAAATAATCATATAAATCACTGCTTGTTTTGGTACTGTGAAAAAATTAATTAAATACAAACGAATCATTCACTAGCATAAGATTTTATAAAAATGTTGAGTTATTACATATTGTTCACTTTATTCGTTGATATGCATTTCGATGGTTATACCATTATCGACAGAGCACTAAATTTTAAAATCTAGTGTTATAATTTTTATCTTAGATTTTAAACGCAGCACTCTGACGATGATGGTATTGCTATCGAAATGTCAATCGTAAAATAGTAACTAATAAATAAATTATTGTACACATAACATCGTGGATAATGTACTGAGTGATAATAAGTAAAATTGAATTTGTAAAAATACAAAATCATTTTAATAAAAAAAATATAATTATTTTCTACAAAAAGTACCATTTTAGTTTTTTTGAAAGTAAAAATTAGTTTATAAATTGCCTTATTGTTTATTATTTACTAATAATTAAAATTATTTTCTTTAACAACTTTTTTAGTTAGTTTTGGTGTTAAATCTTTTTTAAAATAAATTTTCTTGACAGTCTATTTAATTTTTTAGTCGGTGCTGAACTTTCATTTTTTATTAATTAAAATATAGAGATATTAAAATAAAATAATTATTCTGGAAAAACCAATTATATCTATAAAAAAATATTAATTGTGTATCTTATTTTTTTATAATCAAATTTAAAATGTAAAAATGAAAAATCATATTTTATTATTAAAATATTTATGATATTCTTTTATGATTTTTTCGAAAAAATACTGAAAATATTTTTTCTACCTTTTTTAATTCCACGTACCATAATGTTTATTTCTCATTTTAAGTGCTGTATTATGTCCCAGTTATCATAGTTCATACACGCAGTGTTTTCATCTATTCAGCACGCGTTCCCAATGTTTAAACAGGCGAATATTGATATTTTATTTTCACAATACACATTCATATCCTCAACATATCTCTTGTACATTCAAGAACAGTACAGCACTGATGCTGGCGAGGGTGTTCCCGTGCGAGGTCCACCGCCCAACAATACCAAAGCTGCGCCCCCTGCTGACGCCTGTCATAATTAAAAATCCCAGTTCATTGTTTAGCATCGTCGCCCGTACCCCTCTCTGACCGCATAGCCCACAACATATCCATCAGTACACGTCTATTCTGAGCTATTCATCGGACGTAAATGGTGCCCTTTTTAAATGGTAATATTCTCAGTATCATAGCAGTTGGGCCTTTTGTTTGCTTGGTCATTGTGTTGTGAAGTTTTTTTTCGTACATAATGATGGATAAATCCGTTTGATGAGGTTTTATTACTCGTATATGAATGCACTGTTTCGAAAATGAGAAAAAAATAACTTATTCATACCGTTGTTAATGTTTTTTTGCATTGTACGACTTTTTTGTATTCGTGTTGATATGTTTTTCATTTATATGATTGCATGATTAGGGGAAATGAAAAAAATTATTTTCCAACACATTTTATTAGTAGTTACGTATTTTTTTTAAATAAAATTCACAATACGTCTAATTTTTTTAAAGGACGTAATATATTTTTTATAATTTAAAATGTTTTTCCCTGAAAAACGTTTTATTCAATTTTGAATATATTAGCATTTTATTAAAAAGTTTGTTCATATACATTTTTTTTATAATAATATATTTGATAAAGGACTTTTCAAAACTGATTATGAATACTTTTACATACGCTAAAAATATTAGACATTTTAATGAAAATTCCTGGAAAAACGAATGTTACATAAAAATCATAATTTAAAAGAGGCTTTATTCAGTATGGTATTGACAGAAGCTTATATATCTATATATAGACTAAAAATACATTTTTTATTTTATACTGAAATATTTTCCAAGTTATTGTTGACAGACAAAAATAAACAAAGAGTATTTCAATTCTTCATAATGAATACTGCTTGTGTATAGTAGGATTTTATCTAATACTCTTTATTATTTTTCTTATTTGTAAAACAATATCTCTTGTAAAACTATTTTTTAAAAAAGAACACAATTTTATTTTCTTCTTATTCCAAGAAAAATAAGATTTAAAAAAAATCATTTCATTATTAATAGATTTTATATCTTGATTTATTGTATTTAATTTCACATATCTACAAATAAAATAAATATTCTTTACAAAATTAGCTATATTACTAATGATATATTGTTTGATAGCATTATAATTAAACATTAATGTTGAAATAAGAAATATCTCCAAGTATATTTCTCGATATGAACATTTTATACTCCATTAAATGACATTTATTTATTCTTGTACACTGATTAGTTATCGAAATGATTTCTAGTCTTATTAAAATAATACACGAATAATTTATAGCCTAGTTAAAAGGTATATTTCACATAATGAATTTATATAGTAATATATACTATTAAAGTATTTTTTTAAATAACCGTAATATACATATACCATTTAAGTAAAATTGTAATATAAAATATCATATCTAAATAATATTTCATTCGAGTATTATTTATTATTCATAACGTTTATTTAATGATATTTTTTTATGAAAAATCACATTAAAGATATTTATTCGCTGTATCTTGAGAACTGAAATACTTTTATTCTCTTTTATTTATGTTCTTTTGTACTATTATTTTATCCAAAGCGTATATCAACTTTTTAATAAAAAAGAATATTTGCTTTGTGTCATAATATATTTGAACATTTGTTACTGTAATGAACATAAATGTGACATTGTCAACGTGGTCATAACAGTTATCGAATAAATTTATATACATTTATATAAACACATACTTAAATAAATGTATATTTATATTTATTTTAAATCTTATCAATTTTTAAACAATTCCAAACTTGGAATAGAAATTATTATTTTTATTTAATAATTTAGAACGTTCAATATTTTTTTTAAAAAAAGATTGAGTAAAGTTAAATAATTATTTGATTTAAAATATTAATCAGTTATTTTTTTTTCAATATATATCATTCTCTGTTTATCCACTGCTAGATGAAATTTTCACCCAAAACTTTCCATTTCAACTGATCCAATATTTTTTTCTTCCAATTCATTCCAACAAATTTCTTTATATCTTTGTCTCATTTTTTCCATAGATCTCTTCCTGGCCTTATTGCATATCTATATTCCTCATCAATAACTTATTTTGTCCATCGTTGGTCTCTTCTTCTTATTATATAATCCTTCCATTTTCATTTTAAATTTCTCACTTTTACTAACATTAGTAACTTTTGTATTCTTTCTGATCCATTTATTTCTCTTCTTATCTTTTCATGTATTCTAAATATACATCTTTCCATATTCTTTACAGAACCATTAAATTATTCTGGCACTCAATATCCATGTTTCATTGTCATATATGAGTATAGATAAAATGCATCGATCAAAACAAAAATTTTTTATTTCATTTTTTAATATATGATTTTTTCAATCTGACACCATCCCATTTTTACTCTCCTATTTTTTCATCTGTAAATATTTATTATACTGTTAATGAGTTGTCTCAGATATATATAGTTTTCAACATATTTTATTTTTTCTTTTTAGTACGATTCTTCTTTAATCTAAAAATTATTTAACATTTTCTGATCATAATTTTAGAAAGTTTAGGATCTTAACTCACTACTCTGATTCCATTTGTATGTTAGTTAGTGACTCTTTATTTTAGATAACAATATTTTATAATGTTTTTCAGTTTGGTTAGACTTGCCAATATTCAAAAAATATCGTAGTACCTCCTCTTAGGGTCCTGTTTACTCCTTTTCGATATTTTGAGGCAGTCAAGTAAGAATTAATTTTTTTTAATATATGTTTATGAAGTTTAAAAATTATTAAACTTTTAAGAAATTTATAAACTATGAAAATACATTATGATTTATAAAAAAATCACAGAAATCTTATTAATGTACAGATAATATTATATATTGATTCTGATATTTAGAATTAATTTTAATTTTTCAAAATGAAATTTCCTGAATAAGTCAACATACAAAATGTTATTTAAAAATGTATAATAGCAATACATTTTGTCGTAAAAAAATTCATGAAAATAATTTAAAATCAATTTTAACAATAATTTTTTCTCATATCCACTAAACTGATATTTTTTTAAACATTTCATATATAAAATATCACTTCATTTAATTAATTTCCATTAAACACGCCTTAAACAGCTTATTCTTTTCTTTCAGGTATCCTTTTGTGTTCACATCGAAACGTCAGAATCAAATGTGTAAGTAAAATTTTAATTTTATTGTATTCATGTCATGTTTTAGAAAAGGGTGTTGAATTTATTGTTAATGTATGCGAGGGTGGAGATAACCGTTAAATATTTACAATAACGTATTTAGAAACACTTGTCAGTGGTTTCATTCAATTTGTTGGTATTATTTATATGAATGATTAAATATGTCTAATATATTTCTTATTTTACACATTTTTAATAGATTATTTTTGTGTTTAAATCTAAGAGTATGTTTTACTATGCAGGAGTAATTTATCTTAAAAAGAATTAATTAATTTGAAAATTATATTTAGTTTACTTAGTTATATTATTTTAATTAGAATATATTTTATTTAATTATATAATTTTTAATTATTTATGTATAATTATTGATATATGTCATCTTCAATGTAGATTTATTTTTTAAATTAAAAATATCAAAAGTAATTTTCCATTAACTCGATTTTATAAAATAAAAAAAATCTACTTTTTTACATTTAAATAAAAAATCGTTTTTCAACGTATTAAGATTTTTATGGTACAAAGTTTATTTCAAAATGAAATATTATATAATTCAAAGGAATAAAATTTAGTACAATTATAAAAATGTTCATAAAAATACAAAGAATAGAGATAAAAAGTTATTAAAAGTTTTTATGGTTTAAGGAAGAACTTATATGTAATGAATCTGTTTTTATATAAATTTCAAAGAACCATTCAGGTCCTATAAAGAGCTCCCAGTGGAAATATTACGATATCTTGGAGGAAGAGAAATAACTTGTGAATTTATTGAGAACATTTTTCTATTAAATAATGACTTTACTAGAAAATTCACCAGTATTTAAAAAGGAAAAATGTTATATTACCTTTTTTGTTGTTATTTTTTAATTTTTTACTCTTATGAATATTAATCGAAATCTTAGTTATGTTTTAGATTTTGATGATGAATCTTTAATTCCAAAATATTATGCCATAAAATTTTTCTTTGCAAAAAATATTTGATTTTTAAAAAAAAAATATTATGAATTACTTTTTATTCTTATGAACTTTTAAATATTATATTTTGATGACAATTTAATTATCATCAATTTCAAAAGATTTTGAATTAAAATATCTCTACAAAAATTATTTTTTAAAAAATATTGATTAAGTAAATACCACATTATCAAAAGAGGACATGTTTTTGTCCCCATAAAATAAAACTTTTTAATTTAAAAAAAATACAATACAAAATTTATTCGCACACATGTAGATATAACCAGAAATTCTCATTAATTTAAATTTTCAATTCACAATTGTTATCCTTAAAAAATATTTCCTTTTTAATTAACTTTATTTTAAGCTGTAATATAAATTAATTAATAAAACAAAATTTCTAATTATTGAACACAAATTCTCTTCAAAACATTAGGGTTTATAGTAATGTACAATTTTGCATTCATTCCCAAAAGACCTTTTAAAAATGTGTGTCTAAAAATATGAATGTTTTTGAGAATATTTATATGCGTTGTTAATTAAATTGGAATGAATGTTTTTTCAGAAAAGATAATTTGAGGTTTTCAATTTGACTTATATATATATATATATATATATATATATATATATATATATATATATATATATGTATGTATGTGTGTATGTATATAATTAAAAAGTTTTTCGTGAAAAGATACAAATGTGTATTACCATACACGTCAATAGCAAAACAACATCTGAAGCCACTGGGGAAACGTAGAGTGGCGTCAGCTCGGCTGCAGGGTTTGGTAACGTTTCATCGTCAAGCGTTAATTACAACGTCATCCCCTTGCTTATACGACACAGCTAATTCTTAGTTAGCGTCAAACGGAGGCCCTCGTACAGACACAATCGGCAAGTTCGACGTAATTCCCAGCCTTAAGCCCTACTTAAAGATAATGAGGCATCGGATAATACCTATAGCGTGCATCCTCCCTCATCATCTTAGGAAGCGTTTCGTTAAATTGAAGCCGTTGTGGCATGAACACGTTTCCATCCTATTCTGACGTAAATCATAGGCTCTGTCTATACTATTTAACTAATCCTGAAGAATTGTGTTTAGTACTTAAAGGAAATAAGATAAATAATACTGTTTGCAGATTTTTGTTGATGTTTGTCTCGATAATTAATCACATAAAATGTTTTACTCTAAAATAATTCTTATTAATTTATTTATATAGAACTGACATTTTTATTAATTATTAATTTATTATCAAATTCGTAAAATAAAATTGATTTTAAACCATCTTTACTAGAAAAATTAATTTCAATATGAAAATTATTTGATTTTGATTTATTTGTATTTTAAATCTAAAAACAATAAATAAGCATATAGAAAAAATATTATATATAATATTTTTTAATACCAATAAATATAATTAATATCATATAATAAATAATCAAAATATAAAATAATATCTTTCTAACCTCTATAAACACACACTCAGTTAAATAATATTTCTTTATTAAAAATTTTAATTAATATATTATACATATTTGTGGGTTCTTTGTGTATACATAATTAAATATTATATATATATATATATATATATATATATATATATATATATATATATATATATGCACGTATTGAATTAATAATTACATAAAATTAATACTACACATAATCTTTTAGCTCGATCATAAAAAGAATAAATTAAAGTTGCAATTTCAATTTTTACATGCTTTTAAATATCATAATTAAAACGAAACAGTAAAATAATTAAAAAGTTTATACATTTTTTTATCTAAATTTGATAAAAAAAATGTATAAATACATGTTAATCACAAACATTGTATACTAATTAGTAATCTTTTGGTTTTATGGTTGTAAAAAGAAATGATTTTCAGTGAGTAATTTTGATTTATATGAAATTTTGGAAAATATTTTAAAAGAATATGTATATTCATTATAAATGTTGGTTATATATTTATGTATATTCTCATTTATATTTTTTGATCATATCATTGTCATTTTTTAATCAAATTAAATGATTTCGATACGATGATAAACATAGAAAAAATTCTTAACATTATATTTTCTCTATAATTAAGTGGTTATTTGAAAAAAAATATTTTCATATAAAACTTTTAATAATAAATAATTTATATTATTATATCTATATACTTGTTAATTTATCTATCTATCTATTTATCAATCTATTTATATACTTACATATATGTATGTGTGTGAATTTATCCACATTTATTTTTTCCTGTTTTTACAACTCGATGTGAAATTTGGTTTCGTTTAAACTTTTCTCCTATATAACATTTTCTTATACCATCTGAATAATCTTTAGATCTTCTTCTATATCATGTAGCCATTTTTTCTTAAGTCATTCACACTTTTGCTTTCTTTCCATTTTTCCTTGAATGCTCTTTGTTATTCTGTTCTCAGTCATTCTCTTTACTTGCTCCAGTCAAGACAACTTCCCAACTTTACGAATCTCACTAAATCTTCATTTTGTACAATTTTCTGTAGTTCTTGGTTTATTCGCATTTTTCACTTTCTCTTTCCCTTATCGAACTATAGGATGGTTCTTATGAGACTGAAGGATTTAGACATACATTTACTTGTGTACTATCATTTACTATTTTTTTACTATTCTTCAGTCTCATTTAGGCCACTTTATATATCCTTCTGCTAATATTTTGCTTATATATATTAATATATATTTTTTAGAATTAAGCCTATTTAAATTTCTGGTGTAATAATTTAAACAGATAATGAACAATCCTACATTTATTGTTATATAACTATTTTAATTATAGAAAAATATAGAAAATTTAATTGAATAAGGATTTTTTCTATGAATTAATAATAAACGTAGAAGTTTTTTTTATTTTAGGTAATTATTTTAATTTTTCACAATTTAAAAAATATTACTATTTTTTTTAAAAAAATAAAAGGTCTGTTATTTCCTCCATATGATATTTGTATATAAAATGTGAATGTTTTTTTTAAATACAATTTATGATTTTAAAATTCACTAAATATTCTAAAATTATTAAAATAAACAAATACAAAAAAGAATCAATTACAATTTATAGAAAAAATACACTTTCTATTCCAATCTTTCGAGAGTATTTTCCATATGAAAATGAAATCCAAGCTGAGAATCCCTGGTTCGTATAATGATTTTCATTTGTATCTAAAACGACAACTCGTTTTATTCACAATTTGATAAATAACATTCTGTATTGGAATCTGTGCGCCGTCGTCGCCGTTTCCTTCACAACTGATATAGGTTAGTTGATGCTGAATCGAGCATAAAGTAACATGTGCGTAAGATATGAAAGCATGTGGCCGATATGAGAGTCTCGTGGAAAACAAACGCGTTCTCTGACGACGCACGGCAGTAATTAATTACCGCGGGCGGCCGACACGTGCACAGACCAAGATGGATGAGGATTTCACGTGGTTTGCTAAACTTCAACAGACCCGACCGGCTCTCTTTAATAGGATTTAAATGTAATTTATATCGCGGACTTGTCCGCATCAATCAGAAAGATTTTACTCGGGAATTATCGTTTCATTTTATACACGCATTCGTAGACAGAAACGCTCACGCTAGACTGTTTTAATAGATTTCTTCGTGGAAATTAATTTTGCGGTTGTACTTTAAATATCTCTTTTGAAATAAAGTTTGTTTGAATTAGACGAATTGTAAGAATTCAATATATATATATATATATATATATATATATATATATATATATATATATATATCGGATTCTTAATCTCATTATAATTTTTCTTTATTTACAAAATTGAAAAAGTATACATTTATTAAAATAATAATAAAAATTAAACTTTCAAGTTCCATTAATTTTTCAGCAGTTTAAATTTATTTTGTTTCATAAATCTACGTTAGTAATAAATTTTCAACAAATAATAAATTCCCAAATGTCAGTTTTATTTTCAAATGTCATATTTTCTTTTTATTATTTATGATTTAAAGTAAATTTATATTTTTAGAAATTCTAAATTATATATATATATATATATATATATATATATATATAAATGTATGTATGTGTGTGTGTGTTTATATTTAAAATAAATTTATATTTTTTTAAAATCATCAATTTTTTTAAAAAAGTTATCTGAAAATGTGTCTTGTTGTAAACAAGTACTTATTATTTTTTAATTTTTAAGAAAAAAATAACAAATTTTATTTGAGACTAAAAAAATTCTTATTTTAAATTTATTATATAGTAAATCTCTGAAATATAAATCATTGTTTATGAAAATAATTATATAAATAATTTTTTAATATCTATCCATTATATATTTTTTTATATTTGTTAAACAAACATTTACTAAAAAAGATTTATGTTATTAAGAAAATAGGGTTTCAAAGAAAAATTATACTTTTAAATTTATTATTTTTTAGAATTTTAGGAAAATCTTGGAGTATAATTTAAGGCAATAAAAATAAGATCATTCGTTTTATATAATTTTTAGAAATTTTTAAAATATAATTTATTTTAGTGAAAATATTGTAATGTTATATTTTTTCTTTCATTTTAATAAATAAATCATTAAACAAATATATTAAATACAAAATTTTGAATTATATAGGTTCATCCAAATGTGACGCCTAAATTTGTGTTTTATTAAAAAGAAACATGTGTATAGGGTGGTGTATTGGGAAACATGTGTATAGTTTTTTTTTCTTTTTAATAAAACACAAATCTAGACGTCGCATTTAAATGACCCTATATATTGTATAAATAAGAAAATGAAAAAGTATTTAAATAGCCATTATTTAGTAAAGAATATCTTTTAAACTTGCTTAGTAAACAAAATTTGTTAAAAATATTCCTTAATCTATTCTCAAATTGCATATTTTTTAAAGTAATTAAATTTTAGTATTATTAAATATACCTATATATTTCAAAGAATATACATTATCATAAATAAATAGCTATGATTTTTAACTTGATTTTAATCAATTTATTTCACATGCTTTATATAATTGTTTTGATCAACCAGTTTCAATCCTGTACGTATGGATCAAAAATCCATTAAGAATTTATTTATGATGAGTTATGTAGATTTTTTTTAATATCTTCTCAGAGTAGACATACTTTCTAAATATATTTTTATAACTGGTGCTTCATAAAACTGAGTACTTTAATCCATTGATATAACACTGGCAGAGAGAATAAACTCTATCATATAATGACCATTGTATACAATAAATTCACATGTATATTGCACTTAGCGTGACGAACATACTTTTATGTATAAATACGTATAGTTTTTTTTTCCTTTTTTTGAATTCATTGCTATCGGTGTAAAGCTGAGACCATTTGCATGCCTGTCGAGACTAACAAAGACATTAAGTCTGCCGGGTGGAATTCCAATCATTTGGCTCTTTGTATAAATTGGTCATATTTTATAGTGTCCGGACAGTTATGTCACGCTACAATAAACGCAGAAATAACTGCGAGTAACTAGAGGAAACGCAATACATTATGATATTCTTGTACTAACATGCGAGTGTACAAATAGAACAATTATCATAAAAAAATTGAAAATGGCGTTTGAAAATGTGGGGTTATAAAAGAAATATTTTCATATCAGTAACATGAAAGAACTTTAAAAATTTATCAATATTTTTATAAATCATATGAAGTCAATTAGTATAATAGCATCTAAATAAAAATTAATTAGAAATATATTTCCAATAAAATGGAATTTTTCCTGTGTATGTTCAATTAAAAAATACAAATGATTGTCATTACTGTCGAAAAAGTATCTGTTTAAACAAACTAGTTTAATTTAGATTCGTATTTTGATGAATAAAAATGTTAATTATCTCAATTGGGGTTCGAGTTCATTCAATTTGAATTATGGCATATTGATACAGACAGAAATATTTTACTCAGTCTCTATGATACCTCGATGATCGATTTTGAATCATAAATTTAATATTTTTTCACCGGTGAAAAATTTAAAATTGATACAGTTCTTTAATTTTAAAACTGATATATTTTACAATTAAATTTCAAGGGATATTTTTGTGTGATTCTATAATTTTCTGTATATCCTTTTTTTAAAAAAATAACAAATAGAATAAAATGATCGATAATAAATATCAATAAAATCAAATGAAATTAAATATCAATATAAATATTTAATATTTAAATAACGTAATAAATTTTCGAAAATATTCTAATTTTATTGTCATTTTTTTAAAAAAAACGTGTATA
This sequence comes from Neoneuromus ignobilis, assembly GCA_029203775.1. Lineage (NCBI taxonomy): Eukaryota > Metazoa > Arthropoda > Insecta > Megaloptera > Corydalidae > Neoneuromus > Neoneuromus ignobilis. The sequence continues at coordinate 48,247,913 of CP092089.1, forward strand.
ATTTATTTTTAAATAATAAATGTTTTATTAATTAAAAAAATAATGATTTTTTATAAAATTATTTTTCTTGAAAATAGAAATGAGGCATAAAAAAAATCCAGTCAATTTTTCAAATAAGTTAAATTCGTATAAAAAATTGTTTTGACTGTCATCGTACTTTTCTTATACTCATTAATGATAAATGATCTTTTTGTTCAGTAAACACGGAGTATTTAAATTGAACAGATAATATAAATAGAAAACAATGCTAACATTGTTTCAAAGCTGTTAAATAACTCGATAAATTCAAGAAACTAAATCGACGCGAAAAATAGTACGACAATCAGACAGTTTTCAACATCCTTTTAATCTTAACACGAATAACCGCTACTCTGTCACCTCTTTGTTATCAACGACATCCAACAATAAACTTGTTTATATTTTATAATTGATTCTCACTAACGAAATTTCTTCGCGGTCTGATGAATTTTCCAAGAGCGTGAAATTCGTTGTTCTCTTTTAGTTTAACCACGGTTACATTCCGATCCAGTACATAGCACAATACAGTTATTCATTATACATGTATAAAGCTTGCCAAATAGATTTAATAGCATAAAATACATTGCATATGAATGAAGTAGAGCAGTCATAAAACGTATGAATAAGTAAATGCATAGCGAAACCTGACAAATTCAATAAAGATAATTCTCAGCCGGTGTTTGTACGAGAGTAATGATCTTCGGATGTATTATGATCAAACGTGTTTTCTGATTCATTCCCTCAAATACGTTGTGAGTTAGTTGGAATGAAGTAGTTGTGCACCACATGTATGAGACCACCCATTAGTGAAGCATATGAAAACATTTGTTTGGTAATTAATAAAATGTTCAGAGGATTATTTAGTGGTACGCTGAGTTGATCTGTTGAAAGTTATATATTTATATGCTTGTTTTTTGCCACTGTTCAAAATATTTTTCTTTATAAACGTTGACATGTATTAATTACATGCTTTTTAAATAAACTATATTTTGATATATGTTTGTCATTTTCAAAGAAATCAACATATTTAATTATAAATAAATTAACGAGAAAAAAGCATTGTATTTTAAAATGTATCTTTAGAAAAAAATCATTTAATATTTATATATGTATATAAATTTTAAATACTCCATTTTTAAAATTTTAATAAATATATTTTATTTTAAATTAATTTTTTCTGAAAATTAAAACAAATTAGTGATATTTCACTTGGCCAAAAAATTCGATTTTTTGTAAAATAATTAATAATCATTTATTGAACACCATTTTTAATAATTCAATTTATATAGCTATTACAATGAATAATCGAAATATTTTCAAATACATAAAAACACAAATTCGTAATTATTTTTTTTTAAAAAAAATCGAATCCTTTTTATAGGTAGTCCAAATGAGACTAAAAGATAATAAATAATATTAAGGAAGTGAATGTACGTTCAAATCTTTCAATCTCATTTGAGCCACCCTATATGTCTTCTATTTATCTTCTGTTAACATATCTTCTTAACTAGTAGCTTCTTTTATTAAATCGTTTATGATTTCCAATGAACATTTTTTAAAATAACTAAATCAATTCAAAAATTACAAAAATCATTAATTGTTTATAATAAATAATTTTTATAATGATTAATGCTAATTGTTAATATTATATATATATATATATATATATATATATATATATTCAAAATGTTTTTTGAAATATTTTTATTTCCATTTTGTAAAATTCTTCTAAATATTCAAATGTTGCAGTATAATTTTTATGTAGTAATCAAAAAACATTGAAAATATTATTCATATGATTTTATAAAATTTTAAAACAATAAAATTAATACTTACAAAAAATTGATAATTTGTATCACACAACAAATATTTTATATTTGTAATATTTTTTCTATTCATCTTTTTTGACAATTCTATCAAAGCTGAAAATTTACATAAGTAAATTTGAAATATTCTAGATTTTTTTTATTAATTATAAAAACCAATATTTCTTTACGTCGAATCAAATAGAACCTTGAACTTATAAATTAAAATCAAATATAAAAAAGAGAATTTTAATTTATATACATATAAGTAAATGTATATATACATCTATTTACAAAGGACAAAAAAAAAGTTTAAACAAAAATCTTCACGAAATTAAGCACCTAAAATAATATTCAATTTCGATTAATTCAGTATAAAGCCGAAAGGGATTGTTTTTATTGCAGACAGGCGTGTTCTGGAATCCGCTACAGACCGTGTGACTCGATTTTTGATTCGATAAAGTAAATAACGTGAACGCAAAAAGTGACAGTGAGGAATCCGCGTTTTGTTACACGGTGATTGGCAAAAAATCCCTCCACGCTCGGAATACAAATATCGTGACTCGGAGACCCACGTCACCAAACTCGATGAAATTCAACGTTGGTGTCTGTCTAGCGATAATAGATTAAGAAAGTTTCTCGACTGTATACAAAACGGGGATCTACATTAATCGAATAGACGATGGGATACTTTCAATTTATATTAAAATCGTTATCCTTATCTTGAAAAAAATATATTTGCATGTTTTATAAATATACACTCGTATGTATAATTATCAAAATTATTTAGTTAATTTTATTTATAGACTGGAAATTATTCATTAAGAATTTTTCATCTTAAACACAAAAGGTCATCTTTGAAAGTTCATCACAAAATAATAATACAAAAATACTTTGGAATTTTTAAAGTACAGAAAATTGTAAATATTTTTTTTAAAAAAGTGCATATACAATTTATATATATATATATATATATATATATATATATATATATACTTATTTATCAAAAAAATTTATTCTTGAAATAATTAAAATCAACTTTTTTGAAATTATTATTTTTCAAAGTTAGTTTTTTTGAAAAAATAAAATAAAAATGAAATACTGCTTAATGTATTTTATATTTAAGAGATTCCTGTATTATATTATTTATAAATAAAATGTAAATAATTAAATTTATTTTATATATTAAATATTTATATTATTATTTTTTTAAATAAATAAATAAATTTGTAAGTTATTAATAAATTTTAATATATGTATATATATAATTGTTTTGAATTACGATATCAATTTAATAATAAAATTTAAATATACATATTAATAATGCGAGGTCATCAATTCGTTTTTACCAAATTACCAGGATTCACAAAATCCATTCAATTATCTCAAATGTTACGGGTTGAGTAAAGAGTTCATGTTTAAAATTATTCAATACAATATCCGAAATTATCACAATATTTATCATTGAATGTTTAGTATACACTACGAATATCTATTATTGTCTCTGTATATTTTTTAATAAATTTAAATAATTTTCAATAGACAAATTTCATCAGATCTAATTTTATTGTTCGAATTTCAAAAACAAATATTGTGGAAAGTACAAATATCTCGAACTATTTAAATGTTATTATTCTAATACATGCAATGTTTTGTTATTTTCAAGAACAGCCAAATTCTCCGTCAATGATTCAATATTGATCTTGAAAAAAACCGACATTACCTGTGACTCACATTTTTTTAAAGTCAATTTAAAAAACACCAAGTATTGATTTCTCAGTTATTAAAACAACAATTTGTATATTTCATATTAGATATATTACGGCTATGATTGATGTCATTTGGTTATTTTACTATGCATATATATATTTATCACATCCCCTACTAACGCGTTGTTTTATAGGCTTGTTTTTTTAAAAAAAAAATGATTGATACAAATCGATACTTTTCAATAATGCACCCATCGCTATTGCCGTCATACCAATGATTAATTCATTCATTCGACACACGACTTTTCTATGTGCAGTGAAATAAATATTGATGAACAATCTATTAAATTACAGTGTGTCGTATAAGTGATGTACAATTATCACGCAAAGTGTCAACACTTGCGTTATCAAGCAGAGGATACAATGTTTATGTACATCAATAAATCATGCAGATAACATACTATATTCTATTACCGGAGCGGGTTGGTCGCGTGTTCTACATGACGATGGTTCAATAATGGACAGCGACGGAACTGGGTTAATGATTATTAATCCGATAGTAATTGGATGGGCCTGGAATCAATTAACTTTAATAGATACAATGGCTAAAATCTGTTCGATATATTGGTTATGTGTGCATATGATCGAATATTCCATACGTTAAATTTTTTTCATTTTTTAAAACGACATTTTATGCTTGATTAATTTTGTATGTCGAGTCTCTTTATTGTACATATTGACTAATATTATTAATAAATTCGATTGTAGTGATACATAAAGAACTATAATAGTCTCTTGACGATTATATCACAAATCGATTACATATTATTCAGAGTAAATGAAAAAAATTACTTTCTTTGCATTTTTTTTTAGAAGTAAAACGACACTCAATTTCATAATTATTTTTATTGATTAACCAGTAATAAAATGACAATGGAAAAGTTTATCATTATAGATAAATTCTTTAAATTAATTCAACTAAAAATTAAAAGACCTATTCATTTTTATTTACTTTCTAAAAAATAAAGAAATAAAAGTATTTCTTACATCAAAAGTGTTTTATTAAAATAAATATAAGAATATTATATATTTATATAGGTCATCCAAATGTAATGCCTAGATTTGTATTTTATGAAAAGAAACTATATACATGTTTCTTTTTAATAAAACACAAATTTAGGCGTCACATTTGGATGACCCTATATTATACAATATAATTTAATATAAATACATATATATATATATATATATATATATATATATATATATATAGGTGTCCCCCAAAAGTGCACACTCATCTTTGCTCAAAGAAACATCATCTCTCACTCAAAAATACGTTTTATTTTAAAAATTAAGTTGTGTGATCCTGATGGAACAATCTCTCTCTCTCTCTCTCTCTCTCTCTATATATATATATATATATATATATATATATATATATATATATATATATAATGATAAAAAATATATATGAAATAGAATATAAATTGATTCATACTATTTTAATGAATATTATTTAAATATTAGTGAAATTAATTTTCAAAATACACATTTTATTTCAATTATTTTTGAATAAATTTAATTACTTAAGAAATGGCGAATGTCAAAAAAATATAATAATCAAGGATATAATTATTATTTATAAACAGCTAAATGAAAAAATCGAAATATTTATTCAATGTCAAAATCGATTAAAATAATTTAACCATTTAATTCAAAAATTACTAGCACAAAAATTGTAGTTTACAAATTTTTAACATTCAATATATTGTACTTATCTACTCATTACTCAGTTAATTTGTTCTCTTGTAATTATTTTCCTTTCTGAACTTTTTATAAATAATATATACACTTGATAAAAGTTAAAATGATTAAAATAAATCATTATTAAAATTTTTATTGATTACTTGATGTAAATATCATCTAGAATTAGAAAATTTAAAAGTTCTAAAATTGAAAAAAATGGAAAATTGGTGGATAAAAATATATTTATTTCAAAAATTTTGATTAATATAAATTATTGTAGTTTCCTTCAAATTAAATATATTTTTATTTGAAATTATACAAACAGATTATCATTTTTTTCTAATTATTATTTTTTATTAAATTTTATTTAGTTCATTTTACTTTTTTTTAGAATATAATAACAATTTTAATAAACTCTTTGACAACAACAAGTTTAATATTAAGGCTTTAAATATAGAACAATATTTAATTTTTTTTTCAATCCTATTTTTAAAAAAATTTATAATTGAAAGAACAATTTTAATATACACAAATAAATAATTGGCATGTCAGTGAACAGAAATCGACTTTTGAATATTTTAATAAAAAATGTGATTTAGGAAATCACCATACCTTATACAAAATTATATTGAGCACTGTTTTTAAATTCACTTAATATAAGTTAATTGCTCATTCCAATATAACAAGACTATAAAAAATTTTAATAATCAATTATTATGATGTTTATTTACTTGAGTTGCATTTTGATTTTCTCTCAATCATCGTCAAAGTGGTGTTGTATGAAATCAAGACCTGATATTTCTTTAAAAAAAGTATATTGTGATGTTATATTATCGTTGTTATGAATTTTAATTTAGAAAATATTTTTTAATAAAATTTCTTCTATGAATAATTACTTATATATTCAAATAAGAAATATATTTAAAATAACTGACTTTTTTTACAAACGGGCTATTCAGTTGTATTTAACAAACATGAAATATAAAAGAAATCGAATAATGTCATTAGTGCGTGCGCCGTCGAAGAGTTTCGAATAAATTGTGTTAAGAATTTAATCACTGTAAGACAAAATGAAGTCAATAACGTGAACGCGACGATGCAGTACGTGCGCAATTCATTCAACGCTAACGGAACCGGAAGATAAGATTCCACCAAGGTGTAATTAATTCGCTACACACTTCATTGTTTTCAAAATCGCGAATTGCTCTATCCTTTTGTTCGAGCTAACGCTATGAGTTACCAAGATAATACTAGCAAGCTTAGTAAACAGCACGAACAATGCAAATATTATTTCGTATGGTAATACAAAAAAGAACTAATTAAATACGAATACATATTCAAGTCGCTTCGGATATTTAATATCACTGCTTTGTTATCATATGCAAATGTACACTCATTCATACACGTATATAATTTTACGAGTAAGATGCTTGAAACTCTATTTATTTTTTGTATATATCATGTGTATGTATATATATATTTATTTAGTAAACAAAAATGAATTTTGTCTTAATTGATATTGTATATTTAGGAAATTAATGAATTTAAATCTATATATTTAATAAATGTTTAATTCTTTAGATAAAATAAGATTTATTTGGAACGTATTGTGTGATATATTATTTCTGGAATAATTTATTAAATCTGTAAAATAATTGAAAACAATATTTAATTATATTTGATATTTTTTGTTCATTTCTACAAGACTCATGAGCGATATTCTTGAGGCATTTTGTGCTAATCAAACATTTATAATAATCAGAGCACGTAAGAAAAACGTCTTTGTTTTCAAATGTGTACCAAACAAATCCATCGGAATATCGACATGCCCAAACAAGGACAGTTTTGACTTTAAGTAAATTATTCGATACTTCAACAAAATCACAGCGTGGCTGTCAGTCCGTTTTGCCATAAATACGTTGAACATACGACTACCGAATAACAAAAACTAACAGCTAGAAATGTCTTTTGATATTCGAATACCATTGTTTGCCAATGATTGATGATTCATGTTTATTTTTTATTACCACAATTCTGATAACTTATTGAATATCAAAGCAATTAGTAGTTTTACTTCCAAGTTTATCAGGAATAAAGTTATGTACTGTTTACACAATTAAATATACATATCCGCCCACGTATATATATATATATTTATATATATATATATATATATATATATATATAAACACTCATGTAGGTATTTAATTACATCCACTTAATTAAAATATAATTGTCTTTTTTCTTTTACATCAAACATACAGAATATTTAATTATGATTAATCAAGAACAAGTACATTTTATTTCTAAGAAAATCAATAGGAAACAGTTTGTATTTTTAATGAATAATTTAAAATCATGACTCATAGATTTAATCATCGATATATTTTATTACATAAAATTTTTGTATTGTTTGTTTTTATATAATTGATAGATTTTATTTGAACATTTATTATTTTGAATTCCTTAAAAAAACCAATTACAATTTTTTATATAGCTAATATTTATTTGAAATATTTGTATGTATATAAAAAATTAAATATATTTATATTTTCATAATTACATAGAAATAAACTGTTTTTATTTTTAATAAAAAGTAATTTGTATCGTATTTTTCTTGTTTTTTATTTATATACAATTAATATATAAAAACAATTTGCAATTTCATGAATAATTTAAAACCATAGATATAATAAATTTAATCATTGATGATTTTTTTAAAAAAATTAAAATGCAAATGTGTTTATGTAAGATAAAAGTAATAAAACTTATTTGATTATTTATCATTTAGAAATTCTCTTTAAAAATTTTTTTAGATCTAATATTTTTAATAAAAAACACATACATCTATAAAAGTTTAAATGTATTTTTATTTTCATTAATAAATATAAACAAATTTTACTATTTTCTTGTATTTATTTTTGTTTAAATATTTTTTTGAAAAAATCAAACGATATTACTTATTAAAATGATTATTTTAATACAAATTATTATTTCATTCTGGCTTTTAATAAATATTTTTTCTACTTTATAAAATCTCATATTGATTATTATAAATTAAATATTTTTATCAACTTAATTTTCAAAATAAATATTTGTATTGAATTGATATTTAAATTCATTTATTTTTTATTTTAAAATTATTAAAAATGAGAAAAAGGGAAAACTTTTTTACTTAAAATGCTTTAATTTAATATTAATTAATTTTTTATTTGAAAAAGTAAGTAGAAAGTTAGAAGAAATCTCTTAGTTACATTTTAACAATTTCAAAAAAATATTTATTATAAATAGATTTATTTTAAATTCTTTTTTTTATTTTTTTCCAAACAGTTATATATTTAAAATATTTTTGTTACTTGGATTATTTCAAAAAATATTTTCTATTTTTTATAATAGTATACAATATTTATTTATATACCTGAAAAAAGAATTTAATTCTTTTTTCAAAAAAAAAATGTTAAAAATTTGATTTAATTTTTTTTTTAAATGAAAATTAAATTGTAAATTATTTTTTAATCATAGCATTAAGGTAGAAGCATTAATTAATAATTGACAAAAAAATCAAAACGTTAAAAACTTTGTCTAAATTCAAAATTTTATTATTTTTCTATGAATTTTACAATTATTGTAATGTACAAAATTTTTAATTAACTAAATATTTTTAAAATTATATATATATATATATATATATATATATATATATATATATATATATGCTGTTTCGTTTATATCCCATAAATGCATTGTATAAAGATGAAAAATTTCCAATAAAGAATCACATGTTGCAATAAATTTCGCATACACAAAACAGAAATAAGCTATCGTGTTAAAACAGTATAAAAACGAATTTCGCGGGTGTCATTATTAAACACAATTTTCCAAGCGAGAACGGGAACATTATATACCGATACGATGCATTGTAAGGCAATGTCCTGGTTCTTCCACACATTTCGTTCGTTTATGCAAAAAAGAATGATGAAATATTCATAGCAGTGAAGTGGAACGATTGTATGGTAGAACTGGTGCGAGTGAGACGTCGTGCACAACAACGTACATAACACTTGCAACTGTGTCCCTCCTACCATCGTGCGAATATGAAAATATAGTCCAGGAATTGCAAAATTCGGTGTAATTTTCTGTGTGAATTATATTTTCCGCGGCACCTCCGGATCGTACGTAACCCACCGGCTGGGGTAATAAAACAGGGTCATCTGGGGGTAGGATCATCCGCTACGTTTTATAATTATAAATTGTGTTATAGATACCTGTATAACAATATCTTGATTTTATAAATATTCATATGAAATATATATAATATTTTATATTCATTTTTTTAAAAAAGATATAAAAGTACTATATTTACAAGAAGAACTTTTAACAGCGATTCCTAGAACCATTTTAAAGTATTATATTTATCTTTTTACAATCTTAACTTTTTTTCTTAATTAGTTACCTTAAAAAATATTCAATATATTATATTTCTAGAATAACTCTAATTAAAATATTTGAAAATTTCATAAAACAAATATTCAAACATCATTCATTTAATTACTGATAAAATATTAGAAAAAATATTAACTGTACAAAAATTTCAACCAATTTTTTTAAGAATTTCAACATATTGAAATAAATTCTATAGATTATATAGGGTCATCCAAATGTGACGCCTAGATTTGTGTTTTATTAAAAAGAAATTATACACATATTTCCCTATACACATGGTTTTTTTTAATAAAACTTTTTCTTTTTAACACAAACATAAATTTTATGTAACAAAATTTTATCCATAATTAAAATCTTCGAGTCATGATTTTAAATTATTTATTAAAAATACAAACTGTTTGCTATTGATTTTCTTAGAAAAGTATTTATTCTCATTAAAATTGATATATTTTCAACATTTTTTTATAAAAAAAAAATTATATATTTTTGTTGTACTAAAATTCATAAACGTATTTAAGAATTTAACAAATTTATAAATATTATTATAAATAGTACAAATAAATAAGATTATGAAGACAGAAATATCACTTAAAACAAACTAAAACAATTCTCTTTATACCCCTACTGTTTTACATAAAATGAATATAATCCTTTAAATTACTGCCCCTCTAAAAAGGGATGTCTTTTGATTCACCTAAAGTAGCTGTCTCGTCACTTTATCCTTCCCATCAATCTTACTAATAAACTTTTAACTTATTTAATAGATATTTCACATATTTTTTCATATTTGAAAATAATGAAAGAAAATTAAAGCATTTTTAGTAAACAGTGTGAAAATTAAGCAATTATAATATAGGTCATTAAAAAATGACACATAATTTTGTGTTTTAATAAAAAGAAACATGTTTATAATTTCTTTCGTTTCTTTTTAATAAAACAAAAATCTAGGCATCACATTTGGATGACCTTATATTTTCCAAATATATTAAAATTATTAAATTAAATAATAATATATTAATATTTTAAGAAAAGCATCTCTAGAGATATTTAAATAATTGATATATATTTAAAAAAAATCGTTATATTTTTAAATAAACTTAAATTTATGTAACAGATAACCTTAAATAAAAATATATTCTTATTTAATACAATGTAAAATAATCGTTTTAATTTATTCAATATTTTAAAAAAATATAATCATATTCATAAGAAAAATCTTGATTTTTCTGTTACAACTCAATTTATATCATTATGAAATTTCTAAAAATAAATTTAAAACGCTTTTAAATATTGTTTATATAAATTAATTTGATATGTATTGACTTTTAGTTTTACATCTGAAAATCAAATAAAACACAATTTTTTTAAAAAATCGCAAATAATTACTACAGAAGCTAAATAATGTTGTATCTAAAAAAAGTATGAAAAATCAATAACTAGTTTGAACTCATTAAATAAAAAATAATTATTGACAATAAAAATGTATAAAATGAATTTACCAAGTGTATTAGTAATAAATAAAATTTATTATTCCATAAAGTGATATCTGAATACATTAATTTTAAATATTAAAAAATCTTTTATCTTTAATCATTTTTTGCACTTAATTTATGTAGAAATATTTTTTTAATTATTTTTTATTTTAATACAAATATTTACTCAACTAATACATATTTAAAATTAAATTTATCCTTACCCTTACATGTAATCCAGTTGTAATTTATTTGGATACATACTGCATTATTATTTTTATATTTTTTACAATTGGTTCTGTTCTTAAATCAGTTATCAAGTAAATGGATATTGGAATGTCTGTTTATTAGATGATAAGTTCAGGGCCTATAATTCGGTTGTAGATAAAAAAAACAGTTTTCGAAGAACTGATAATAAAAAAGAATAAAAATATTTTTTTTAATAATATCTATCTTAATATCTAGAGTATATAAATAATTGAATTTTACATTTGAATAATATTTTTATAACAAGAATGCAAGTGTTTGATTTATAAAAAAAATGTTGTAAGTAAATGATAGAAGTGGAAATAAAATGTAAAACGATAAAGTTAATAAAATATCAAATTAAAAATTCTTTCTACTAAGTATATAGAAGAATTTCAAAAAATACGAATAATGTATTTTTAAAAAAAATCCGAAATAAACCCGATTTTAATACGCAATCCGAGCGTCGAAAAGTGCCTCCGAAAAGGGAAAACAGAGAAGACTGGATGCATCCAACAGCAATGCGTGCAGGCTGGCGTGTACGTACGTCGCAGTAAGGAGATTAAACTGGCAGTAATTTAAGCACATAACCGTATTTCATATGGTTGGGAAGAGGGGTCGATGGCGGCAGGAGATAATTCTGTGCAGAAGGTGGTAATACACGGTTAGTGGCGTGGGCCGTATTCAAGACGTTGGCCGTAAGCGCGACGTCGGTACGGCAGATGCGAGAACTTCTGCCGATGCGATTACGCGGGAAAGTTAATTCACTAGTTCACGGTTCGGGTTAAGCTGCTGCTTAAACACTGGTAAACAAGCGTCCTGAGAAATGGGACGGACGGGGTGGAGAATTTATCCGACTACTAAAGCTTCAGTGAAGGTCAACTTGTGGATTCAGTCTGTATTTACTTATCATACAAATACGACGAAATGTTTAATAATATGCTTGTTAAACTGATTTCGACATTATTTGTATAATCCAATATTGATTAAATAAGCTATCAATACATTATCATTTACAATACACACACACAAATACATAAATATATATATATATATATATATATATATATATATATATATATATATATAACAATCAATATGAGAAAAAAATATATTTTTAATTCTTGGAAACCTTCTTGTGACTATAAGAAAGATTTTTCACTATTTGTTTTAAAATTGTGGAAAATTCACTTTCACATAAATGAACGATAATCCCAATACCACAAATTATTAAAAAAGTGTTTAGTAGTTATTAATTGTTCACTTTATTGTTTATAAACTGATGCACATTTCGATAGCAATGTCGTCATCATCAGAGAAATGCGTTTTACAAATCTGAATGATGTTAAGGTGATAGTTAATTTCTTTAAAGAAGTTTTTCATATTAAAAAAATAAATAAAAAAATTGCAAAAATAAAAAAATAATTATTATTTTCTTTTTTATTAATGTCTATAAATGTTTTACTAAATAGAACAATTTTATAAATACTCGTATGTAAAAATATATTTATATATAACTTTATTACCATTATTAGAAAATATTTTATTTCCATATTTATTTCTCTCTTTTTTTAATATTATTTGTCTCTATTTGTTGTAGTCCTGTAACAAAATCACTTTAACACAAATCAATTACTAGTTTCAACATTACAATTTTTTTTAATTTGTTCATTAATTACTTGGTTCATTGATGCACATTTCGATAGACATTCCGTTGTTATCAGAGTGCTATATAATTAAATTTTGTATTATTTTTTTAAAAAAAATATCACAATTTTATATTTTTAATAAAACCTATATATGTATAGGGTCGTCCAAATGTGACGCCTAGATTTTTGTTTTATTAAAAAGAAACATGTGTATAGTTTATTTTATTTCTTTTTAATAATACACAAATCTAGGCATCGTATTTGGATAACCCTATACAATTAGAAAAATATACAAGTTGAAAAAGAAATATTTAATTTGTAAAAATTATAAAAAAAGTTTTCAAAATTAAGTAGAATAAATTTGATATAAGTAATTATTTTATTAATTAAAATACATTGTCATGATAAACAAAAATATTACGTTATATACATATTTATTTAAGAACTGAGATTAAACGAAAACAATGTTTTAAAAAAAACGTTTAAATATTTCGAAATGAAAAATGTTTCAACACTTGTTTTAATATAAAATATCTCGTATCTTACATCTCTTCATTTCCGGAACTACGCCAATCCAGTTTCCATTGGAACGAGTGAATATAATACAAGTTATGAACCGCAGAGAGCATGATTAAAAGCCAGGTAAATTACAACAACAGTATCCTAATCTTATGTCTGGCCAACAAAAACCGTATGCATATAAATCTAGATTAGCAAGTACGCACAAACACACCCTCCACTTGTCTTCCCAAATCACTGCAGACGTGGTTGTTAATTAGCTCGAACACCATTTGCTTAAGAAGTGGTGATCCTGTGGCCACATCGTACCGTTAGTCTAGCCGGAAAGGGATCATCGACTTAAAACATTCATTTTCACGTATAAATATATTATTGTAAGTTGCAGTCGGTTTTAGTTTATTGACAATTGTTTAAGAGTAAATTATTTAATTTTTAATAGAGATTATTTGAATGAAAATGTTTAAAATTTAAATTTAACTTCAACACAAATAAATTTTCACCCCCAACATCACAATTTGTTATAAAGTATTCACTAATCACTTATTGTTCACTTTGTTGTTTATAACAACAATGGAGTAATATTAATTTCCATGACAATGCCATCATTGCCAGAGCTTTTTTGTTATCAAAAGAATATTGGATGTACAAGTACAATTTTGCCATTTTTAGAAAAATTGTAAATATTTTTATTCAATATAATTTCCATCGTTAATTTTTTGGGGTTACTTATGAATTCCATCAAAAAAAAATACTTGTTTTGATGCGATCCTTCCATCAAGCTAATTTTTAACGTCTTCAAAAGAATTAAAGTGCTTTTTTGAAAAAGAGTGTACCATCGACCGAAACAAATGAAAATCTGAAGGAGTAAGCAAGTGGGGTAAGATTTCCCAGATAAGTGCTTTTAATGTTTCTTTCACTAGTTTGGCAACGTGTGGTCCAACGTTATCGTGCAACAAAATCATTTTATTGTGTCTATTAGCTCATTCTGATCATTTTTGTTTCAATGCACAATTCAAATTGATTAGTTGTTGTCGATAGCGATTAGCAGTAATTTTTTAACCAGGTTTCAAAAGCTCATAGTACATCAAACCTTTCTGATCCCACCAAATAAACAACATAACATTTTTTCCATAAATATTTGGTTTTGAAGTCGATGTTGTTGCTTGGCCTGGATCTATCCATGATTTTTTGCGTTTAGGATTGTCAAAATGATTTTTTTCATCCTCATTGACAATTCGATACAAAAACAATTTTCTTTTGAATTGTGTAAGTAACATTTCACAGGTTATTTTGCACCTTCTGATATCTCTTTTTTCAAATCATTTGGCACCCGTTTTCCTTTTTTTGCATTTTTCTCATTGCATACAAATGACCAGAAATACTTTGTTGTGTAACACCTAATGCTTCAACAAGTTGTTTCTGTGTTTGTTTGTCATCTTCATCCAATAATACTTGTAATTCTTCATCAGCAATTTTTTTCGCTGACTTCTCACACTCTTTATCACTTACACCAAAATCACCACTTTTAAACCGTTAAAACCAATCTGTACACTTTTTTCAGATAAAGCATGTTCATTAAAAGCTTTCATAAATAATCAACGACTCTCAGCAATAGATTTCTTTAAAATAAAGTAAAACTTCCCTAATTTGCTGTTTTTTTGGCATAAAATTCGACATTTTCAATGTACAAAAAAATTGTTTACATTTCTATCAAATATGACAAATTTAATGTTAAATATTTTTCAGAGTAAATCAATATATAATAGGTTGCTGTTGAGTATTTAATCTTAAGATGTATTGTAGTTACAGCCATTTATTTATAAATGACAAAATCATACTTGTACACCTAATATATATATTTAAAAAAAAATACAACAAAAATGCTCTCAAAATGATAACATAGCCATTGAAATACATATTAGTCCATTATTATTATAACTAAAAAGTGAACAATAAGTGATTATTGAATATTTAACAACATATTTTAGTATTGGGGGTGAAAATTCATTTATGTTAAATTGAATTTCCACAGTTTTAAATTTAACTGTTATATTATTTAATTTATAAAATATTAAATTGGTTTTTATAACTAGAAAATACTATAATATTAATTACAGTAAAATAATAATTTTTAATTTAATATATTATCAATTATTAAGCAATAAATTCTATTAATTAAATTATTAATGATTTATTTTATTATCGTACATATAACTGTTTATTAGTAATAATTATTCTAATATTAAGTTATAAATTAATTTCGTTTGACAGTCGATTAAAAAACGTATAACAACATGTCTGTCCATCGTGACAATAAATTCAAAACTAGTACTGTTCAGATAAAACATACACATATATGTGTATCATGTTGAATGCTTCTGTAAACATTTTTATGATAAATGTTCTTGTCTACTACAACAAAAGTGTATAAATAACATGAAGCGTACACTGTTCATGTTTATCATTTTTTTGCCAATAACTTAATTCCCACATACCTGTCAGTGGTGGTCTACAATCTATATAGATTTCTCATTTGGCAACATTTCAACATGAGTATCATATCAGTTGGAGATCAAGTCTTGAGTTCAGACAAACGGACAGCAAATAAATCAGTTAAGTTTCAGTATAGCAGCAGCATGTTGGGTGCGGTCTGGGAGTCGATCCCACAACCTACAAACAGCGCCTACGCTGGGGCTCGATTGTCGAGACCCTGGACGGTCATTTCACTGAAATGAGTAATTGCTACTTGATATTCAAAAAGCGGGTATCACAATTGTTTTTTTTTTATATTTGATAGTAGCACTTCGCAGAATTTAAATTAACGAAATGAATTCGTAAATCAAAAAACAAATAAATTCGGCCAGTGTTGTAAATTTGCGAATGTACATTTTTTTTTGTTGTTGTACATTTTTTGCTCCGGGTTTTAACACATTACTTGGATAATTTGTAAAATTGGCCGCATATCTCTTTTTTACGTGTAATATTTTACACAATTCTCTCAAATGTATTGAAATGAAATATTACACGTTTGTTAAACGGTTTTTCTTTCATAATAAATATGTATACGTATAAAATTTCATAATACATTCCAGTCGTTAAAATATTCATTTTATATATATATATATATATATATATATATGTGTGTGTGTGTGTGTGTGTGTGTGTGTGTGTGTGAAAAACGATTTATTTAATTAAAGCATAATAAAATGTTTTTATACGTTAAATATTTATTATAAATAAAAAATTAAATAGAAATCTAATAAAGATATCGTTTAAAAATAATAATTAAAATGTTTTTAAAATCTTTAAGTTATCAAATTTTTTTTTCATGATTATTCCATCATAATTATATATATATATATATATATATATATATATATATAGAGAGAGAGAGAGAGAGAGAGAGAGAGAGAGAGAGAGAGAGGGTGTTTTTAGCATGATAGAACTTTAAATTGAATCCCTATCGAAAGTTCTATCTACCCTAAAAAAACAATCTTTATATATACATATGTGTGTATGTAATATAAAAGTATGATAAAGAATGTTTTTTTAGGTTAGATAGAAATTTTGATAGGGATTCAATTTAAAGTTCTATCACGTTAAAAAACTACTATATTTAGGGTGACCCAAATAATACTGAAAGGCTTAGACATATATTTATTTACTTACTATCATTTACACTTCTTTATAATTTTTCTATTTCATTTGGATCATCATATATATATATATATATATATATATATATATATATATATATACATAAAGAGAGAGAGAGATGGCCAAAATTAAATTGAAAGATTTAAATATACATTGATTATCCATTATTCTCATTTAGGACACCCTATACACATGTGTATATATATATATATATATATATATATTGTAGTAAACTTGTTTTTAATTAATGCAAAGAATTATGAAATTTTTAAAAAAATATATATAATAAATTGAGAAATACTGAAATAAATTTTGAAAAATAATTCAAAGGAATATTCAAATATTTTTTATGGTTTTTTATTTATATTTAATACTTATTACGTTCGATTTTTGAAAAATATTTATTAAAGCTAAGTTACTGTTGATTTTTCATATTATACTGAAACTGAAAATTAATTTTCCAACAAAAAATTATTTAATATTTGATAAACATATTTAGTAATTAAATAAAATTGAATTAAGTTTCATTTATTTTGAAAAATTAAAAAATATTGATAAAATATTTATTTGTGTTATGAAATATTGAAATACGAATTTATTTTTAAAGATCTAATTTTTATTTAATTTTAAATTTATGGCACTATTCTGTAAAGTTGATTAACAAAAATATATACAGAATTAAATAAATATCTGAACCAATGGTTAAAATAATACATTCAGTAAACGTTGTGTGACATGAATGAAAATTAATCAAAATGCTTATATAGACATGTAAAATATTTTACGCGGAAAATAAACTTCGACTTACCATAAAACAATTATTGCGAACAATAAAAAAAATTATCGTGTAATAAAAGTCGTTCAGTTGAACAGTCGATGAGAAGATTTATGACGAATGTGGCTATGTTATTTTCAAAAAGTCATTTCGGCAATGACGACCGAATCGTACGGCGGTTTTGTCGGCTGCTTTTGATGACCGACGGCGCCCACTCATTCATTGCCACTTTTTATCCACCCACTCTTAACAGGATTATTTTTTCCGTTGTTGTACACGTTGCATGTCGTGTCTACAATAAAACCACGGTGGTCCAAATATCGATGCTTATCATACAATTTAATAGCTTCGTTAATACTTTTTCGATTTTCATGATATGTGTATTAACTTATTAATTGGCAAATTAGATTCTTAATGAGTCGATCGAACACATTAATAATTCGACTGAAATTTATTCAAGACAATGTAAAATAATTATATACACATTAATAATATATGAATTATTTATTGTTATTTGGATTTCAACACGTTTGTTCTTATATAATTTTAATTTTATCTTTGAGGATATCTCAAATACATAATTTCAAACAATATTGCTTTATTAAATAATCATTCGATTTTTTAAATATTTTAGTAAATTATGAAATAATTTTATACATTTTTCATTTGAAGCTGAAAATATGTTCTAAATTAAAAAGAATATTCAATAAATTTATAAAAAGATTCTCAAAAATTCAGTCCAATTAAATTAAAAACTATTTTTGTTAGAGAAAATAATGAATTAAATCCAAAACGAAACAGGAATTTAAATTAAAAAATAAATATAAAATATTTTTCTACAATGATTCTGCAAATCAGCTTAATTTTTTTTAAAAATATGCTTTTTATAAAAATATACACATTATTTTTTTAATTATGGATTTTAAAAACTTGAAATAATTATTATTTATACAAATTAGAGTTTTGTAAGTAATTACATATTTTATTTGAAAATATTTTCGTTGAAACGTAATTTATTTAATTATTAATAGATATTTTATTTAAAGCGATAATAAAATTATTAATAGAAAATTCAATTCATATATTAATTATTTTTTTGCATTATTGTAATTAGAATTTTATTAAAAAAAGTAATGATTTATCAATATAATTTCAATTAAAATTACATACATGTATGTATATGTATGTACATATGTATAATTTCTAAAATAAAACAGAAAAAAAATGTATAAAACTAGGTACTTCATAACCGACAAATCAACAAGAAAACCATATGAAATAAATTCATTTTAATTGATTTCTTGAATTATAAGAAAAAATTACACTCGTACTACATCACAAATATTTGCTATTTAAATACAAAACTGTTATTTATTATTACACGTAAAGTGTTTTTAATTAATTTCCAATATTTATTATCTTTATAAAATTAATTATAAAGAATTTACATGTACATGCTATTCGATTGATTTACTTTGCACGTTCTTTAGAATTTAATAAAACGATGTAAATTATGATATTCCACATATTTTGAATTGCTTTTAAACCTGTTTCTTTGATGATTACAAATTCGTTTTTTCAGTACGTTTACAGGTACTTATTTATATTGATTCCATTTTATGTATTCGATCATTTTTAATTAAAATGTACAGTATTTTTTGGAAAAGAATTTTTTATATTTTTTAATTTAATTTAGATTTTTTTGATCTGTGTATTTTATAAAATTTCAAAATTAATTCTTCTCTCCTTACTCAACAATGATTCGATTTTTAAAATTATTTGCTTTGTTATAAACCATTGCAAAAAAATAAAAATGTATAAATAAGTACATATATGAAATGTGAGGTTATGTTTTATTTTTATTTCTTAAAAAAACTTTTGGCAATGGAACAACAATACTGTACGTATATATAATCTTATATGCATATAAAAAATTAAAAATGTTTATTTATGTATATAAAATATTGATAATTTTTAAAAATGAAAAAAAAATATTAATATGAAAAGGAAAGAAAAATATTTTTTATAAAAAAAATAACAATGTAATTAATTCAAGTAATTTTTAAAATTATTGATATGTATTTCTTTTTCTCTTTATGTGTATGTATTATGTATTAATGTGAATAAACACAACTAATATATAAGAATGTAAATAAAAAGAAATGATAACAGTTCTGTTAATAACTGTCTAAAAATATTAATAGTGCTTGTGTATTCCAATAAATTTATTATTTCCGTTTTCCAAAAACTTATTAAATTCCCACTAAACAAGCGTTTTATCACTGTCACAACGAGTTAAAGTGTCACCGATAATGAAAAATGTTACGAATGATATATTTTATGTTTCAACAGTTCTCTTGACGATGCTGTCAGGATAAGATTCTAAAAATACTTGTCACCGATGCAGTTGGCCGTAACGTAACGTTTTTAACATACTGACAAGTATTAAGACGCAACCTGCTAATAATCTTTCATATGCTGAATCATGGATTCAAAAAAACGTTTAGAAAGATTTCGTGTGCTTTAAGAGCGACACGTGAATGTCGAAAAAATGTTCGGAGAAATTATGAAATGTACATAAATATTTTTCTTTATTTATGCACGTCGAAATAAACACATTTATACATTAATTATATATATATATATATATATATATATATATATATATATATATATATGAATTTGATTCAGAAATATTAAAATACTTTTCTTAATATTATTTTAAGCTATTGAATTTAGTAAAAGTAAATGCTTAAAATATGCTTATACAAAAAAAAACATTATTCATTCATCACTGTGACTAATTTACCTTTGTACAAATGAATCACATTACATCATAAGATCTTATAAAAATGGACAATAAATCATTATTAGACCTTGTTATAAAAACCTTGTGATATTTCAATCAACAATTCATTTTTATAAAAGTGAATTATCTGCAATGCCAAATTAGTATTGATTTATTTATAAAAGGAAAAAATATCTTAAATATTTTTTAATACGAGATTGTTATTCTGTTATATTTTTTCATGTCCCATTTCTATATTACTTCTATCTCTAAGTAACAATTTAAATGATAATAATACACTTCTCTGTGATTGCATGTTCGATAATAGAAATGTTTACATAATTGAATATTATCTTTTATTAATCTGATTTTAAAAACCTTGGTTGGAGAAGGTATTGATAAAAAATAATACAAAATCATTTTAACTTTGAGTACTACTATGACTAATTTATATTTTATTAACATTATTTTGTAATTTTCCAATTTAACTAAAAAAAGTTTTAATAAAAAATATTCTAGATTTATTACAATTGATATCAGTTCAAACTAAAAAATGTTGAATATATTTCGAAAATAATTTTCGAAACCTTATTTGATAAATAATTCTTATAATCAATTTTAAGTTTTGTATTATAATTATTTTAATAATTAATATCTATAATTATGTAATAATTTTCATTTTTAAATATTTTAATTTTTTTGTAGTTCAATTGAGTGCTTTCAAATTTAATCCAGATGGTTTGTACTAAGAAACTAAGATTTATTACCAATTATTTCACCTATTTTTGAACTCTTATCGTTAATTATTTTAGTTTTTTGTTACAATAATTTCGTTAAGTTACTTCCAACAACTGTTTTTTATTCTAGATTTAGAATTAATATAAATGAACCATTTATTATGATTTCAGAAAATTTTATAGATATATTTATAAATCATTTATTGTTCAATATTTAATATTACTGTGTTTTAACGATAATAGCATAGTCATTTAGTAGGTGAAAAATAAGAGAACAATTATTGAATGTTTTTATAAAATCTTGTGATGTTGAGGTGAAAAAAAATAAATCATTTTTTTTAAAGTGAATGTGCCAACAAAGTCAAAATAAATGTTGATAATTCGTGCTTTATATGAAATATTTTTTAGTAATAATTTCATATTTATATAATTATTTTGAAATAAAATATAGAAATATTTCTTATAAAGAATTAAAAAATATTTATCACAAAATCAGATATAATTAAAAAAATATAAAATAAAATCTTAACTAATGATAAGTTGTTTATTTTTATCTGAACGTTTTTAAAAATACACTATTATATTTTTATCGTGATTTAACAATTCTATTATTATCTCTCAAGCAAATCTGCGCCAACATGTTTTATTGCTGACTCACAGTGCCATGTTTGAAAAGATAGTTTAGGTGCGTTCATAGCTAATAAATTTTACGTTTGAATATTTCAAGTGTGCATTCAACTTTTGTAAATTAATAAATGTTTGACTGAATATGAATACAAAGAAAGGTGCGCCAGTTTATACAGCCTACACTATTTGTTACTACTTACATTTTTTTAAAAAAATATATATTTATACTTAATTTGAAATCACTTTTTAGGGAAAATGTGTACAAACATCGTAGTATTATTCAAAACTACATGTAAATATTTAATATATTGCAAGTTAAATATAAACTTGTTTTTTATTTTTCAAATTTCAACAATTTTATACTGAAAAATAAACTAAAACAGGCCATTGTCGTTTTATCTTTTAAAATGTTTAAATTAAATCACTATAGTCTACAATGAATATTTCCGGTTCAATTTTTTAACGTAGAAAAAACATCAACATAGTACCTAAACTTCAAACATCCGTGCTCATCTACCTACTTTGCACTCCGTTCACTAAAAACTAACCGAAAACAAACAGTACGAGCGGACACTTTAGTTCATTCCCGTGGGCAATGAATTATTCAACGGAAGTTCGAAATCGAATTTCTTACTCGTTCTTTCCACAGGATGGTGTTTTGTGGGGTGCCGAGGATGATGGCAAGCGACAAGAAAAGCGATGTGCACAACACTTTATATACTGTTGAAAATTGATGCTGACCGACGATTGTTAAAGGTCAGTACTAAATTTAGTACGTATGCGAGTCTATACGAAGGACATGTCGAAAGAGAAATTGGTTTTGTTACTGTTTCGACAAAGAAGTAGAAAGAAATGGTCGTGCTGAAAAATAACAAACACGTCTGGGTATAATACGACACAGAAAAATAAAAGAAATCTTTTGATATCGCTAAATCAACGAAAATTTCAAACGTACATTTCTCATTCTATTTTTTAAAAAAAAAATGTTTTAAAATCAATTTTCCATTTCATAATCTTATATATAAATATGCGTTTTTTTAAGCATGATAGAACTTTAAATTGAATCCACATAGAAAATTTTATCTAACCTAAAAAACACGTTATATTTTATTATGAAAATGGCATTAGCAAAAAAGTTAACAATAAGTTATATATTTTATTTGATAGTTTTATTAAATAATATGTATGAGGCCATAATCATATTTTTTTAAAAAAATATTGATTTGTATTTTGATAATATTTCAATTAATTAGTTTTATTTTTGTCAAAAAAATCAATATCTTCTAAGTATTTTCAAAATATTCATTTGTATAAAAAAATACTAAAAATGAAGATAGACAATAATTTTGTAACAAAAAGGCTCTGTTGATGAGAATACATATGTAATAAAATTAATCATATTTTGAGCCTAATTTTTCATATTCTATATTATTTATTTATTTAAATGTACAAATCAATTAAATATTTAATATAACTTAAATAAACAAAATTAAATCGTACAATCTTCCGCATTGAATTATTCTTGATATAAATTTCATGGTGGAACATTTAACTCTATAAATTAATTGATATCCGAGTTTTAATTAAAAGTATATATTATTTCAATGCGGCACGTCTTCTAAAGAACACAAGTGTCTTGTTTTCTACAAGACGATATTTTGTTCGAACAAACCACAAAGTAGTAACGATGCTAAATCAGTGCAGTCTCGACAAGGGCTCGATTTTACAGCACGTTTGTACTGGGCGTATCGCATTTCACTGTGAAATGGTGGGCTTAACACTAGTACTGATTTGTTGGAGCGCTCGGTGCAAGTAAACAGCAGCTGTCTGATTTTGTTAAAAGATCACGACGTTTTATGCACGATTGATCATACTGAATATTAGAAGTTATATTAAATATACATTGAATGAATTTCACTTATACTGTCTTTAGTAAAAGTAGGAGATTCGAGTGAAGGAATTGACAAGAAGTTTACAATAAAAATTTAAATAATGTCATATATTATTTAAAGATTTTATCTAAGAGTTCTTAGTATAAATTTAAGAATTATATATATATAAAGAGAGAGAGAAAACCTAGTCACTTCAAATTTACTGACTACATTATTATTTTTTTAACAAACTTTGATTAACTTAGAAAAAAAAATTATTATAAAAATTCCACAACTATGTATTATTTTATATATTATAATTATAAAAGTTGCTAACGATGATGGCATCTCCATCAAAATGTGCATTAGCCCATTGTTATTATAAACAACAAGTAATTATTGAACATTTAAATATAATGTGGTGTTAGAGGTGAAAATTTGTGTTAAAATGAATTTGCCACAAATTCAAAATAAACATTAACATTATTTTATATGTTATAAAAGTATGATCTATAATTCAAAATAATTAAATTTTAAAACAAATGTAATAAAATAAAAGTAACAAAAATCGTTAGATAATTCATATTATATATATATATATATATATATATATATATATATATATATATACAAGTAGAGTTCATGCAATTTCTCTAATTATTTGCACTTCATTATCTTAACATCATAACCTCCTTAATAGCAGTAAAATTCAAATTCATGAAACCGCAACGCAAACTTGTATATCGACCATTAACATTTCCATTTATTTGTAAATGATCTTTGACTTAAATTAATATTATGTCAATTGAAATTTATTCAAATAAATTGATTTACAATATAATTTTACTATATTGCATTTTATTTTCGTTCATTTTTAATATTTTTTAAATATAATATTATTTATATAATAAATATTGAATCTTATTTCAGATATTTTAAATTTAATTAATACATATAAATGTTAGATTTTAATAATACTGAATTTAAAACGAATGAAGTAAATTAAATTTGATCATTCAAATTGTCATATCAAGTGTCTTTAATAGAAAAATATATAAATTAATATTGTAGAATATAATTACAGATATTTAAAGAATTATTTGTAATTTTCATGTTAATTTTTGTATTTATTTTTATAATACTAAATAAAAAATCCATTTATGAACAATAATTTTTGAAATATTTTCTTATAAAATAACTATAAAAAGGTTTTAGATATACAATTGTCAATAAATTTTCTTTTTTAAAAAACACTAATGAAAATTTAATTAATTCTAAACATTGATTTTGTGTTATCCACAAATAAGTAATTTTTTTAGACATATACAATAATTTTCTTTATCAAGGAGTTGAATGGTTTTATAATATTTGAGTTAGAATTAATAATTAATTTAAAATTAATTTAAACACAAATTGAAATTAATTAGTTTCGAGTTTGAACACTTTTTGAAAAGTATTTTTTAATTTTAATAGTAATTAATATAATTATGTTTTAATATCAAATTTAATTTTTATTTTGGATAAAAATTGTAAGTAAATTTTCGAACACTCTATATATATTTAGTTTGATAAATGATTTTGAATATTTTAACTAAAAGAAATTAAGTATCTAATAAAATTAATTAAATTGAGAAATATGATTATGATTTTTGAATTAATTGTATTCTAACTCATGTTTTTATTTTTTATACTTTTATTACATTTTTTTTAATAATTAAAAAACATTTTTAGTTTTAAATATATATTCATATTTAGTATTATATATTTTTTTATATTTGTATGAAAATTTGATTTATCTATCTATCTGTAATTTTAAAGTATTTATAAGTGTTTTATTCTACATAAAACTTATAAATCTTTGATTAATTAAATTATTATTTTTTATAAATATATATATATATATATCTTATTTAAAATAATTCATAATGTTTTTTGTGAAAAGACTATTATCGTTGTTTATTCAATTTTCTTGTTTTTTCATTAGAATATTTATTATGTAAGTTTAAGATTTATGACACCACGTACTTGAACATTTCATATAAGTTGTGTTCATAAATTTTCACAAAATGATAAAAAGTAGATTTTATGAAAAGATGGTACTTATACATATAAGAAATGAAATATTAATATATATATATATATATATATATATATATATATATAAATTAAATATTATATTATTAATGAAGTGTATAATACATGTAACTATGAATTTTAATTTTTTGTATAAGAAACGAGATTTTTATCAATGATTTATTATTTGTATAATTAAGTTTCTATTGAGAACATAAAATTTATAATTTATTCATAAACTAATTTTTTCCAATACTTAATCAGATGTTAGTAGAATAGAACTTTTCTAAAGAAAAATACAGAAACAATGTCGTTATTTTAAAAATATAATAAATCGACTTCCATATAGAACTACTTTCCAGGTCATTTTTATACCCGACCCAACTGTAATCGAATGCACTATAGAACCATTCTACGATATCTTAAAAGCCGTCGTTTCTCCCTTCCGTATATTTTTAGACGTGAACGTAGACGAAAGATGACAGTCCATGAAATGAGATGCTGACTAGTCACCGCCGCAATAGTTTTACGGCATGTATTCTGGTCGTTTGTTAACACACGGTGAACGGGAATAGTCCTTTCTGTACGACTTGAAATGAAAACGAATGAGAGCCAGTTCATAAGTCAGTCAACGAACCAATTTCCATATGTTGTTGTAGATGTCATTGGATGTTTTCAGATATTAATAGTCTCGTTTGATGTTGTAGTTTACACCTATATTTAATTGCTTATACCTGTTTAAAAAAAATATACATTCTACATTTTTTTATTCAATTTCGTACCCTATTAAAAATTTATATAGGTCGATATTTTAAAAATAGATTTTTAAACGGAATTTAGGATTTTTAGGAATTTAGTCTTAATTTCATAAAAATATTTATAATTAAAAATATCATATTCTGCTGATGTATTCCAAAAATATCACAACTTATTTTTTCTTAAATAAATAATTAGTAGACTAATTTCAGTTCTTGTAATTGATTGCTCTAAATTTTTAAGTTTTGTTCATTTATGTTAAATAGAGAAAGATTTTATATTTTTGTAACAATTATTTTATTTTCATGTCTGTGATTTTGTATACATATTATATTGTAGTTTTACTCTTTTTATTTTATTTGATTTGTTTTAAAATCTAATTATTTTTACCATTATTTGTATCTTAGAAAAAAATATTTTATAGCAAATTAAAAATATATAATAGAAGAGTTTCGATAATAGTATTTTATTCAAATTTGTTTACATGAATAATTACTGTATTTAAATAAAAAGATTCTTATTTAATTTAAAAATAAAAACTTTCATTTAATAATAAAAAAAAATTAATATTTTTTTAAAAAAATATCTTCTTATAGTTATTTTAATTTTAATGCAGTATTAATGTAATATTAATAATGATTTTATTTTATATTAATATTTTATTTAACAAATAGAATTATGTAAAACATTTTGTCATTAAATGCATAAATTGTGCAAATATAAAAGGTCATCCAAATGTGATGCCTAGATTTGTGTTTTATTAAAAAAAATATTTTTATAGTTTTTTTTTATTAAAACACAAATCTAGACGTCGTATTTAAATGACCCTATATTTTATAAATTCTGTTATTTATGTGAACTACTAATATTGAAAAAGAATTATACAAAATTTTAATAAAATATATAAAAATAATTTTTAAAACGTAATTAAACATCAAATTATTAATATTAAAAAGTTTCTATTTTTTCTCTTTATTATGTAAAAAAAATAAATTTATCTTTTATAATATATTTTGTTATTAAATTAGTATTTTATCATTAAAAAAATAAAGTATTTTTTAAAAACACAAATTTCCATATACAATAATTTTTTGGTGTTAATTTTTAAAATTTTTAAAATATTCTACAGTATTTTTTTAATGAAGTACTAAACAGTTTTCAAAAAAAATTTTTAATAAAACTAATTTTAAAAATTTCATTTTTTAAATAAAATGGTGTTTAATATTTAACTGTGATATCAGTATGTAAAATATTCATTAATAATCTTTATTTAAAAAATAATTTCCAAATAATCATATGACACAAGCATATAATTTAAATCATTTCTCAGTTTATTATGTTTAATATTTAGGTATATAAAAGACGAGTTACCACAATTACGACTATTCACTAAATCATTAAATTCTAAGATGACCTCGTTAAACCATAAAATGACATCTAAGAACTTTTACCCATTGTCTTGATTTGCATCTATTTTATTTAATATCTAACTATAAAACTTAACTCCGCTATTATATTCTCTTATGTGATGACATTATCAAAGTTTAACACTTAAACTAGAAAATTTCGTTGTTTATAATAAGAAAACTGATAATTTATGTTGAATTTTAATATTTTTTTATTTGCATTTATTTTATAAATACTCAACTATAAAACTTAACTATTATCTTTTATTATAAAGTGATATTAAAATTTAAACCTTACAGTAAAAAAATTATATATATACATATAAATTTATATTGAACTTTGATAATTGTTACTGAAATTCACTCGATAAATATTATAAGGTTATTAAAAAATATTTTTCGTAATTTTCTTCTAATCTTAAAATGTTCATCGACTTATTTTCAGTAAAAAATATTCGTTTAATTTTTTTATAAAAACCACAAACAATAAATTATGATTAAAATATGTTTTGTGTCAAATAAATGCAGTAGAATAATAAAAAAATATACATTAAAAAGCAATCAATCAAGTGAACAGTACGTATTTTCGTTTCTTATCATTTTTCAATGAAACTTTTACCAGTATTTGAAATGTTAATTAATATAAATTACAGCATAACACCGTGTTGTTAAATACAGAAGCAAATAGTCAGCCCGAAATGACAGAAGCTATGAAACACTAAAGGGCAAATGTAATAATATATCATTAAGATAACCCCGTCATATGGGGTACGTTGAAGTGTCACCACTGATAACGCCACTGTCGTGTTTTCGTCATCGTTTCATATAACGTTGACGCGCTTGAATTTGAACGCATGCAAGAACATGAAAGAAAAACGATCAGGTTTGTAGATCTCGTACGGGAGATTCAATCTCTATAGATACATGTAAAATGTAGTGTTTGATTTAATATTTAATTAAATGAGTGGGGAAAAGGTTCATACATACAGTCTATTTATAAATCTTCATTGAAATGATTTATCAATAACATATATATAATTTTACAATTAGTAAAGATACTATTTTTAGAATTTACAATGATTTAAAATCTTAATTATTAAATTAAAATTTTATGAAATATAAATTTTATTTGAGAATAATTGTATCACCATTATAATTCACATTAGCTTATTGTAAACAACAAAGTGAACATTCAGTGATTATTAAATAGTTCATTTTTTAGTGTTGGGGATGGATAATTCATTTTTATAAAATGTAAATTTGTTACAATTTTAAAATAAATTTTTGTAATTTTATTGATAAAATTATTTTCTTTATAGTTGAAATTAGTAAAAAACCTAGTTAAATTAATATATAATATATAATTTTCAAATATGTGTAATAAAATTTTGATTTAGAATATTTTTTTATTTAAAATTGAAGATTTGATAAATTGTATTAAAAAAATATTATAGACTGTTCCAAAAGAATGTTAAAGTAAAATATGTATTAAAAACGAAAATATAACGGTCGATTTATGTTTAAAATATTTGTTTTAAAAATGTAGAATATTTTTAAAAAATGCCCTAAAATTCAAATCAAAAAGTTTTTAAAAAACAGCATTTTAATTTTTTTTGCACACAATTTTAAAATATTGAATAATATTTTCTAATAGATAATAAAAAAAATATTATTGTAGAATTCAAAAATTCATTTAAAAAAATATTTTGTATTGCATCTACATTCAATAACAAAAACATGTAATTTAGACAGGATTCAAAGAAAGACTGCTCGTTTCGTGTTAAATAGACACACCAGGATAGATAATCCTAGTAAATGATTGATCAGCTCAGATAAAAAAAGTTTGGAAAGTAGACCAAAGCTCACAACTTTAGTTTGCATATTTAAAGTTTTTATGGGGTATCTGACCTGGGAGGTTTTTAATCAAAGAATAAAGAAACTACGTTCTTGTAAAGATGTGCTCAAGTTTTGAAATATCTCCATTTCAGTATTTTTAAAACACTGTTTTTATTAATTAAAACTTTCAAAGATCCAATTAAGAGGGTTGAAATGTATTATATAAATATAAGTCCAAAAATTAAAAACCTACTACCAGGATTGTTATTCTAAGTAAATGTATTATTATTTTCAACATCTAAGGACGATATTAAAAAATATAAATTTAAAATTGTATAAATAATAAAAAGTATTAGTTTAATTATTTTTCAAACTTATATAAAATCATTTATCGAAAAAATTAATTTATTAATATTGAAGTTGTCAGTAAATAAATGAATATTTGTAAAAAAATATATTAAAAAATACTGTATTTTTATTAAAAAAAATAAAATAATATTTAACACAAATTAATTATCTCCTCCAACATCACAATGTCATAAAGTGTTCAATAATCACTTATTGTTCTTTTTGTTACTCCACCTTCATTTCAAGTAAAATTCAAAATTATCATAAATTTAATCATTAAGTCAAGAGTTGTTTGTATTATAAATGATAATTAATTTTTATACAGTTTAAAAATAAAATAGGTTATATAATAACAGCTAAAATCATTATATTAATGAAAAGTTTTAAAATGAAATTAAAATGGAAAATATATTTAAAATACCAAAAAAATGACATGCTATCTAATAAAATGTCTATGAAAAATTTCTCCTAAAACCACATAAATCATGTATATATACGAGGGTCGTTTGATAAATATGGCAAAAAAGTAAGAAAAACTAAATTGAAAAATTTAATCAAATTAAACAATAAATAAAATAACCATACTTATCAAACGACCCTCGTTTATTGTATGTATGTATGTCTAAAATAATTTGTATTAAATTGAATGAAATATTATTACAAGACAGTCTGTGTATAAATACATATATGCGTGCTATTAAATCAAAACAATTCATATAAGATTTGTCTACGCGAAATATTTGCATAATATTCGAGTAATTATCATACAACATTAAGAAATTCGAATCATACAGACAAACGTGACACGATTCCTTACAAGAGACGCGTAACAAAGCTTCTTCGCTTACTGCTTAGGTGTTCACTTCGTATACACTAATTATTTCAATGTCTGAAATGCATGCAAGTGGCATAAATGCCAGATATAGAGAAGCATGTAAGGTATGCTAATTAAAGGAATCTATTGTGGGCTAACATTTGCATAAATCTAAGTATCTTAATAAGCCTGAGAGGTGCTTGAAGCCTGTTCAACAATGCTTTGTATGATTGTAAATAGAATCTGTTGCATATTCTAGTTGTACGTGGTGGGAATGTAACATTTTAATGCGGAAAAACAAGTATTTAATTACTTTATGCTAAAATTTCATACGAAATAAGGGAATTAACTAATTTCCTGTAATCAAGAGGCTGCGTTTGAAAGTTTTTTTGAAAGGATATGCAAAGTGGCGACGAATTGAATTTACATATTTAAATAGTTTGTGATATATATATATATATATATATATATATATATATATATATATATAAGTTAAAGCTCATTTTAATTAAAAAATATATAAATAGTTAAAATAAAAACTATTAAGCAACAAATGTGTTGTTTGAAAATTATCCAACCAAAAATTAGTTTTGGCTGATCATTGAGTTATTTTTAAAATTTATTGAGTAGAAACTAATTTAAATAATTATTATTTTCATATAATCTTGTTTTTTAATATATTTTCAATTTTTTAGATCATTGCTAAATCTTTATAATTTAAATTTACGATTTTTATTATTTTTAATTGCATTTTATAAACTTGATAATAAAAAAATACTCAACACTGATGAATTTTAAATTCATTTTGAAAAATATATAGGGTCATCCAGATATGATGTCCAGATTTGTGTTTTATTAAAAAGAAACATGTGTATAGGATGATGTATAGGAAAATATGTGTATAGTTTCTTTTTAATAAAACACAAATCTAGATGTCATATTTGAATGGCTATGTAGAATTCATAATTTGAGAAAAAAATTTAAAAACTCTTAATTCTAACTAGTTGATAGTTATTATAAATAACTCTGGTAAATTTCCTTTAACTCAAATGAATTACTCATTTCAATATAACCAAATTTTATAACACTGTTTGATAATTACTTCTTCTTCAATTTATTCCTTTATGTCTATTTAAATGACCTTTTACAATTGTTAGAGTATTATATTTTAAAAGCTTGAGACAAATAAAAAAAATATTGATATTATTATTTCTATAATTTTTTATACTTTTATTTCTACCTTAAAATCTATTTATTATCTGACTTACAACATTGATTGTTGTCTACCAATTCTTTTCATTTTGATTTATATATTAAAAATATTTGTGTTATATCTTATATGTTCCTTTAAAATTAAAACAAAAATAAATAGAAATATAGTTAATATTTATTTGTTGTTTTGCAACTGTGGCTGATTCACTTTAACACAAATAAATTTCAACCCCAACACCACAATGATTTAAAACCAAATATTTAATAATGACCATAAAATGAAATGTAGTTAAGAAATCTTGAATACAAATTAATTATCACACCCAACACTACAAGATATTAAAAAGTGTTCGATAATTACTTATTGTTCATTTTGTTTATAACAACAATTTCGATGACGATGCTATCATCAACACAATGCTCTTTAGATTTTATAACACAACATTCTGACGATGATGACATCACCATTAAAATATAAATTAGCTTATTGTTATAAACAAACAAACAAACTGAACAATAAGTAATCATTGAACACTTTTAAATATTTTGTGGTGTTGGAGGTGATAATTCATTTGTGTGAAAGTGAATTTTCTACAGTTTTAAAACAAACAGTAGGAAATCTTTTTTAAAATTAATATTGATAATAAAAGTTTATTGGTTATTATTAACATTTACTAAAATTATAATTTTCTTTGGTATAGAAAATGAAATAATATTTTTCACTAACAATTTTTTAATGTATATATATATATAATTTATTTACATTGTATAAAAAAGGCAAGTAAGTGAAAACTAGATTTATATTTATTTCTCCGAAAAAATATTGTAACTTAATACACGCGATGATAGCACGTATTGTTAAGGGAAGCAAAGTATATATTTCAGTGTGATATATGTACCGACATCAAGTGATTAATTCATCACACGGTGGCTGCTTTGTAATTGATGGCCGCAACTCTCACTTCCTGCTATAAATTTACTTTCCAGTAACATGATTTGGGTTTCCATAACGAACAATACCCACGTATCTTTCATATTACAAGCAGAGATATACGATTGTTTCGAATAAGATCACAATAGTACATAGATACGAATGAATTTCCAAACTCGATAAATTTATTAACAATGTATTACAACGGTATAATGTTATATTACAAAAAAATGATTTTCATGTTCATTTAAATTTTTTTAACTGTAAGTTATTATGTTGGTTTCTCAGAAAAAAACACAGATATTTTTACGTAAAAGTATGTGTATATCCGGAGATAAATATTGACCTAGATTTAATAATAACAAGAAATACATTCACCAGTAATTCCATATATATATTACCAAATAAAATGAGTATAAATATCAATTGAATAAATAATTTTAATTTTGAATTTATCATGGAATAAAATGGAACTAATTTCGACTTTTATAAATATAAAAAATATTTTTTGAATATAATGTAATGAAATATATTGATCGAGAAAAATTCTAATTTTTATATAAAATTAATTAACTAAAGAAAATATCAAATTTTAATTTTTTAAAAACATTTCTAAATCAAAATACAGATTAATATTCATATTATATAGATGTATAGAAATTATGTTCTTATTTTTCTTTAAAAAAATATTTTATATTCAGTATAAAATTTAGAACTGTTTTTTATTCTATTCGATTGAAATATAATGTTGATTTTTTTTGTGAAGTTTAATACAAAATAAGAATTTAATATCAGTGTATATATTTGTACGTTTGAAAATAAAATATTTAATGAATTTTTTTGTAACGTTCGTCAACATTGACTCAAGTTGCTAAAAAAACATTTGTAGGTCAGATCACTATTCGAAATGTCATTTCATCGAGAATAAAATCCAATATTTTCTGCGTTTCGTCTGAACAGTAAGCACCGTTTTTCATTAAAACTGAAAACTTTCATAAGAACCCTTTAAGAATGATGAACTACGTAAGATTATATGACTTTTCATCATAAAATAAAGCCTATGAAAATAAATTTCATAAAAAATATTACGATAATAAAAATGAGAAAATACGCCGTTTCTTTGAAACGTATTCATAAAAATCTGCGATATAAACTTTTGAATCGTTTGAAATATTCGCCGAAATAAATCATCGTCGAAAAAACACGCATCTGACGACAAACAAATCCAAGAATTTGTATCACACGTTGAAAAACATGCTCGTTTCAATATGATGGCATCATAACCCGGCCTGGTGTACGATTCAACAGCCGTGTTTGGGAAAGCCATCATAACCGATTTCTGATATTCTTCAAGTCGACAACACGACGACGACAACGACTTGTTCTCTTTTCTAAGTGCTCCGAAAAGTCCGCAAACATATCTTACACGGCATCATCTGTTGATGTAAATAAAGTTATCATGTTTAACTTTTCTCTTTTCCTACTTATTTTGTCGACAATGTTGAGTTACAAATATTTTTTCTTCTTTTTTTCACAGATAAATATCACTTGAGGGAAAAATTGATTTCCTCGTCTCTTCGTACTACGAAGTAAATATTTGACAAACATAAAAAATATGCTCACACGTGCTACTCACTGATTCTTTTCAATTATGTTATAACAAAGACAAGTATTTAAAAATCAAAATACAATATTTATTATTTATCATATTTAATATATATTTTTTTAAAAAATGACAAGAACGCCAAATTTAAAAAAGAAACTTAAAATATCAAATAACATAAACTAAAAAAATACAGATCTTTTAAAAATTTTAGTATCTGATTTTTGAAACATAAAAAATAATTATCATTAAATTTTAACAAAATATTTCTACCTTATCTTTTTATAAACAAGAAATCAATCAACTGTATCCAAACAATTTGTAAATTTATGATCTTTATTAAATATTCTTGTCACAAAATGATAAATAAAAATAAACTCGACTGTGAAAAGATAATACAAAATTGGTAAAATAAATGTGTAAAACATCAAAAAAAAAGAAATATTTAAAACCAAGTCACGACTAGTGTCAACAGAGAAATATTTAGAAGGATATTGAAAAGTGTCGATAGATGTACTCATGCAACATCAACAAACAGAAATTATATTTCTTCGGAGAATACAAGTGTATGTTGGTCATCGGATCAAACGGAACTAAAACACTAGTATATTGACAAGATAGCACTTCAGTATAAGAACGTGATGACTGACTATTTGTTTTGTATATAACTGAGAAGTCACGAGAACACTTGTAAAGAGGAAAATCGAAAAATGTGGAAGAAGAAATATGTATATAATATATTTATTGATTTAGTTTATGTTCGAGAAGAAGTTTCTTTTATTCACTTATTTTTTGCTTTACGGTTATTTTACGACGCTATTAATATCGACAGTTTAAGAGCATGGAAAATAAAGAAGTCTTGAAAAAATGTTTCTACTTCATGGTTCAAATATATTACTTCATTTTTACTTTCTATTGATTTTCTTTTTCTCTGTCAAACGTGCTAAAGTATTTTATTTTGAAAACACATATTATTGTTAAGAATTAAAAATATAATTACAAAAATAATTTAATTACTTTTTCACTATTAGTTTGTAATTACTTAATTTAATTTTACATAAATGAAAAAAGTTGAAAAGACAAAATATCATTCTTATTAAAAATATCATCTAAGTTTTCAAACAATTTTAATAATTTTATATTTTTTTTTTAGTAGAGATTGATAATTTTTATGCAAATAAATTAGCTAAAATTTTAATAAAGATAATATTTAATGGAGCTAAAATTTTATAAAATTATTCAATAATTATTTATTACTATTTTGTTATAAATTGTATATCGATGGCTAATCCATCATTCAGAATTATTTATTTTACTTTACCATATGTTTTAATATTAATTTTAGTTTGCTTTTTGATAATTTGGATATTTTTTAACAAGTTAATTAAAGTTTTTATAAATGGTTAATAAACACTGACTGTTTAGATATTATTCAACAATTATAAAATCTGAAATTGTACAATATATTGTTATAAAGCATAAAATATAAAAATATTATTAAATACATTGAATAGAAAAGTGATTGTTGAATGCGTTTTTGAAAGATTATAAAATTTAAGCCAATTTATTCATCTAAAAGCAAATTAGCTACATTGTAGTTTAATTACGATACTTCAGATATATTTTTCTAGTTTCTTTTGATCATAAATACCATAAAATTTTTTATGTAAATATTTCGAAAATATATGCATTTCTTGATAAAATTGACACGTTTTCCCTTGTTATATGCACTAAGTACTGATCGAATATCTTTTAAAAACATTCCTACAAACATTTATCAATGCACCCTCATTCTATACTGATGGGAGGTCACGGTGTTATTGCCTAATAGCCTCGCAATACTATGGTAAAAACACACGCGCATCTAATAGCTCCCAGAGCTGTGGTATTACAAAACATTAGTTTGGATTTAGCGCTGAAATTATCCACCCAACCACCCCCGACATACTATCGAAATAAGTAAGGTCACCCTCATCCCTTAGTGCATTTAGTAACTGGTAAAAGTCTCCAATTTATTATGGGTGCTGCGACCGAGTGTGTGTGTGATTCACTTCCTGACGATGAACGTGGTGCTATCTTAATAAGTACAACACCACGCGTATTAAACGAACAACTTACATAATAAGTTAGCGGGGTGAAAATGTATATATATGTACACACAAAGATCCACATCGTTCCACCATACAGACATAGTGTAATGGCCCTAATTCGGGAAGGGGGATTTTATCAATTTTACTGGTTACAGAGGGTCGTCAACGTCTGTCTGGACCCTTTGCTATACAAATATTTACAATGTTTTCACAGATGTATAAGTCGCTTTATAGAAAATATTGTGTATACTTTATGGAAAAAATATTTTATTTACTTATACTGAAAATGTAAATATTTGCATGAAATGAACTCATTCCATATTTCATCAAATATTTAATTATGTCCAATGGTATTAATTCTTCAAAATATACTCTATGCAATTATTTCTTTAGAAAATATTCCAAAAATCAATAATATAGAAAATAATTCAAAAAATAATATAAAAATACATATTACTAATTTTAAAAAATCACACTTGTCTCTAATTTTATAATTAAAAATAATCATTTCAACTAGAATACATTTTTAAGTAAAATCCTTACACTTTGATTAATTTAAATTTACTTTCTGATTTTTTAATTTCGATGAAAACAAATGCAAAATGATTATGAATCGATATTGGAACATAATCATTTTTTAATCCAATAACAAACATTAATTTCACCAGAAAATGATTATTATCTGTCAAAATAATTATTTGACTATCAAATAAAATGATTTATGGTAATTTTACAAATTTTCAATTTTATATCTCAAAAAAAGAGAACCTATAATATACAAAATTTCATAAAAAATCGATTTCTTTTATTTAAACCAGAGTTCAGTTTGAAAATAAGACGAATTAATTTTTCAAATCACATTATTAAACACAAAATTAATTATATTCAAATAAAATCCTAATTTAACTCATAAATTCCTATTTTAAGTGAAAATGCACCACCATTTTCATTTTCGAGACTATTAATTGACATATTTTAATTTTTTAGATAAGTCATTTATCAGAATAGAACTATATGTATATTTTACAATATATTTTAAACTAAAATTTAACAATTTAATGAAAATTTTTTATACTTTTCGAATTTCAAGAAAGTATAGACAATTATTAAAAAAATATGATTGCATATAAAATTCGTTCACTGTAATAATAAATATTATTTTAATGTAAAATATTTATTTTTTTAAAGTCGTACATATATAAATAATATTTTAAATATGAATTCAAAATTATATAGTAACATAAATAGGCTTGACAAAAAACATATTATGTCAATCACATGTCAACTTCTTTTCATATTTTAAACAGTTTTCTAAATGAAAATATATTTAAATATATTTCAATTTTATATTCGATAGATTATAAATCATAATATGTCAGTCTTGAAATATGTCGTCTATAGAAAAGTATTTGAAACATTTAGAACATTTTTCTATAGATAAATGATGTATTCAGTGAAAAAAATAAATATCATTGATCAAAGTCACAACCATAGTTTGTAATACACATTTTACAAAAGTAATATTTCTTTTTATTAACTTTAAAATTATTATTTTATATAATATCAGTACTTTTATTAAATATCTTAAAAATATATTAATTTATCTATTAAAATTTTAACAATTTAATATGAAATTTCGTTTCTATTTTATTTATATAGAATATTAATAGACTTGTCTCAGTAAAAATAAAACAAGTATTTTATTAAAACATTCTCATACTTATTTTTGTATTCTAGTGTGAAAAATACGTGTCAGATTCAATTTAAAACGCATAAAAAGATTTTATTTGCATCTCAACTATGTTCTTGAATTTTTTTCGATCTCAGTCGAGATTACAATATTGGAACGGAAATGATCCAGATGCGATACTATCGTTTCTAGGAAATATTTCTTTCAGACAGAGAACGTTGTTCATGAAATTTTGCAAGTATTCCAGTGCAATAAAACAATTCGTACAAACATTAAAATAAACATGATTTAATTAGTTAGGTATATATTTTGTACAGAGTCTTTTATATTAAATTTATATCATGAGGAAAATTATTTAATAATATTTTTGAATCTGATAATTTATTAAAATATGATTTTTAATTAAATATAAGTTTTCAATATTTAATTTGATTATTATTTAATTAATTAATTCAGTAAATATGGATTTTTGTGTATATTAATTCAAATTATATAGAAAAGCCCAAAAGACTGAAGGATAGTAAAGAATAGTAAATGAGAGTAAGCAAGTAAATGTATGTATAAACCTTTTAGTCTCATTTGAACTATCTTATATTTTTTTGAAACTATAATTGGTTATGTATTTAATCATTTTCATATGAAGAT
This sequence comes from Neoneuromus ignobilis, assembly GCA_029203775.1. Taxonomy (NCBI): domain Eukaryota; kingdom Metazoa; phylum Arthropoda; class Insecta; order Megaloptera; family Corydalidae; genus Neoneuromus; species Neoneuromus ignobilis. The sequence continues at coordinate 48,287,379 of CP092089.1, forward strand.
CAGTTTTGAAATTGTTAAAAAAACTTAGAGATAATTTATTAAAAATAACTCAAAAATGTGTATGTGTGAAAATAGGTTTAAGTAGCTAAACAATTTTATAAAAATAAAAAGATAAGACAAATATTTATTTCAAGTTTCTCAATTTATATTACTTTAAAAAAAGAATTTTTATTTTGACTTGATGAATGATTTTGAAATTAAATAGTCCAACTTATTTAAAATAAAATAAAATTAATTATCATTTTTATGTTCATTAAAAAACTTGTTTCTGGATCTACATATGTCAGCGACTGAGTTTGTACGAAAATTTATAACGCTTTTAATTTCAAATATTTTATTCTAAAAAGCTTTGGAAAAAAATGTACATAAATATAAAAAGTTTTACTTTTATTACACTTATTGACTAAAAACATGTACCTTTTAATGTGCTAAGATAATTTACACTGAACACCCTGAACTATTCAATGACTGATCTTTCCCGATGACAGTTTACAAAGAGCACTTTGTGTACAAGAGACACACGTGTTTCATACACGAAATGTTTAAAGATTTTTATCGCTAAAATCGTATTCATCTGACTATATAATATATTAAAAGCATGTGTTGCTCACTAGTGAACGACAAAAGCGACACGACTTGATATTTTAAGATCGGCTTCTATTTTGCATTCCTTTCGTTTTATTTAATACTGGCGAAATTCTTCTAATGGCGAACAATTCATTATTTTATGTTTCACTATTAAACAGTTTTATGTCTTGTTTACGGTTCTGTACAAAACGTACTATATAATTTAACAGAACAAATTCAGTTTTATATTTTATTACTGAAATTAAAATGTTTTATTATCTATGTATGCACTGTATTTAAATAAATCACAATTAATTCTATGTTGAATATTTATAGTAACGAAATGAATATATTTAATAAATATTTAATATTTTGTATATATATATATATATATATATATATATATATATATATATATATATATTTATATATTAATCTCTCTATCCACTGCGGAATGAAGGCCTGTCTTAAAATTTTCCACTTCAACCAATCCAATGTCTTTCTCTTTCAATCCATTCCAACAAATGTCCTTATATCTCTAACTCATCTATCCTACAATAATAATTTTGCAATTAATTACATTTTTTAAAAAAATATATTCATTCAAATATTTATACTCCATTTTTTAAAAGAAAAACGATATTAAAATTTAATATTTTAATTTATTACAATTTATTTCGAATAAAATTATATTAATATTAAAAAAAACTCAATTATTGAAAAAAGGAACTTTTGTAAAATTTTAAAAAATCTTTAAGAATATTAAATATTATTTTATTATTTTTTCAAAAAAAAGTAATATGGTAGGAATTAATTGTAAAATTTAAAAAGTTGCAAAAAAACAATAATAAATAATCACATATAACTTTAAACAAATATTTAGAATTTATAAATACATTTTTTATTTTATATAAAATTTTTAAAAACGAAAAATGTAAAATATTATCATTTTAAAACAACTTTTCTAGAATAAATAATAATATTTCTACTTAGAATAACATCTAATAAATTGTATTTATATTTAGAGTTATAATACATAAATATCTTATTTTTTTTAAAAAAAAAATGTGAACTAAAATATTTATGAAGCATAAAAAATATGAATCTCCTAGATAACTAAAATGAGCTTATACCTTTTAAAATATAATTATTCTGAAATAAATATTTTTTTTAAAAAACGTAGAATATATTATTATAGAAATTTAAAATATTCTATGAAAATTTAATAAATCTTTGATAAAAAATTTATAGAGGATATATCATAAAAGCATAATTTATATCCAGGTTGAATATGAAATTGACTTCTCGTTTTCAAAGAAAAATTTCATACTCAAAGCTTTTAAAGAACCATTTGATTGATAAAGATATTATTATGGAGAGAAAACTGAATTCTATTTCATGAATTCCTTACATAATTAACTGATAAATATTTCAACTGACTGAATGAAGAATTGGATATTAATTTTAATAAATTTATTTTGAAATGTTTTACATGCTTCTTATTGACGTTTATTTCATTTATTGAAAAATTCAATTGGTATTATTTTTTTATATATTTTAACTTGTATACCATCAGCAGAGACAGCTTTTTTCTCAATTGCTTGATGAAGACTTTTCCCGAAACTTTTTACTTCGAGAGATTTAACGCTTTTCTCTTCAATTTCACTTCGATAAATTTTCTTATGTCTGTTCTTTCTACCCATATGGCTCTTCTTAGGCCCTTTTATATCTCTGAATAATATATATACATATATATATATATATATATATATATATATTTGTGTGTGTGTGTATTACTTAATTTTTGAAAACTTACTATGTATGAAATTTTTAATAATCGAAAACAAATTTATATTGTGATTTTTCAGATATAACCATTCAAAAGAATATTTTGAATAATTTATTTAATAATTTTATTTAATAAGTTTCTTATCAAAATTTGCAATAGATATTTATATATTATCGTATAAATAGAAAAATATTCAAATAATGATTTAAAATATACATCAATAGAAAAAACAAATAATTCTAGAAAAGAAATAAACTAGAATTTGTATTATGACAACTGTTTTTTTATTTTACAAAAGGACATATAAATTTGGTATGAAATTCGACTTTCTTCTAATAAATATTTATGGGCCTTTATATATATATATATATATATATATATATATATATATATATATATATATATATATATTATATATGTTTATATATGAGTCTGAAGATATGCATAAAATTTTATTTCTACACGACTATAAAAATATATACATATGGGTTTATATGAACCGTACAACAAAATAAAAACGCATAAAAAACTATACATAAAAGAAGGAAAACTGTCAAAATGACCACTCAATTTAAATCTTTAAAATCATATGCAACACAAATAGTCGTTTCGAACAAGTTCGAGAAAAGTATATGGACCATAAAAAGCGTCGAAATATCAACGAAATAATTTCAAGTAAAACAAAAACTCGTGATCCCGACAGTTTTCGTTTTGATATACAGTACACATTTATACGGGCAGCGAACAATGCTAAAGGCGGTCGTCAAGGAAAAACTGAATTGCGCAAATGCAAATAAAAGAAAATGCGATTTCGTCAAGAAGGGAGTTTTGCAAGTAAAGGTAGACTCTCCAACTTACACGTAAAGATACAGAATCGCCGTGGGCCCAATATAACATACAGAGAAAGAGGGTGCATAACTTATCTGCAGTTTAAAAGGATCGCCGGTGAAAACAGAACGTCTCTCGTCGACGAGAACAGAAACACATTCCGAATGATTTTTATTCTTTTGTATTTGGTCTTTCTCTCGCCGGTCACAATTGATGATTCTCTATAAAAATTGTGACGTTTAAGAACGTGAAATGATATTTCGTGATTTATAAGATTGTATATTTGACGTTAATGGCTTTTATTCTCCTTTTTCGATGTCGGAAGAAAAGATCTCCTTACAAAAAAAATATTATGCCAATATTCACGTCTTTCATTTACTTCAAATCATTTTGATATATACGAGATAAATGCATGATGCTGAAGGCATTCGTTATTCACCGTTTTGTTTATTTATGATAATTTAATATTTTCATTGAATTCGTTCAGACAATTCTCTTTTTCAACAATATCTCACTGTCATTTTATTGATCCCTCGTCGAGGATATTCTATTTGAAATTAAAAAAAAAAAACTAAACGGTTCTCAATCTAATTTTCTAGAAAATTATTACAATTTTTTTACACAATTTTTCAAATATAAAATAACACTCGATAATAAAAACGAATATATTGTCGAGCGATTAAAAACATGATATAAATTAAACAAATCGTGTGATTTACAAAAGATAAACATTTTTATTTTGATCTACATTAAACATTTCTATTTTCTTGAGGACATAAGCAGACAGATAAGTTGTGAAAGTCACGTCGCAGACAAGCCGCTATCGGTCACACAAAAAAAATCTTGCATCAAAAGAAATGCAAACAACGGATTAAGTTTGTCAACAAGAATGAAATATACATTGGAACAAGAACAAGTAAACGGTGACATGTTGATCAAGTCGAGTCCAAGTGCATGTGTAAGCAGTATAAAGCTTTTGATAATCCGACAATAATTTCAGATTTGTGACATGTTTATGAAACGCTAAGTCGCATGTGGTGACATAAAACCTATGCAATTGTGTGTATGTTGTTTTTTTCAAAAAAATTATATTTCGTACGCTTTGTACAACACTAATTCTCGTAACAACAATGCACGCGTTATACGCAATCTCGTTAAACAGAAAATATGTTTTAATTACCTGAGGGTATGTATAGCAATTTTGTTTGTAAACTTTTAATTACTTCTTTTTTTCATAATTGAAGTATAAAAGTTATTCACAACATAAATTTTGTTAATTAATAGTTCAGAGAGTGTATAAACAAGGGTTGTTAGGTTTTCTATGTAATTTATTAGTTCTATGAATACGTTTTATGATATATTTATTAGATCAATTATAATCAAACTATTTTTATTTACTATACATTTAAAATAACTTTTTAAATATCTTTTAAACAACATTTATTGCTCTAATGTTAGAAAATAAATTATATGAAATGAATTTATTATAAAATTAAATATTATACGTTTGAACCATAATATTTCAAGCATTATAATGATCACAAATGAAATATAATAAATTACTTCTAAGAAATAATTAACACTCTGGTAATCTTTTAAATAGACCTTATTTTTTTAAGGTTAAAAAATAATAATTTTAATATAAATCAATTAATTTTATAGAAAACAATCATTTTCTAGCAAAAATAACATTTATTATTAGAAAATACATTTAAGATATCTTGAAGTCGATTTTTGATTATTTTTATTTTTTTACAAATTCTAAAAATCGCAATCAAGAATATTTATCTTCATCAAAATATAAAATTTTTCTTCAAATGTTATTAATTTGTATATAATAAATACTATTAGTGAGAAATTAATTTTTTTCTTTAGAAAATATACTCAAAAATGAAAATTGTCAATTTATGATTGAAACAGCAAACGATTGACTAAATTAAGGTTTTCTCTAAATAAAACTTATTCTATGTTTGAAAAATCGATTTTAACTATTGTTTCATGTTATTTTATAGTTTGTCTTTGGTTTGAAATGAAAAAATATCGATTTTGAAAATATCAATTTTTTGTGAAATTTTCCGTTGTGGTTTTTTTGAAGTCAAAAATTGAAAAATTTTAAATTGATTATAAATCAACTTTTTTAAAAATAAATCGATTATTTTCATAGTAAATAGTCATTTTCTAGTAAAAATAATAATTATTATTATAAAATACCTTTTAAGTGATAAAAAATCAATTTTTGATTATTTTATTTTGATTAGAAATTCAAAAAATCAAAAACAAAGTAATTTATCTACATCAGAATATATTTTTTTATTGAAAAATTAATTATTTTATATTAAATAAATAATTTTAATAGAAAATTAGAAGTTTCTATCAACAAGTATAATCAAAAAATGAAAATTGTAAATTCTTGATTAAAATAAGTACTAATTAGCTAAATTAGAGTTTTTTCTAAATAAAATTCATACTGTATTTGAAAATTTGATTTTAACTACTGTTTCATGTTATTTTATAGGCGATCTTTGATTTTAGATAAAAAGAATCAATTTTGAAGAATGTTGATTTTTTGTGAAATTTTCCATACTATAGGTCGGGTTTTTTTGAAGTCAAAAATTGAAAAATTTAAAATTGATTATAAATCAACTTTTTTTAACATAAATCGAATAATTTGATAGTATATAGTCATTTTCTAGTAAAAATAATATTAATTATTAAGAAATACGTTTTAGGTGACCAAAAATCGATTTTTGATTATTTTGTTTAGATTAAAAATTCAAAAAATCGAAAACATACCAATTTATCTTCATCAGAATGTGTTTTTTAATTAAAATTTCATTATTTTATATGAAATTAATAATTTTAATAAAAAATTAGAAGTTTCCATTAACAAATATAATCAAAAAATGAAAATTGTAAATTTTTGATTGAAATAGCAACTAATTAGCTAAATTCGGGTTTTCTGGAGATAAAATTCATATTGTGTTTGAAAATTTGATTTTAACTACTGTTTCGTGTTATTTAATATGCGATCTTTGATTTTAGATAAAAAAAATAAATTTTGAAGAATGTTGATTTTTTGTGAAATTTTCCATACTATAGGTCGTTGTTTTTTTGAGGTCAAAAATTGAAAATTTTAAAATTGATTATAAATCAACTTTTTTTAATATGAATCGATTATTTTGATAAAAAATAATCATTTTTTAATGAAAATAATATTCCTTCTTATAAAATACGTTTTAAGAATCCAAAAAACAATTTTCGATTTTTTTATTTATTTGTAGATTCAAAAAACTGAAAATAAAATTATTTATCTTTATCTGAGTATAAAAGTTTTATTAAAAATTTCTTATTTTATACACAATACATAACTTTAATGAAAATTTAAGAAACCTAACAGTGATAGCATTATCACAGAAAATGAGGCTCTACAAAGGCTATAGCGACTTTTGAAATTTTATTTCTCTACATACACATATAATATTTTGTATTAAAGTAAAATTATATGTATATAAAAATATAAATGTGAGATTTTAATTTTTTTTTAATTAAATAAATAAAAATATAATTAAAATAGAAAAGACATTTAATTACTCTGTAGATTAAATTTAATTGTTGTGAAAATTAAAAAGTTTTGTCCAAAAAAAACCCATTAAAGTAAAAGTTAAATATGAATAGAAAAAAATCTAAACCATTCCGCATATTAATATACAATATATTTTTTATCATATACACATATATCATATCCATCAACTTCTTTCCATAAGCGTACGTGTGTATAAAACAAATTGAAAGTGTTACACAAGTGAAATTTCCACATACCAAATTGTGGTAATAATTGAGTGTCAGTTTCTGCTTCTACCGAGAAGACACCCATTGTTTACTAAGTCCTCGACGTCATCCAACGGAAACGGTCAGCGAGTAGTCAAGCGGTCGTCACTTCGCGTGACATGTAAATCGAGTGGCGCTCATCCGTCAACTCGAGCAACTGCCTCTCGGACCTCCATGCGTCTCCAACGTCAGTCACACAAACGCTTTATTATCTTGTCAATTGTTCTGTCTGTGTCGCGCACTCACCTGTGTGACTGCTTTATGAACGTTTTGAATATTTATTGCCACTACCAGGGAGTTATCTAAATATATCTTATATTGTATAAAAACGACGTTGATTGAATTACATACTGTGATTGATTGTCTTTGATGAATATTATCGTGTTTTTCATATAAAAATATTACTTGTTATTGATTAGTTCAATGACACACATTCACCCACACATAAGCATATCTACTTAATATCTATCTATAAAACAATATAAAATATATTTTTAACTTGAAAAATAATTATTAAAATTTACATCGATTTTCTAATCTAAATTCTAAAGTGTGTCTAATTCAATGATTTATATAGCAAGTGCATTCAAAAATAAAAATTGTAAATTTCTAATTAAAATAATTACTGATTGCAACATTTCCAATCATAATAATAAATTTTAATTAGGGGAAAATTTGATGTACAAATCAGTTAGATCTCTAATTAAAAAAAAAATTTTAACAAACTTTTTCAGGTTAATCTTTAATTTTTGACTGAAAATATTTATTTGGAATATAATTATACACTATATATCAAAATAACACATTTTGTTTAATATAAACTAATTTTTTTGAATTTTTAAATTTTGATCAATAATAAAAAACGAATTTAGATTGATGTTTGACTATAAAAAATATTTTTATTATAACAATTGTTAAATTTTTTGAAATATAATTATTTTTTGTCCAAAAAAACTAATTATAAATTTTAAAAAATTTCATTTTGTGACCTCTAAAAAACGACAACCTGTTTACAAAATTTTATAACAAATTGAAATTTTATAAAATCATTTTTTTCATATAAATTCAAAGATCAGCTTTAAAGTAAGATAAAACGACAAAAATTTATTTCTTAACTTTTATTTCAAAAAATAATTTGATACTATTTTTAATTTCACTTTCAACCATTGTAACTTCTAGACATCTATCAGCTTTTGTTACGATTTTAGAAATATTTGCACAGAAACATTTGTTTGTTGCAAAAATCATAACTACAGATGGATTTTTCTCTTAAATGCAGTTGTTTGTCATTTATAAAAAAATCCAATAATTTTTAAATTCATGAGACTAATTTGAAATTATTCCGAGACAAATGGTCTACTCATTAATATTCATTTTCTCAAATGACAAATTAATATTTAAATTAATCGCAATTATACAGCATTCCAATTTAACTTCTTATGGGAAAATATTTTTTTTACAAAATAACAAGTATTGTAGTTTGTAAAAAATAGTAAAAATTAAATAAAATCTTAATAAATAAAATTTGTTGTATCTAAAACCATACAAAGTTTAATTTTAACATATATGATATTCGAACATTCCATGAGTAAAATTCTATTAAAAAAAAGTATTAAAATGCTTATTTTCAATATACATATTTGATTTAAAACAAAATGATCTTATAAACTTTGCATCAATCTCTTTATTTTGACTTTGAAGATCTAAAATGCATTAAATATTAACAGACACAAATCTTTTTATCCACTTAGAAACTTAGAATATACATCAAATGTAAGAATGGAAACGTTTGAAGACTTGACTGTAACTCTGAGCCATGCAATTACAGCGGCAACCCTAAGCATAATGAAACATTTATTGCGTACTCGCTGCCACTTCATATCCAACGTGGAGAAACCATTAGCGTTGCCGTTTGAGCACAATGAGGATTTCTAGCACCGTTATGTAACTATCAAATAGAAGGGACAATGTTTCACATTCGGTACACACAGATTTCCAACATTCATAATAGAATTTCATATTCCCTTTATATAATATATATATATATATATATATGTATATATATATATATATATATATATGTGTGTGTGTGTATATATATATATATATATATATATATATATATATATATATATATATATATATATATACAGTAGGGACAAATTGTAAGCTTTGAAATGTTATGCATTTTTTATGTTTCTTTCATAAGAATCTTTTTTTTTAAATTTATTAGTCACGTACCACCTGCACATTCACTTTTATTAAAGAGACTGTGAATGTGTATGTGTATATTTTTGCATATAAAAACTGTTTCTTTTTAAGTACATGTATTTATTTTCAAAAAAAAGCTTTTTGAAATTAAAACATATATGCTTTTTAATTAAAAAGCAAGGATGAAGCAACAGTATATTTTGTAATATTTATTTTAATATGATTTTTAGTACTCTATATACATATATTTGTCAGTTTTGGTTAACAAATATACTCAAAAAAAAATTGTGAATTTTTGATTGAATTAATTACCTGATTGACAAAATTACCATTTTCTCTAAATAAAATTCATTCCGTATTTGAAAAATCGATTTTAATTATTGTTTCATGTTATTTTATAGTTTGTCTTTGGTTTTAAATAAAAAAATGTCGATTTTTAAAATGTCAATTTTTTGTGAAATTTTCCATACTATAGGTCGTGGTTTTTTTGAGGTCAAAAATTGAAAAATTTTAAATTGATTATAAATCACCTTTTTTAAAAATAAATCGATTATTTTGATAGTAAATAGTCATTTTCTAGTAAAAACTAATAATTATTATTATAAAATACATTTTAAGTGACCAAAAATCAATTTTTGATTATTGTATTTTGATTAGAAATTCAAAAAATCATAAACAAAGTAATTTATCTACATCAGAATATATTTTTTTATTGAAAAATTAATTATTTTATATTAAATAAATAATTTTAATAGAAAATTAGAAATTTCTATCAACAAGTAAATCAAAAAATGAAAATTGTAAATTCTTGATTAAAATAACAACTAATTAGCTAAATTAGAGTTTTCTCTAAATAAAATTCATACTGTGTTTGAAAATTTGATTTTAACTACTGTTTTATGTTATTTTATAGGCGATCTTTGATTTAAGATAAAAAAAATCAGTTTTGAGGAATGTTGATTTTTTGTGAAATTTTCCATACTATAGGTCATGGTTTTTTTGAAGTCAAAAATTGAAAATTTTAAAATTGATTATAAATCAACTTTTTTTAATATAAATCGATTATTTTAATAATAAATAGTCATTTTCTAGTAAAAATAATATTCCTTATTAAAAAATACGTTTTAAGAATCTAAAAATCAATTTTTGATTTTATTGGTTTATTTGTAAATTCAAAAAACCGAAAATACAATCATTTCTTTTTATCAGAGTGTAAAATTTCTATTAAAAATTTATTATTTTACACATAATAAATAATTTTAATAAAAAAATAGAGGTTTAATTTAGTAAGTGTACTCAAAAATAAAAATTGTAAATTTTTAATTAAATGAAAAGTAGTAATAGGGAAATTACGGTTTTGTCTTAATAAAATTTATTCTATATTTGAAAATTTGTCTGTTACCATTATTTATTGTTATTCTATATCCGATTTTTGATTTTAGATAAAAGAAATTAATTTTAAAGAATGTCTATTTAGAGAATGTCTTTTTTGTGGAATTTTTCATGCTATATATTAAATAGACGTTCATATTTTAAATTTCGATCATTTTAAATCCCTTTAGTCTTTTAATAATCATATAAATACAAAAATTCGTCCATATATATATATATATATATATATATATATATATATATATATATAACTATTTATAAATTAAAACATCAAAGTAAATGTAAATGTAAAGTTTAATTCATATTCCCTATCTATGTAATTTTTTGCTACAGTATAAAATCTCTTTAGAAAATATAATTTCAAATTCAAATATTTCAGAACTAAATGTACACTATTTAAGCTTTATTCTTTTTCCATTTAAAAGTTTAGTAACGGTATAACTTTTGATAATTCTTATTAAAACTTTATAATTATATTTCAGTACGGATTATTTTCTTGTTTTAATTTAAAATTTTAATTATCATTTTATAAATGTAATTCGTATAGAAACGGTACTTTTTAAATTTATGATTCTGAATTGCTTATTTAGTGACAACTATATTTATTAATAACAGTAATTTTAACATTAATATAATCATCATTAAAATTTATATAAAAAAATAACAATTAAACCTGAACGGTAAATAATTATTAAATATCAATTAAAAAATAATTTCATTTAGTTTCGTAATTCATTTTAGTAAAAAAATAACTGTAAATATGATTTTGTTTTATTTTTTATATTTAATTTGATTTTGTAACTTTTAAAGAAAAAATTAAAAAAATAGATTTGACTAATTCGTCTGTCTAAAAATTAAAACCAATGAAAAATTTACATATACAGGGTTTTTCAATAAGAATGTTAAAACTTTGACAACTGGTGACAGGCATATTTGATTTTTTTAAGCTCATTTTGATATTTAACTCAGTATAGTTTAGCAAATTATCATGAAACGTTTAACACTTAACAATGCTTGTAAATTGTAAAAACTTCAATAGAGTTATTGAAACAAAAATTAAATGAGTATTATTTCACAAAATGGACACATCAATTGGCTATCAAGTTCTTGTGATCTAATTTCATTGTATTATTTTTTGTAGAGTTTTGTAGAATCATTGGTTTATGCTGATAAACCACAAATAACAGAAGTATTAAAAATAAACATTTAATGTGTAATTCATGAAATAGGACTACAATTATGTGACTAAAAATTAGACTAAACGAATATACCATGTCAAAGAAGTTGTATTGGTCATATGAGTGAAATTGTGTTCCATCATTAATGCCATAGAATATTCTTAAAAATAAAAAAATAATTAACTAATTAATTACTTTGTATTTTATTATCATTTAAACTTCTAAAGCACTTATTGGAAATTTCTCTCTCTCTCTCTCTCTCTCTCTCTCTCTCTCTCTCTCTCTCTATATATATATATATATATATATATATATATATATATATATATATGAAAAAATAATGTAAGTACGTTATCTAAAAATAAATTCTGACAAACGATATGAAATATTTTATCGCCATCCATTCTATAATAGATGATTTTTATTCAACCCAACATACAGTCTCGTATCAACCCAACCGTTCACGTCACCAGTAAAAGACAACTATAAGGTATACAGATAGATATAAAACAGCACCTGCTACTTTGTTTCGTATCATAAGAGGAAGCGTTCAATGTCGTCACTTTACGCAAATTCGGAACACTGTCATCGATTCTGTGCAAAACGTGTCTGGAAATGAAAATGTCCTTCACAAATGCCTGTAAGCAAGTGTATAGAGTAGTCGACACACGATTCCTTACATGTCTCGCCAGTACGTTGTGCGTGAACAGAACATTCGTTTCTATATACTTTTTCATAAACAGGAAATTGCTGATTGATATTTCCGCATGGACCGTGATTTATACTTCCAATATTTTTTTATATGCGTTTGCATGCGAATGAAATTCGAGATATTTAATTTTGATTCCTGTATGTTTCAACAGAACTGAAAATTTCAATTGAGTAACTTAATTTTTTCTGAGAAATTAAATTTCAGCGTTCGATAATAATTTTTAAACTATCTCAGAGATAATTTTGTTTAAATCTGAATCAATCCTTTATTCTGAATTTTTCTTTTTCCTTTATAAAAATCAACCCTAATAAATAATTAATAATTGATTGTTTTATTAGAATTGGCTTTGATTTTGTGACAAATTCACTTTAATACTCCAACACCACAAGATAAAAAAATCAATAAATAATTATTGTTTACTTTATTTGTTTATAAGCTGATAGGCATTTCAATAGCCATATCGTCAGTCTCATATCGTTACATATATTCATTGAAATTCGAAACAATTTTTCAACAAATAAAATTAATAATAAATAATTATTAAATAATATTATAACAGGTCATCCAAAAGTAACGCCTAGATGTTTTTTTTTTAATAAAACACAAACTATTTGAAATTTTTTCAAGTTGTTTTTTTATTACAAGTACAATTTATAGCAATTATACATAAAGCAGAATACCGGTCAGATGTCTACCACGACTGCGTTTGCAAGCATCAATTTGAATATCGAAATTTTCAATGATTTTTCACGGATTTATTTCACGAATTGCAACTGGAATGTTGTTCTTTAGGTCATTAATTGTTTATGGCTTATTAGCATAGACTTGACTTTTTAAAAAAAACTTACAAAAAAAAATATTGGTGTTAAATCGCATGATCCTAGAGGCTAATTGACATTTTTATTTTGTTAAATTACACGTTGACGAAATTGCAATCTGAAAACTGAATGCTTCCTCGAATTGTGTGACATGTAGCACCATCTTGCTGTAAATAGACATCAAATACATCAATATCATTTAATTCTGGTCACAAAAAATCACTCAACATTGATTGGTATCGTTCAGAATTCGCAGTAACAGCATTTCCAGCATTATATTTGAAAAAAATGGTCCAATGATTGAATTTACCCAAAATACACACTAAATAATGACTTTTCGTGGGTGTAGAGATTTTTCATGAATAACACAAGAATTTTCATCATCCCAGATACGACAATTTTGCTTATTAACGAATCCATCCATTGTGAAATGAGCTTCATCACTAAGCAAACTTTTGCTTGAAAATAATGGATCTCTTGTTCGTTGTTCAATAATTCAACTAGCGAAATTACCTATCCATTATTAAAATTGTAACCTTCTACTAAAAAGACATGTCTTGTAAACTTTATATAGTGCTAACATCTAGGCGTCGCATTTGGATGACCCTATATCTTGTGATGTATTGTCATCAGTTGTTATAAAATAATTTATTTTTAGAATTGGATTAATTAGTATAAATATTATAATTATAAATGTGTAAATTTAATAAAGTGAAAAGAATTAATTGAAATTTTATTTTTATTTTCTAATAATACTTTTGTAGAAAAAATAAAACCGATTTAATCAAATATTGATTTTTTAATAATAAATGAAAAATTTAATACTGGATAGATGAAAAGAAAGAAATTTAAAAAATCTCAATATTACAGAAACGTTCATATTTTCAATTTCAATCATTTAAAATCATTTTAGTCTTTTATTAATCATAGAAATACAAAAATACGTACATATATGTATATACGAATTTCATTTTCTCTGAGAAATTAAAGAAAAAAAAATCTTATCTCGATTGGATCGGTTATATAAATCACCTACGGCTCATTCTCCAATAACAATACGCCCATTCAATAATCGTTCGTGAAAAAAGTATATTGCGAGAAACGGATATGAAAGGTAAATCTATAGAAATCATCGAAGCATGATAAAAGCCAGATACTAACTGACTGAAATGCTATAGCTATGATTTCGAATAAAAATCGTCGCCGGTAATCAGTATAGCGGATATCGAGAACCATTGAAAAAATTATGATTAATTATTAAGTGTTCGTTCAGATGATTTATAACAAATATTGGGACCGGTTCGGTCTCTACTCATTTTCTAAAATGATTATTTGTCGTGCAGTTTTTAATTCAATTATGATTTTTCCGTTCGTCTATTGCGTATGTACGTACACGTTATAAATAACTGAAATTAATTTGCTTAATTACAAAATTCATATTTCATTAGTAACATCATAATCGAGTTTCGAATGATAAAGTGCACTGTTCACAAATGCACTTAAACAAATGAAATGATAAATTTTAATACTTCTTCGGTTTCAACGTAATTAATTTTCCAGAACAACGAGCCAATATACTTAAATAGTAATAACGTTTGTCTGCACCAACGTCTGAAGAAAAATCAGACCGTAGCACTAACAAGCATATTCAACATAGCCCGTACCCATAAAAAGCGTGATCAATAAATTCTCAACGTTTCACGTACGGAACAAGAGTAGTAGTCGTAGGTGTGCGAACTAAATAAAAATAATGTGCGTTGGCAAAGTGTCGGTAAAGACCAAGCTGACGTCGGTAAAGAATTAGTCGATAGGTTTCGTATAGCGTAAGAAAAATTATCTACACGTTTGTACCATTCTCAGCTTGCGTACGTGGTCTCACGTAATTTCAATGGGTGCAAAAAGCATTTCGTTTCAACGAAAGGAACTAACGCTCAACGAGTACAACATATGGCAGTAATAAAAGAGCATGAGTATACGACACGTTTGTAACGAAATATCGGCTTTTCGATATATATATATATATATATATATATATATATATATATATATATGTCTATGTGTGTGTGTGTTTATCAAACTAACGATAGATTTATTTCTCGTAATCATTGGCCATTCAACTAACAAATTGTTTAATAATAAAAAACATACATTTTTATTTTATTACATTACATTTCGTTAAAGATGATAAAATACTCTCATACATACACACACACACACATGTATATATATATATATATATATATATATATATATATATAATTAAAACCAAACCCCTAAAATGAATCCAATCCAATTTTGTTAAAACCCCTAATGTGGTTATTTAATTGAAAATGAAAAATACTAATCTTCTCGTTAACAGGGAATTTGTCAATTGTGTAAGCCAATTGATTAAATTTGAAATCCTATCTGTACTAGATTATATACTATTATTTTGGTTTTAGTGGTCTTACTCACTTAATTTCTAATCAATACTTTTTTCGAATCTATATTTGAAAATTTATTTTATCAGCTAAATTTTATAATAAAATACAATACAAAAAATATTTTATCATATTTTTCTCTTGAATGAATTTTCATTTAATTGTATTAGTAGCACTAATAAGTTTATATAAAATAAATCCAATAGTGGAATTGTTCAGTATCAGAAATTCCTTTCAGAATAGTTTAACTTTTTTCTATAAACAGATATATAAAAAGGATTTAGTTTCAAAATCATGCCAGGTTTTTAATCATACATTGAAATTAAAATATTTACATAAAACATTTCTATATTTTTTATATAAATTAAATCAACAATTCAACTATTTTAAATTACAAATTCATTAAATTATTTAAAAATAAGTTAGTATTCAAAATTTTTTCTTAGATAAATCATTCGAAATTATTTTAACATTTCATTAGAGCAAATTATTTATTTAAACACTTTACAAAAATATTTTATCATATTTTTCTCTTGAATGAATTTTCATTTAATTGTGTTAGTAGCACTAATAAGTTTATATAAAAAAATCCAATAAATCCAATCAGAAAATATTTAACTGAAATAATAGATAATTATTTATTATCGATATAATTAAAAAAAAAACTTTTAAAAATTAATTATATTTCTGAATTCTAACATTGTTATAATTATCATCAAAATTTATATAAATAAATTATACTTGAACAGTAAATAATTATTGAATACCAATTAGAAAATTATTTTATTTAGATTCATTATCTATTTTAGTAATAAAATAACTGTAAATATGATTCTGTTAATCTATTGTACAATATATTTTCCTTCTTGAATTTTTTTACTAAAATAAAAATTAATTTCAATATTATATATATATATATATATATATTATATATATATATATATATATACATATCAAGAGCAGCAGCAGCTCTTTTCTATCTACCACTATATAAAATCCACTCCCAAAATTTTTCACTTCAACCGATTTAACATCTTTTTCTTCCAGTCTATTCCAACGAATTTTCTTGTCTCTATCTCATCTTTACCTTGTTTTTTAGGCCTTTTTCTATATTTATGTTTCTAATCAATAATTTATATATACAAGAATCATTTGATAAGTATGGTAAAAATGTAATAAAAACTAAATTGAAAAATTTAATTTCATTAAGTAATTAATTGAATTAAACAATAAATAAATTTATCACACTTATCAAACGACCCTCGTATATATATATATATATATATATATATATATATATTACTAAATAATTTTCATTCATTTCCGATCAATACAAAATAATTTATATAATTAATAATATTATAATTAAATTTAAAAAATACAACAGAAAACTATTACATAACATAAATCAATTTATCAATATTCAAAATGTAAAAACACTAATGCACTTTTCAACTAAACAAACCTTCACTAATGCCAATTAGTCTTCTTGTTGAAATGTGCATTAAAGTTCCATTAATTTTTTATTATTGACTGACGTTACACGTTACTTCTTTTATTACATTTTTGCTGTTGAAATAGTAGTAATTACCATTTTTTCACAATAATATATTTAATCTAACTGTTTTTTTCGACAAATTGTGCAAATGATGATTTTTTTAAAAAATAACAAAATTATTATTAATTATATTATTTAAGTATATATGTTTATATACAATGTATAATATTTAACTTTATAATCATATTATTTATAAAACAGATTCGATTTTAAATAGTAATTATGAATTGTAGTACATTTATTTTGTTAATCTTCAAAATGATTCTTGAGAAAATAAATATATAACTATTTTACTTCTTGATGATTGTTTTGAAAATATTTTTATTTATAATAAAAATCTTACATGAAATAAAAAATATACAAAATAATTCAAAATGACAATAAAAACAGTATTTATATATAAATTCATAAAAATAGTATTCAAGTATGTTTTAAAATTCAAAATAATAATATCAAACTAGCAAATGACGAAAATAAGAAATAATTATTAAAAACTATTTAAACGTTTTGGATATGGAGTAAATAATTAATTTGTATTAAATTTAATTTATTTTATTAATTGAAAACTTTTATCTCAAATCTATTTCAAATTTATTTTATATAAGCATATATATAGAATGTTTTTTCAAACGTGGTAGAACTTTAAATTGAATTCTCATCGAAAGTTATTTCTAACCTAAAAAACATTCTTTATATGTATGTATGTGTGTGGTATGTATGTATATATATATATATATATATATATATGTTTATCTGAAAATCTAACGTATGATGAAAATGAAAAATAAATCATTTTGGTTTTTGTTATTATTTGTTTAGTCAAATAAAATATGTTATCTTTTCTCCCCCTTTTTAAAATGAAACATTAATACAAAAAATCTTGTGAAAAAATGATATATAACCTAATGATATTATCTATAATTGTAATATATTAAAAGTAACTTGAATTTATTATTTTTAAAATAAATAAATAAAACTTATTTCAAAACAGTTCAATATGTTCTTTGTTTATATTTATTTATAAAGAGAAAAATGTATGATGAATCGCAAATATTTATATTTAAAAGAATAATCTATACAAATATTTGACTTTCTTTAGTACATTCTCCACAAATCCCCCATCTCTGTCATCTGATTGATTATAGTGCTGAAGGGGGTTGAATCGTGCGTGTTTCCCGTGTCCATCACGCCATGTTCGGAATGCTGGTCACGCGTCGCGTGCAAATATGGGCGCTCGATTGCGGCTGCCCTTTTTTCTGAGGAGGTAACGAGTTTGTTTCTCTTTGAACACCAACATTACTATTATGTTTGCTACTGGCTGAAAGAAGAAAAAAAACATTATGTTATTAGGGATACATTCGCAAAACCCTTCCGTTCGTAATGGATTTTCGTAGTACAGAAATTTATTTCCGTTTTATACAATCAGTGGTACTCTTTCAAAAATCACAATCGATCTTGTTTTATGATTTGAAAATGATCGTAATATTTTTTTTTTATATCACACTCATTCGTCACCAATGTTGAATATGATTTATGTGAAACGTTTAAAAGTGGATGTAATTAAAACGTAAATTTTTGTTTCAGAATTTTAAAACATAACAAAAAAAGACATTAGCGTCACATTGTACAAAGTTTTTATGTAAATGCTGTTATGTAAATTAATAATGAGCACCGTTTATTTGAATTTCTATTTATATAGGGTTCTATTTTTTTTTATTTAAATTAACATATATTTTTATCCCTTTGTATCACTTAATTCCAAAAAATAAAAATATATAAAAAATCAAAATAAAATAATACCATTTATTGAATTTAAATTTTGATTTTGTCATATAGTTTTTAACCAAAAAAATATTTTAGTTATTGTTCTTATAAAACTATTTTCTCTTATTAATATATATATAAAGTATATAGGAATTTTATAGACTGTCATAAACTAAAATCTACAAAAATATGATAGTAGCAATAAAGGCAGTATAATATAAATGTAAAGCTCAGGAAAAGCCGCATTGCATTAAACAATAAAACTGTGTAGTTCGAATTTTCGACTTTATTGTTTTAAGACACAAATAAAGAGTCAATTTTACAAGTAGTGAAATAATTCACTGTATAAAAAATAATACACTTTTAATATAAGCAATTAATAAAACCGTTAGAGAAATATCATGTTACGAAGAAACATCCTAATGTACACAAAAAACGCATCTCTTTAGCGATCTGTCATCACGGAAACGGTGTTATTCACATCTAGAAATAGATGTACTGACGTGATGTAGTGGTTGAAATAAATATATTTATATTTATATATATGAAAAAAAACTTATCGTGAGTCTCGGAAACAGGCGACAGTGTTGTGACAATGATGGCCGCGACGACGCTGTTAAGTGCGGCCGCGAGCGTCAACGGGCGCCATCAATCACAAGATACGTCGCGACAACAACATGGGCTATTAGCATACACTCTCCCCACATACAACACTAGATGTGCTACTCGTGTTACAATCTGAATATGAATAGACGACACAGTTAAATTTCTCATGTATTATACTATATCATGTAGTATTTTGTATCACTTTTTAAGTGTAGCTTTATTCAGTTTATGTACAGACGGTTTCAATTCACAGCATAGAAAATAACTACTTTAATGGCATACATTAAATATCTCTTGTATTTACATAAGTCTCTAGAAATGATATAAACCGTTTTTATAGTAAATCACTTGTGATTTTAATCGTAAATTATTTCATTTCCTCTAATCAGAAAAAAACATCAAAAAAATTAAATAGGTTAGTGAATGAGATATAAAGTTATTTTAAAAATCAATTGGATTTTTATTAAATAACTTAGAGCTCTAATAACTGGACATATTCACTAATTACTGTAATTAAAAATTGTAAATTCAATTTTTTCAAGATTCAAGATTCAAGAAAGTTTTATTGCTTTAAATTTGTTGTACATGAATTTGTTATGTATAATAAAAATTGTATAAAATAAGCTGTTCTATATAAAATATAATGTAGCTGTATAATAAAATTCTTAGTTGTTAGCTTAAATTGTCTTTAGATTGTTATTGTTTATGTATTTTTATTTTAGGAAAAATTTTCAAAAATACCTATGAGTTTGAAAAAACATTAAACACTAAACTTAAAAACTAACACAAAAAAAAAACACAAAACACTAAACACTTGAGATAAAGTTACAAAACTAATGTACATATATATATATATATATATATATATATATATAGTTTTTAGATAGACATTTATCTGATAAATGTTTCAATTTGCCGGGAGTACGTGCGAAGCCACCACCATGTAAATTCAATCCACATAGACTAGTCTTATAGTCTCACTACTTTATAAATACAAAGCAATTTAAACAGACATGAACAACTTAAACTTAATAAGGGATTAATATATAATCTAAATTAAAACAAAATAAATAAATAAAAATTGAATAGGGTTCATAGAACTAATCATAAAAAATAGCTATCAAAGAACAAGAATGAATTTTCACCTTCAACATCACAACATGTGCAATAGCAAAAAAAACTCTGATGATTGTGACATCGCTATCGAAATGCGCATTAGTTAATTATTGTTATAAACAACAATGTGAACAGTAAGTGATTATTGAACACTTTAAAACATATTACGGTATTGGGGTTGAAAATTTATTTGTGTTAAAGTGAATTCACCATAATTAAAAAAAAAATAATGAGAATTAATTTTTAAATTATCTCCTGAAAGTGGTACAAATAGGGAAATACTACCGAACTCTACAAAATTTAATATTATTATTTATTTGTATATTATATTTATGAAGTTTCCAATAGACTATTTTTGTAGAAATGGTGTTTTCAAGATTCTATTAAATTCTGGTATTACATTAAAAAAATCCATTTTAATAAACAACTATATTTTTCTCTTAGTTGTAACGAAATTTTACCATTTTTTCAAAAGAACAATCTTATAAAAATGCATATTTCATAAAAAGACATTCATATAGAGTGTTCCATCAGGAGTGCACACTTATCATTGCTCGAAAAAACATCAACGTTCACTTAAAAAAGATACGTTTTATTTAAAAATTAATTTATGCGCTCCTTTTTCTACAATTTTAGAATTTTTTTATAACTTTATTAAATTATTAAAAATAACAAATATTTCTATGCAAAATTATCTTTGTAAAAATGTAGTAAATAATCATTTTCAATATTTTTTTTAACATCAAAATAGAAATTGTTTTTATGTTTATTATTATATAGGGTCATCCAAATATAACGCTTAGATTTGTGTTTTATTAAAAAATAAAATATTTTATACACAACTCTATAATATTTATAGAGTTGTGTATAAGGAAACATGTGTATAGTTTCTTTTTAATAAAATGCGAATCTAGACGTCGCATTTGGATGACCCTATACATTAAATTATATATTTAAATTAATTTTATCAATTTTTTGCAATTATTTATTCATTAAAATATTATCTTTTATATTATCGTTGTGTTGTTTAGTATCTTTTAATTTTGAAAAACAATTTAATAGTTTTATGAAATTTTATATAATTTTTATTTATGTTGTTCTAACGAATTATATTTTTATAAAAAATTTCATTAATGTGTATAATATAAAAAGTCTTATCTGTCTAACTTTAATTAATTAAATAATATATTTGATTAAATATCCGTTAAAGCAATATTGTATTACACGAATATAAATATCAATTTTCATTATTAAAATATCACATATGACTCATTGCTTAAATTAATTCTCATCTGAAATAATAAAAGCGTTTCTATCCTAGAGCTCTAATTATAAAAAATGGCATACTTTTCTATTATGATAGTTTTCAAGCGTACCATATTTCGTCTCGTGAGATTTAAATCCTCTACATATTAATTCCCTAAAGATTTCCGTACTATAAAAAAGAAAAAAAAAACAACGCATTGTATAAGGTCATAAGCCTTATATATTAATTATCTATCTTGAGGGTAAAATGATTGAATACTGTGTATCATTGGCCCAAAATATTATTCACGTCACCACTAGTTCTTTTAGCTCTTGGGTAGATAGTAAAGTGACACAGAATGTGATTGATATTATTTAAACAAATTTGCCTTTTATAATAACAATGTATATATATATACCATTGTGTATTTAGATTGTGGGTAGGTAGGTGCGAATTCATTTATGAATCATTTGGTTATTTGATTGCGATTTCCATAAAGGTGTTGTAGTTTATGAATTGTGTATCAGAGTAGTGAAAAAAATGTACTTTTATAATTATGAATAATTTATGTTTGATAATTGTCTGTATGCAGGTATGCTTCACCCGTGAAAATATAAAACATATATTTTAATAAATTTTATGATATTTTGCATTATGAATTACATTTATAGTTCAACAAATACATTAACATTTTCTTTTTATTGATTTGATCTCGTTTTTTAATAAAATTAATAAATATATATATATATATATATATATATATATATATATATATATATATGAAGAGAGAGAGAGAGAGAGAGAGTTTTAAACATGATAAAACTACAAATTAAATTCCTATCGAAAGTTCTATCTAACCTCAAAAACATATTTTATTATATCTTTATATATTCATATACATGCATGTGTATATATAAATTATTTATCATCATCACTTTTATTATCATTATTAAAATTTGTTTAATTTTTATGATGCTAAATAAAATCTAGAAATAAAAATATCAATTATAATACTTTTCTATCATTATTTATTTTTTTAGTCACGCATGACAATGTAATTTTTATCAAAGATAATAAATTTATATCAACAATAATTAAATCAATTTTTTTTTGATCGAATAGATAATTTTTAATAGAAAATATATAAAAATATTTTAATTATTATTCT
Source organism: Neoneuromus ignobilis (assembly GCA_029203775.1). NCBI lineage: Eukaryota > Metazoa > Arthropoda > Insecta > Megaloptera > Corydalidae > Neoneuromus > Neoneuromus ignobilis. Next base: position 48,310,580 of record CP092089.1, read on the forward strand.
TATTGAACGATGAATTATTTCAAAGAAAAAATATTTTAGGAAAAAATTCTAAGTATATATTTTAGGATTCAAAATGATTATAGAAATATTATTTCTCCATTATTTCAATAATATTTCATACATTTTTAATTGTTTTAAAATAATTCAAAGATTTATAGAACTCGATTACTAATACCATATTTTTCCAAAGCTTTAAACAGTTAACGAGATTCTAGTGTGGATAATAAACACTGGTAAAATTCAATTTTGTTAATAAATAAAATATGAAAACGTTTTCAATGAAAATATGTTGTATAAATTTAATTGAAAAATCTATTTGTTTTAAAAAATACAGCTCTATTTCTTCATAAATTTTATAACGATTTTAAACGAATAACGACGTCTCTTATTCTTTAAAAGTACATACTATATAAAAATACTTTTTTTGCCTTTCGTTTCTATACACGAGTTTCATACTTTGTGTTCAGACGGGAAATACTGGTACGAAGAGACCCTTATGACAATAGTAACATGACGAATATGGATTTAAAAGTAAAATATATACAGTTTCATATATGTTTTATAACAAGGTTCTGCAAACACACATACGAACATATATACAAATATAAAAGATTATATGTGGATATATATATATATATATAATCTTTCAGAAAGTATGTTTAATTTGATTCTCTGAAGATTATGTTGATTTTTCTCGTCTCTGTTATAAACGTATAAAATTTTCTAGATTTATATTAAGATGTTTAGAGAATAAATATACATTTTAAGTGATTAAATATGATTTACATAGTTTGTTTCCATTTATATATATATATATATATATATATATATATATATATATATATATATAAATGTGTATTTGTATATCATCAACTCCTTTAAATTCTTTGACATACGAATTGCTTTCAAAAACATTTTACCATTTATTTCTGCCAATGTTTTTTTTCCTCTACATAAGTTCTATGCAAACTTTTAAACCTTGTTATCGTATCTCAAATTTAGACATGTACTTTCGAAGGATAAAAGCATCAATCGAAAATGTTGTTTATCTTTTGATCCTTTCTAGAACATATTTCAAAGTCTGTTAGTACTTACTTAACTAGCGCAGTTGTAAAGTAAATTTCTGTTTCTGAATTTATACAAAATAAATGTACAATTTTATGAATCGAATATATTTTAATTTTATTATATTAAATATTATTTTATTTTATGTAATATATAGAAATTTCTTTGTTGGAAGATTGTATTTATGGTTGTAAATATTTTATAAATATAAAAAAAATACCAAATAAACAACTGTTTAATAATTAAGTACGTTATAAAAACCCTTATATATAAAATTAATAAGTGGATATGTACTTCATTAAATATTTAAGAAAAGCTTTACAACCCCACTATAGAATAAAAATTCATTTATGACAAATAACTATGCTAGGGTGAGATGACAACGCCCACCCCTAAAATCGACACTAACTATTCCCCGAAGGATTTAGTTTAATCCCATCTGAATAGCGAAACGACAGGAGGTATTCATGTCTCAGTCTGTTAGTCGAGACCACAAAACTGAACTCATATACCACCCCCAACCACTGTATTATAATAGCTCCCATAGCTCTCGTATTACGATAGCATTAGTCTGCGGATTTAGTCACTCCTGGGAACAGAAACTGATCTTAGCCAAGACAAGAACCTGACCATATCCTGTAGGTCCTTGTCCTCTGCATTTGTTCCAGCTTGAGTCCGTATTCGAGTCTGCGTCCAAGTTTTAATCCAAATCAAAGTCTAAGTCAGACTCAGAGTTCAAAGTCACAGAATTAACTTCAGTTAAAGTTACTTTAATGATCTTAAATTGATTTTTAACTTACTAAGCTTAAAATATAATAAACTAATGTAATTCTTCAACAATCACAACTATTTTTTTTATAATCAATCACTATTTTCATTAACAATTAATATGTGTCCATGCTATAAACGTCGATATTATTTTAAAAAACTATCATATATTCAATTACAATTAAAGCCAGTTTATCATTAATTTTTAAAATACTAAAACAGTCTATAAATATTAATATTTATAAAATAATATTAATAAAATCTACATTTATGATTCAAATTAATTAAAATTTCCACTCAAAATCATGAAATTTTAAATGATATTGATTAAATATTATACCTTCTTTTAATCTGATTTTTAAAATCTTTAATGTAAACAACAATTTGAAAATATTGAAATGAAAAATATTCCAAGTACGAGCACCTTTATGAAAAACTGAATTTTGACTAATTTGTGTTTCTAATTTATAGATTTAATTTTTACTATCTAATCATTTATATCATGCAAAGAAAACCTTCTTTGGTTAAAATATTTTTGGACAAATATTTTTAATTCAAAAAAATATTGATTATAAAGTGAAATAATAATAAATATTCAATTAATAAATTCTATGAAATACTGTTTTTTTTAAATAATTCATTTATATATGATAATCCAAATTAAACTAAAATGGTTAAACATACATTTACATGCTTAATATCATTTACTACCCTTTACTATCCTTCAGTTTTATTTACAACACCCTATATATATTAAATATGTATTTTAATAACAATATTGTTTATGGCATGAAAAATTCAATTTGATTAACTTATATAGAATTGAAACCCTTTATTTCAATATTTGTAAATAAATAGAGTAAATTTATTCAAGAACAACCCTTGAAGTATTCGTATACAATTTAATTATATTAAACGATTCAATTAAATAGAATTTTAGTGGAGAAACATACACAATAAAAGAATTTTATATATATATATATATATATATATATATATATATATATATATGTGTGTGTGTGTGTGTGTGTGTGTGTGTGTAAAAAATATATTCATTACACTAAACAAACTTGAGAAGTAATTAACGGAATTAATTTAGACCCTATCTTATAAACCGAAAGTAACTTTGTGGTACTGAAACTTGACTGAACACAGTTATAAAATCGTTTAGCAAACATTATTTGTTCCTCCGTACAACGTATTTGTTTTCTTCCAGTCAGAAACAGCGCAAGGTACCGTGCCTATAAGTATATATATATATATATATATATATATATATATATATATATATATATATATATATATATATATGTATGTATGTATGTATGTATGTATATATGTATATATGTATATATATATATATATATATATATATATATATATATATATATATATATATATATATATATATGCTTACAAATAAAATGAAATGCAACTCTGTTTGAAATACGTGTATCATTTTCCATTTGTGTTTGTTTATTTTTCCATTCTGTGTTTTTAGAACAGGAAATGTATATAATACATTGATATAAAGTTTACAGTTTTATTTATTTAACATCGTAGTATTAATGCATTTTTCCAAGAATATATTTCAGTAGAAGTTATTTTTATGAATATTGTTATTATTTGAGTCGATATTTATAAATAATTTAATCAGTGGAAACGATTTTCATGTCCATATTTTACAATATAAATAATGGTCTACATCGTTTGAAAATATATTTTTGTTATTACTAAAAATTGGAGAAAATTCAATTTTTATAAAATAAATTCATTAAATATTGCAAATGTAAATAAATGATGTAATATTGTTATTTTTATTTTTTGAATCGAATTCAAAAAATATTATTAAGTAAAATGTTATGATTAGAGTGTGTGTATTGGGATTTAAAAAAAAATCAAATTTTGTTATCAATAACACAATTAAATCACTTATTCCAAACACCAATATTTCAAGTATTTGAAAATTACTTTTTCAATTATTTACTTTATTCGGTGATATACATTTTTATGGTTGTGTTATTATCATCAAAGCATTGTTTTATAAAATCTAAATTTTTTTCATTGTGACTTATTTATTTATCTACTTTTTTTAGTTATTTTTATTCAATACTTTCTCATTTCAATTTTTCTCTTCCATTTTCATTATATATATATATATATATATATATATATATATATGTATATATATATATATATTTGTGTGTATGTGTATTATACTTTTTTGCATTTAAATCAATTATATTATTTATTTTATCGAAAACATGATTTGTAATCTACTATCATGAAACCAATTTTTGAAATCTATTAACTATTTTCTCATCTATAGGATTGAAGGATAGTAAATGATAGTAAGGAAGTAATATATGTTTCAATCATTCAGTCATATTTGGGATATCCTATATAATAAACTGAAATATTTATTTTTCAAAAATATTTTATTTCGAAAATAAAATTTGTAATTATTTGAAAATTCTTTTTATTTTAATGCATTAAAATAAATTAAATTTTTTGAAATTAATAGAACAATTAATTAAATTTATGCAGTAAATGAAATTTCAGAAAAACCGTATAAGAAATATTTTTACTTTTTTCAAACATTTCCCAGGATACTCTAAAAATAATTTTATATACATTTTTGTTATAAATAATAATAAATTTTATTTTTTCTCTCAATTACTTTTTAATATATTTATTTCATAAACTAATTATATAAATTATATCAATAATTTTATAAATTAAGTACCAAGTAGCCTTCATCTCTTTTTATCAAACCGGATACTACGTTTGATTTCCGATCTAAGATTCTCTCAAGTTTCAAAGTTAGAAATTGGGCATGAAGTTGACAACTTCATTTCATAAAAACGTAATTATCTGGTAGTTCTGATGTTATTGGAAAAGATTTGAACTCTATATGAACAGTAGTACTTGTGAATTCTTTTAATATCAAAAAATAATTATGTATAAATAGGTTCGATATTATTTTTTTTTTAATATTCTTCATAAAAATAAACAAAACGATTTGTTACATAAATCATTTTTATTAAAATAACTACCTCTAAAAAATATAGTAAAATTCAATACTAACAGTTTTGTAAAATAACTAGAATAAAAAAATAAATATAAAGTTCTTTGTTTTCTTGCATATATCTTAAATCATCCACACTAAAATATCCTTCTTCTCTAGAGTTTTAAAACACTGCATAAATCATTGAAAAATATTATTAAGTTCCACTGTGGAACAAAAAGTCTACAATTTTATATTTTCTTATTTTATCGAAATTACTATAAAATAAAAATCTGAGAAAAGCGTATAAAGTTTCAGTTTAAGAAAAAGTTAAAAAAAATTCAGCTAAAATTTCGAAAATTTCATATAAAAAAAACTGTACCATTTTAAGTGTAATAACGTTGAACGAACTTTTACTCTACTTCATTTCTCATTTCCATTCACACGATATAAATCATTATTAGTGTTATTGTATTCAGCATTTCAGTTCACTACATTGAGGAAATATATGGCACATCAAGCTGTTTGAAATTCATAAAGTGAACGAAGACTGTTTCCGCAGTGCAAAAACTCACACGATGTTCAATAAACCCAGTCACACAAGAAATTGATACGTGAGCTACTGCGTCAGTGCCGATAAAGTTTTTAAAGTTTAGCGCATCCATATGTAGGACGGGCATGATTTGCATTTAAGTGAGGTTTTATATGGGTCTTATGATCGATTCCGTCGAAAATATACAATTGTGACGGTCTCAGGTACGATATGCATAAAACCATTCTGTCACATAAAAATGCATACGGGTTTCGACTGAAAACGTGCAACCATATGATGCAGAATGTCTTTTCAGAAAACGACAGCTTTTTGATAGCGTTCACATTCTTTGAACGGAATGTTTTCTTTATATTTAAAATAAATCTAATAAAAATACTTTATTTGAATACCAGCTATACTTTTTCATTCCATCGAATTAAATTAAATACTTTATACAGAAAATATTCAAAAATACATTGCTATAATATATAATGCTCTATTTTATTTATACTTAAGTACATTTTTTCTATCAATTTATTATTTAATATTTATATCATCTTAAAATGGTTTGATATAAGATTTTGAAATATTTTTAGAATTATGTTTATTACGAAAATATTTAAAAATATAAATATGATGCACAAATTAATTGATCAATATCTTGAATTTAATTTTCATAAAAAAATTATTATACTAAAAAATGTCATTAAACAATTTATTAATTATTTGTTAGATCTTTTCTTTTTTAAAAATATTATTCTAAATAGCTTATATATTTTTTATATCTTACAATTGACTAGGACAACATGATCTTCGAAATGCGTACCAGCAAATAAAGTGAACGACAGATAATTATTGAACATATAAAACTTTCTTACTTTTGGGATAAGTGATTTGTGTTTTAATCTTACAAAATAAGATAGTAAATCAATTCCAAAAAAATGGAGAATAGTTATTCAGATTTTTAATAATAAATGAAAAATTTAAATTTACAATTAAAATATGTATTGGAATATTAAAATCAATTATTAAAAAATCTTTTAATTACATTTAACTATTTTTAGATTAATCTATAATATATAATATATTAAAATGTGAATAGTTTGTGTTAAGCATAAATTCTTTTCATGTTCTAACTCTTTAAAAATAATAGTTTTTCCATCAAAATGTATACAAGAATTGAAAAGTAAAAAATAAATTATTAATAAATATACAAATATGTTTGAAAAATAAAATTATTTTATAATATTTTACATAAATTATTTGCTCCATAAATCGTTTTTATTAGAAAAAAATAAAAATTTAAAAAATATATTATTTTTCAATACTCAACTCTTTATTAAGAAATTAACATCTGTAATAAATTTTAATTCATTTTTGTCTATATTACAGTACAAAATAATAAAAATAAAAAAAATCTTACAAATTTCGCGACATAAATAAAACTTAATGATAATATTTCTTAATACACATTTAAAAATGTATTAATATTTATATGCAATTTTTTATTACAGTACTAAAAAAAGAATTATATTCTTTAAAAATAATAAGCATAAATTTATGGAGATATAATTTGAAAATATTTTTAATGTAAAATAATTGAGATTTAAAATATTTTATGTTTATGATTTCAGTGAAATAAATTCAAGAATAATTCCATTAATAAATTATTTAATCGTTCTTTATATATTTGACAGGTTTATTAACTTTTATTTGATATTTTATATATATATATATATATATATATATATATATATATATATATATATATATGTAAGTGTGTAATAATTAAGTTTTAAAAATACACATTTCGTCTGCTCTCAACTACTAAATCTCTGAAATTTATATTCGTCGATAAAAAAATTAATAAATCTGTATAATATATCTTTCAATTTACATACCTCGGATTTTATTATTAGTAGTAAAATCGTGCAGATAAATATTATGTAGAGATGACAGTTTTGCAACAATGATAGCTTTCAATTTATATGACGCCATAAAACGGTACCAATATTTTTGCTTCTGAAATATTAATAACACGAGGACACGATGTCGTTGTGCGTTTATTCATTTCGAAATCGTTTTAAAAGTCGATTTTAATATTTTTCTTTCGGTGCAACGTTCGAATATTCCGTTTTACAATTTTACTTTTACGTTATTTATAAATAATCCCATAAAAAACAGAACGTATTTTAATCGTATTAGGACACAGTTGGTTGATGGACGAGATTGACAGATTGAAATAAAAATGTTATCTTTTAAAATGTAATTTCGAACGTGTTTTATATACATTCAATTAATATTTAATCTTTATTACTTATTCATTAAAAATGACAGATTTTTTTTAATTCTTAAATGGTATTATGTTATTAATATTAAATTTTGTTCAAGTTTTATATTTTTTTTTTTGGAATATATTTATAAGGAACTAATTTTAAATACTATATTTTTTTTACTATCTTAATCATATTTGGAAAATATAGTTTTTTTAGATCTTCTGAATAAATACAAATGTATTTATTAGTAATGTTTTATAGAAATCGAAATATTAGAAAAATAAATTAATAACTTTCTTAATTACTGTAAAAGTTAATCAAAAAATAGATTAAAAATCAGATAAAAATATAATTACAAACATTAATTTATCAGCTAAATTCAATATTTGAGAATTTTGTAGGAATACCTATAAAATATTCTTCTTTTAAGTTATATTAAAAATACTTTTTCTTCTTTTACTCAAAGCAACTATAACACTTTAATGAAATTCTTTCCATTCCAGATGTTCCACCCATTTAATATATTCGTTCATGTAACAGATTTCTAATATTGTTGAATATAACATATTTTTTGTCATAAAATTTATAGACTGTATTTGACTTTTCAACCCCTCCTGTAAAATGTACATATATTATAAAATATGTTTTTAATATAAAAATATTTCACAAGATGAAAATGTACATATATTTTATTTATTTTTTAAAAAAAAATTTTAAATAGCATACAGTTATCTCATTGTTTAAAAAATTAGGACGTTATACAGACATAGAAAATTTATAGACTCATAAATAAACGGATTCAAAATTACAATTAAAAAATATTTACATATGTAAGTAATAATATTAGATATTATTGAAAAAATTCTATCACATTATATTTAATTATTTTTTTACATTAATTTATATGATCATTTAAAAAAATACAATGAGTATCATTAAAAATATATTTTTAAAAAACCTAGATATTTTTCCATATTTAAATTTTATAATATTTAGTTAAAAACTTATCAGTTTAATTAAATTAATGTATTTTTAATTGCTTTTAAAAAATTTTAGTATATATATATATATATATATATAATATGTATGTTTATAATAGAGATCAAAGCCATTAATTTGAAATAAAACGACGATCGTTGCATTTAAGCTTATTTGAAATAAACTGAAACATAAAATAATGTGAGTACGTAACGCGACGGAATTAATTGTAAAACTATTTACATTTTTATGAAGCTTCACTGTTCAGAGGTGCAAATCATGATATTCATAACAGTTTTATGCAGTGTCGTTGTACTTGTAACGTCCATAAACGTCAAATTTAACTGTTTGTTCAGTAAATGTTTGTTTTATTATTTGGTGATCCTATCATAACGGTTATTATTTGCCAGTAAATTTTGTGGTCATTTTATTTTTGATTTCTATGTTTATTTAGTTCAAACGTTGTGTGTTTAAATAGATGTTTATTGAACTGATGAAAAAATTGACATGAATTTATAGGAACAATTCTATAATTTATTAAAGTAAATAGTAATTAAAATTATTAGCTATAAAAATATTTCGTATCGATAATAAATATCGAAATCAAGACATTTTTATTTTGTTATTTAATTAATAAATACCATATAACTTTTTACATAAAACGTAAATTATTGTTAATAACTCTCTAAGTTATTTTTATTTAGATTTTTTAATTCTTTAAAAGTTTTTATTGCTTGAAAATATATATAGATGTTTTTTTAAGTTAGATAGAACTTTTGATAGGAATTCAATTTAAAGTTCTATAATGCTTAAAAAACACCTGTGGTGTATAGAAAAAAATATATATAGTTTTTTTTTTAATAACACACAAATCTAGGTGTCACATTTGGATGATCTTATATATATATATATATATATATATATATATATATATAGGGTGGCTCAAAAGAAACTGAAAGATAATAAATAATAAGCAATTAAATGAATGTTCAAGCCCTTCAATGTACCACTCTCTTTCTCTTTATATATATTACCATCATCATCAACCTCTTTCTATTTACTGATGGATGAATGTCTTTCCAAAAATCTTCCCTTTCGAGTGCTTCAATGTCTTTCTCTTCCATTCGACTCTAAGGAATTTTCTTTTTTCTATCCCATCTATCCAAGAGTCTCTTTTTGGACCTTTGTATATCTCTAGGTTACTAATTTAATATGTATATATATATATATATATATATATATATATATATAAAGAGAGAGAATGAGAGATAGGGAAGGAGCAATCTTTAGTTAAAATCAGTTAATAATCATTTAAATTTAATATGATTTTAATGCTAGTAATTTTTTTTGGAGATAAAATGATAAATAATAAATTTATAAAAAAATACTAATTCAAATTAATTTCTGGAATCTTATTTAGTTTTATAAATAATCTAATTATAATTGTAGATGTTAATTCCAAATATAAAATAAAATAATGCAATTTAAAAAATATGATAAATATTAAGCAACAACAAGAATAAAATCTCAATTTGTTAAAAGGTCAATCACACACACACACACACACACACACACACACACATATATATATATATATATATATATATATATATATATATATATAAAGAGAGAGAGAGAGAAGGAAAAATGTACTTAAAATTTTTAGTTAATAATATTTCAAAATTTAGTATGATTTTAAGTTGACAAATTTTTCTTTAGAGATAAAATGATAAGCAATAAATTTATAAAAAAATATTAATTCTAATAATTTTTCGAATCATATTTTGTTTTATATATATTCTAATTATAATTAGAAATATTAATTCCAAACGTATTATTAAATAATATAATTGGTAAAAATATAAAATACATTAAGCAACAACAAAAATAAAATCGTAACTTTTTAAAGGTCAGTTACTATATATATATATATATATATATATATATATATATATATATATATATATATATATATATATATATATACACTTCAATTCAAACTTGTCAATAGCAGTTTGACATTTATGATTAGATGGTACTTAGTGGAAAGCACTTCGTTTAACGCTTTTAACGAGCAGAAGGTCGTAACGACGTCTGCTTAACGGACGGTTGGTCAGCAAATACGACATCTAAGAGGCACTTAAACATGCATGTTGGCAAAATGTTTTCAACTTACAACAAACTTGCGTTTTGTAAAATATTTACTAATTCAAAGTCCACTTATTTTCAGTATGTATAAAAATAACTATTTATTACAAAATATTCTTTTATTATCAATTATTTTCGATTGCAGCGCTCCTGATAATTTTTTTAAAAAAAATCATAAATATGTATATTATATTATATATTTATACATGATGTGTATTTTATTTTCGTATAAATTTATAAATGTGCATGCAATTTATATATCATTAATGAAATTATATCGTCGATAGGTAAGCTACGAAACTGTTTGTTTCTCATAAATATATAACGACATTAATGTTTCGTTAAATCATATAAATTTCATTTACAAGGAATTGTGTTCTTTAGTTTAATCATAAAATAAAACAAACATAATTATCATGTTGTTTGAATATTCATTTATTAATAATCACGTAAAATATTCATTTAGTATAGCATGTTTTCGAACTTCTTTAAATGTATATATATATATATATATATATATATATATATATATATATATATATATTTATGTGTGTGTGTAAATTATATAAATGATTATCGCAGTACATTAGACATTACTTGTCTGCACGTATAGTTGATGTGTAAATTATACTAGAGAATTATTGTAGCGTTTATAAATTGCGAATATACACTCTACTTATTTCCATTGTGAAAATTATTAACAAGTGTAATTTATGGGATAGTTTGTAAAGGTTTTTCAGACGTACATACATACATACATATATATATATATATATATATATATATATATATATATTATCTTTAACGATTTATAGGATGGTCCGAATGAGCCTAAATGGTTTAGACATACATTTATTTCCTTACTATCACTTATTAACTTGAGCCATATTTTGGGCTACTATGTATTATATTACTGATTAAATATTTATTCGAAATTTTCTAATTTTAACAACCCAGTATTTTTTCTACACTTTTTCAATATGTTTTTTGATATTTTTTTCATGTATATTTCAATCATTTTTTGTTATTGATATAATTTTGTCTATTAAAAAATTAAAAATTTATATTTAACTTCTTGATAAACTATAATTATTTAATTTTGTTATGTTGTAAAATTAAAATTATTAATTATAAAAAAATATTTTTATTCGAATAATAAAATTAAATATTCTATTTTAGTTATATAGAAAATTCTATTTATTTTTCTAATTAATAATGTAATTCAGTTTCTAGAGAATTAAATATTATATATGGTCATCCAAATATGATGCCTAGATTTGTGTTTTATTAAAAAGAAACTATACACTTTTTTCTCTATACACATGTTTCTTTTTAATAAAACACAAATATAGGCGTCACATTTGGATAATCTTATATTATTTATTTTTTTAATTTTACTCTGAAAAACGAATAATATTTTTATATAATAATTTTGTCGAATTTTTTTATAAAACGTTATTTTAATTATGCAAATAATAAAATATTATACAGAATTAAAATATTTCTCATTGATTTTACTTTTATAAACAATATATTGTAAAAATATTATTATTTGAAATTACAATTTAAATAAATTAATATTCTTTATATAAAATTATTGAATTATATAAATTAATATAAAATAAATATAATGTTTAGATTATAAAAAACATTAAAACAGACACATGGAAACAAAGTATAAAATAAAACCTGTAATTTTTAATTCCATAATTTTTATTTGTACATTGAAAAAAATATTGAAATTCTATCGTTTTTTTAAAAAAAGTAATTCTGTAAAATATTAAGATTTTTTTATTAGTATTTTAAGCAATATTCTTTTTATATTTTTTTTAAAAAAAAACAAATATTTTACAATAGTAAAAAATAATTAAAATTTTATATGAATAATTTAAATATAAAAAAACACGTAACTTTTTTCAATTTGTTTGATTTGATATTGAATGTTTTTTTATAGAAATTTAATAATAAAATGGATATTACAAATTTAAAAGCAACGACAAAAAGAACACATTTCTAAATTAATATTCTATAAAAAACAAAACTGGTACCCAAGATCATCGATAGTTCATTTCAACTTATTTAATTAAATAACATCTTCTATAAATATTTGATAGCATCGTTTTTAGAAACAGACGTCTGCAATAATACACATTTTTCAAAAAAAAATCTCAGACTGTTATCTTACTTATAAGCCATTTTCTGTATTTAAATACTCTGATTACTTTCACTCAGCAATATTCGAGGCATGTGTACTCATGTTTTCCACTTTTTAGAAATCAGTTAACATAAAATATCGTACGAGATAAGTGAGTTCTTTTGCTGGTAGGATGTATGTACACGCCATCGTTATTTGCATATTCTTTATATATCTGATTTATCGACTGATTTGCGCGAGGAATGCGGCGTTCGTACTACCATGTTCGCCCACTGGCGGCGTGCACACATCGAGTAGATCTTCCACGATACTGCATATACTAATTACCATACGTGCTGCAGTATCTGATCGAGAATACGGGCGACATTGTAAATCTGTTAAGAATAGATTCACTTAAAGTACATCTTTCTAACTATTTGGCCTTTTTTTGATTTTTATCAAACACATATACATAAAGCATACATCTGCATATTTTGTATGTACTTGAATGTCATTTGCAAAACACAATTTCACATTTTTTTTAAACATATCTATTCTATCAACAAATATAACTGTCTCAAATAAATATCAATAATAACAAAAATTAATATCTTTGATTTTTTATTAATGAAATCGCCATAGAAGTTTAAACTTTTTAATTAATGATATTTTATAATTCGTGAGGCTATAGATAACATTTCTATTTATTTTTTTTGAACGGTGGTAAGTTCACTTTCACACAGATTTTATAACCCATCGCTCTGATGATAATGAAATTGCCATCGAAATGCGCATTATCTTATAAACATAAAATAAATATTCTTTCAATAGTGTTGGTTTGATAGTTTATTTATATAGGATCATCCAAATATAACGCCTAGATTTGTGTTTTATTAAAAAAAAGAAACTATACACATGTTTTCCTATAGACCACCCTATGAATTTGTTTTTTTTTAAAAAAAACACAAATCTAGGCGTTATATTTGGATAACCCTGTACAAAAATAATACGTCTGTTTAATAATCCAATTTTGAGGAGATCTTTATTTAAATAAATATTATTTTTTAATTTGATTTTAAAAAAAATATTGAAGAAAACGATAATGTGGAAATATTGAAATGAAAATCATTTCAAACTCAACTACGTCTATAAAAACTAATCTTTCATCGATTTATTTCTTAATTTCCCAATTTAATTTTTAGTAATCGATGATTTTTTCCATATAAATAACAAAGATAATTTTTAATTAAATTTTTTTTATGCTAGAAACTCCACAAAGGCTAAAATATATAAAATAAAAACATGAGCCTCTGTATATTTTTTAAACTCTTCTATTTTCATTATTTATGAAGAAATTTTGCAATACTCAAACATCCACGCTTCAAAAATCTCAATTTTATGCAATATTGTTAATTAATTGATTGAATAATTTTTGAATCATTATTTCTTGAATCAGAACTATTATTTTAAGTTATAATATCAATTAATTTACAAAGATTTTAAATATGAATCTATTATAAATTTAAAAACTCATACAATTAATCTATGATTTAAAATTATTTGTCAAAAGAAAATTAAGAACTGTTCTTTTATTTTGTAAAAAAAAAATATTAAAATTGAAATTTGTTTAGTAACAATAAAAATCGTAGATTTTGGAATATCCTTAATAATTTAATTTTCGAGATTAAAATTTAAAAAAAATATAATTGTTTAAAAGAACCTTTTTATTCTGGAATTTTATCTAACACGACGCTTTGATGATAAAAGCATTGTCATCGAAATGCACGTCATCTCACTGTTGTTATAAATAACACAGAGAACAAAAAATAATTATTGGAAAGTTTTTGATATTTTGTACTATTGGAGTGATAATTTATTTGTCTGGTTAAAAATATGTTCATTAAATACAAATGTTATTCATGTTTATATCAAGACGTATTACATAGCATACAATAAATAATTTCTTATAATTACTTCTGTATCGAATTTAAAAAAAAACAATAAATCTTTTTAGAAATTAAATAATGATATATAATTGTTCAATAGATAGATGAATGTACTGTTTGAAATGTTACCAGAATAATCGATATTTGTTAAGTGCAAGAGTGCATGAGAAAGTCAAATATGCTAATATATTCAATAGACTAATATTTACATATTTCAATGTAGTATTGATAGAAAAATAAATGTCATCATCAATCTTTCTAGTTATTTTATTTTTATTTAATTTCGTAATAAATGAATCACTATTATCAAATATTGTGTTCAATGAATTAATACGATACATTTATTTTTATTATAAATCTATTATATACACGTGTGATTTTTTTTATTTAATAGATACTATATTTCACTAAATGGACATTATTTTAAAATGTTATTTTATAATTTAACATTACGATTTTTCATAAAGTAACGAAGATAAATACAGGTGTATATTTCGAATGAATTTACAATAATACATAAATAAATATTTATCTCAGAAATTGAATTTATATTACTTGTAGAATATAAATATAACTTTCGACATTTCTAAAATATGTACAGAGATATTTGTGAAATGTAATAAACGAAGGTTATTGACTTAAAACATAACTATTTGTTTTACAAAATAAACACCTTCATACGAAACGTTTGAATTATTCAGTCGGAATAATACGAAACACACTGACGCACATATTCGAAGAAAAAAGAAGCATAACGTAGAACAGCTTTCCCAAACGACATTTTAATATGTCAAATAATTCAAACAAAATAGCTTCATCTTATCTACTAGCCTCACGGAAACATAAAACATACGAACTCCTTCGAACGTGGTCGATAAGCAACGGCCACGAGATAATATTGGAATTCCAAATTGAAGAACATAAGTTGAGATAATCTGGCGGAGTGGGCCACATATCACGTCGTCTTATACAAATTCAATATCGGCTCAGTTCCGTTCGGTTATGGCCGATAAATCAAGTATCCGAGACGGGGTGCAGCGTCGCGTTTTGAATATTTAATATCGCCACTCGACTTAGACCTACTGTTACAGTCTATTCGCTTAGATTTTATGTTTACTTACTAGGAACGGAATTGGAGATAGTAAAAAGGGTAGGATTTTTAAGATTTATTTTTTTTTTCATCTCGTAGAGAGCGTTCGCTGATATTTTTATAGACTTATTATACTGACGAAAGTTTAAAAAATATAAATAATTGAAATGGATTTTTTTTATTGTTCGAATATAACATCGCAAATGCGACGAAAATGTTCGTAAATTATTTTTATTTTACGGAAATTTAAATTTATACTCACAAACATTGAATATTTTTATATAAATCTTGATTTTATTTGATTTGCTTCTATGTTTAATTATTGTACTTTTTGCTATCTGAAAATATATTCAACTATTACGAATAAAAAATACAACTAAGACAACAAATAATGTACAACAGAATAAAAGAAGAAAGTGCTTTTTTATACTCGTAGATAACATAAAATGTATAGAAACAAATAGGTAAAAGAAAATGATTGTACGAAACATTACTCAATAACGAAAAATGTGCTCTTACGGCTTTAAATTCAAGTCTACGGATATTAAAACACTAGGGGAGATAACAAACATTTCCTTATCGTTTTTCACTTGAAATAGCTACGTTGTATTAAACTTCTTTCCCTTTTTTATTAAATACTTTACAAACTCTGACAATGACAATCTATAAATAGACAAATCCTCCACACGTACAAAATTGATTTCTTTACAAAAATGATGTTACTTAGTATACTTTATACTTGTGATTCTAAAAACGAATTTTAAAAATCTTCAAATAAACAAACAGTACAATTCTAAATCTTGTATAAAAATAATTAATATATCAAATAATAGGAAATGATTTTCTTTGACGTCATTTTGAAACGGAAGTCATGTTAAAACCCACAAAAATCTCTCAAACAGAATTAATGTCGTTGATAAATTTTCAAACGCTTGATATATTTAATTGAGGAAATTATCTGACTTGTAAATGTGCTGTTACTAAAATACTTGATCAATTTTTAAACACGTTTACGACTTTTTTATGTAACATAGTTACAAATCGGCCAAGAAATAAAATATTCAACATACCATTTAGATCATTCGTAAGTAATTTTTTATCAGTTGAAATAATTAATTGAGGAAATCATCAAACATGTCACATTAAAGTATACTTATTCAGATCATTGTAAATGATACGTAGAAAATATTTATATATTCAGTATTTGAATATGTATTTTTTTAATTTCTTACAATAAATCTTTTTTGGTTCAATCGTGGGCTTGAAAAAGATTTATGCATATACGTGTATAACTTTTTCAATAAATTATTTTATTTCAAATTTTAAAATAAGAGATTATATGTAAAATTTAAAATATTACATTTGATCTTTTAATTAAATTAAATTGCTTACATTTTTTATATAAAACTGTATTTTGTTTATACGTATCTACTAAGTTAAAAATTCATTCAGTTTTTCGTTTTTAAAATTCTTTTTATAAATTTTAACACCTTTTCAAATACCTAGAATATAAATAAAATATTTCTCGCATGTTTTAAAGTTGTATAAACGAGAAACGTTTTTAAAAATGAAGTAGAATTTGAAAGTTCGTAAAGAGAATTTTAGATTATTACTCGACCGTTGCAAATAAAATATGATTGTGATTTATTTATAAAATAGTGTAATGAATAAATAAATTGGTGATGTTTTAAAAAATATTTCAAGTGTAAATAGTTGTATAATTTAATACAAATCCTTGTAGATATCATAAATTATTCGAATTAATTTTTATCTCAGTGACAAATTATTTAGGAAACTCAAGTAACTGACATGAAATATTCAAATCCTGTTCATCTAAAATATCAACGTATTTGTAATGACAAAGAGACCACGTCTAAAATAAATGTGTATTATCATTGGACGGGTCAATATGCAAACTAAACAAACGAGTATAGTCCAAAGGGTCACGTCGTAGTGATTAAACAGGTCACCCTTTTGGTTTTCCTTCGATTCAGTCGACATTTACAGCCCTTAACATTAGACCTATCAGTGAACTACCACCCTACATGATATGAATAGATACGTTACGTGTATGCAAATTTATATCACTGAAAATGTCTCATAGACATCTGTATCATCAAGTATTTTGTCCCCTGGGAAGTTAATATATTTACTCTAATCGAAAATTTTGTGTAATGTTATGTTTTTCAAATTTCAAAATAAATCATTTTTAATAAATGTTCTATCAAATAATCTAAAAATTTTATGAAAAATAATAGTAGATTTGAAATTTTAATTTTTTTTAAAAAAATATATAACTAGAAAAATTTAAAATATTTCTTAAATCAGTGAAGATATATAAAGAAGATTTCCTAATTAAAATTATTTTTATGTATAAAATAGAAATAAATATTTATCAGAGGAATAATTATTTTTATAAGCTCAATGCAACAAATATTAGTTATAGATATGCATGGAGAGAAAGAGAGAGAAATATTTGTATGAAAATACATACTCAATATAAATACAAAACCCAATTTAACTTAACTACTACAAGAAAAGCGTATACAAAAAAGATCATGCGAGTAATATCCAAAGTGTAATGAAATAAATTTCCTAATAAGAAAAGCAATTAATTAAAGTGATTGAAACTTCATTCTATAAAATATTTCGTCTATTCAAAAACTTATTATTTTAATTACGACTGTATTGAACGTACGGAGTACAATGCGTCACGTTTTCAACAGTTTTCATCAAAAGAAATTAATTTCGCCACATTAAAAAGAGATTCGAGGGAGGAAGTAAACGAAATGGAGCAACGGACCGGTGTGAAGTCTAATGTAATTTTTGCGTGAGTATTAAAGAATTGAGTGTATAAACGTCTGTTCCAGGTACCTATTATTTTCATACGGCCACGCGGTGCTTAAAATGTAATTTGAAAATAAGAGATGGTGCACTTTAGTATTTTTCCAATGATTAATTTGCTCCAAGGCGACTGTACTAATGCATTGTGTTTAAGCTTTCACAGTGTTTTCCAAAACACGCTATCGAAATATATACAAGCGATTCAGACAATTATTTTGATATCTTATTTGTTATTCCAACAAATATTTGTTTATATATTATTTTTAAGATAACTACATACGAATCTAAAACAATAATATAGGAAATTCTTGTCATTTTTATCTATATTTGATATAAAAAATTACATCTCATAAAATCTGTCACAATAAAACATTCTATTTTAGATTTATTACCATTTTATTAGTTTTTGTATAAAAAATCGATGAAAA
The DNA here is from genome assembly GCA_029203775.1 of Neoneuromus ignobilis. Lineage (NCBI taxonomy): Eukaryota > Metazoa > Arthropoda > Insecta > Megaloptera > Corydalidae > Neoneuromus > Neoneuromus ignobilis. Next base: position 48,329,796 of record CP092089.1, read on the forward strand.
TATTTCAAAATTATTAATTGATTCGTTCTGTTATAAATCATGCAGGCGTGTGAAACTTTTAATAAAATTTAAACTAATCAATAAAACATTATTTTTTGTTCAACACTCATCAGTTAATTCATGATTAAATAAATAACCTGCAGCATATTTTTTATCGAGTTCGATTCATTCAATAAGTTACATCATTATAAAAAATGCGCGCTACTTGTTTAATCCGCTAAGAAGTTTTATTAATGAAAATCCTATTTAGTAATCTTTTATACGTTTAATTACCAATCGCGAGTCGCTATTTATAATCGTATAATGATAATGACGAAGCATTTTTCATAATTAACGATTTTTTTATACTTAATGAACGAATCATTAAACAAGATTCATAGGTTTGAAAAGAAGCGTTAACGAAAAAAAGGATCCGGCTTAATAATAAAGTTCGATGCTTGATCAATAGATATTACCCCATCTTATAATCACCCCTAGTAAGTTTCCGTGTGAACTCTGTCACCGTTACACCATATGCGCTCATTATTTTTCTACAAAAGAGGTCCGTTCACTGTAATTAATTATCGCAGAATGTTGCCGTGAAGTAATAAATTCAACGTAGATTTTTAATATTTTCGAGTAAATTATTGTTCTTTCTTGTGTCATTGAAGTGTGCTCGGGTCGTTTATTTATAGATACATTTTGAAAATTAAAAAATACTGTTTGGAAATTAACGTTCGTGTCGTTTGATGTTGTTAACTTTCACCAGAATATTTTATCATATTTCAACATACGTTTTATTTTAGTTCATATGGTTTTATTAAGTAAATCTGTAAAAAAAATAAACGATAATCAATATTAAATGATATTTTATCTACATACCCATTAACACATTTTTCATAAACATGATATCAGTTTTAAAAACGATAATAAAAAAATATTTTTAATAGCCATTGAATTTATTGAAATTGCTTTTCAATAATTCACTTTATATTTTTGAAAAAAAATCTCGATGAAATTCTATTCTTCATATTTTCTTTCATCTTACTACTTTTTCATATTTTCAAATGTCTACATAAATCATAAACATAAAAAATTCAAATAAACGTTTAGTACATATAATAATAATTTATTGTCCATAAAATTTACATATACAAATATTTTTACCGATTATGCATATATTAAAAAATCACATAGCTTCTGTTCGAAACATTGTTTAAATTGTGACATCAAATAAAACGGCGTATGTCATGTATTTTTGTAATTATTGAACATTAATTTATTTTTTTGAAAGTTTAAAAAATTCCAAGAATAGATTGTTAAATATTTATGAATGCAGTTATTTTAGTTAATTCAGTTTTAATTGTTTTTTTTTTATACAATTTAAAGTAATTTTATATTCTTACACTTATATTAATAAATAACATTTTAATGCACTTACATTCTTTAAAAAAGGTAATTTAATTTTAATTACTTTTCGTGTTGAAAAAGAATTCAGTATTGCATAAAATTTATATAATATATACTTTTAGTATCTATTACTTTACTACAAGATAATTAATTCTTCAAATTTTGACCAATTCAGACATTTTATTGTCAGAAAAATTTTAAATAAAATTTTCAATATGTCTACTCAATTTTATATAAATGAATTACTTACATCAACATCATGCATTTTTAATAAAGATATTCAATATTCACTTATCGTTTAATTTATTCTCTGTTATGTACTTTTACAAACTTTTAAAATGTATGAATTATTTAAATGTACTTACTAAACCATTAATAATGATTTTTACTCCAATTTTAATTTTTAACTGTTTATTTTTTAAACCCAATTTATAAATTCCATTTATCATGAAGTTATTTATTTATATTTTACTAATTTCCAATCCATACTCTTTATTATTTTTATTTATATATTATTTTCCAATAAGAGTATCAGAATTTTGATAACTAGTGGTAGCCATGTTTGAATTTTTTTAAATTTCATTTTGACATTTCAACCCAATTTAATTTAGAAAATTATAATATAACGTTTAATATTTCAAAAACACTTAGAAATTGTATAAATTTCAATAGACTCATTGAAACAAAAATTTAATGAGTTCATTATTTCACGAAATAGACCTGTCAATTGGCCACCAAAATCATGTGATCTAAATCCATTGGATTATTTTGTGTGGGGTTATGTGAAATCATTGATTTATGCTGATAAACCATAAACAACAGAAGTATTAAAAATAAACATTGAACATGTAATTTATGAAATTGGACTACAATTATGTGAAAGTCGTGATGGTCATATGAGTGAAATTGTATTTCTTAATAATGCCATAGAATATGCTTAAAAATAAATAACAAATAATTAAATACTTTTTGTTGTATTTCCATTAAAACTTCTGAACCACATATTGGGAAAACCCATATATCTGAAACTCTTATCTGATTTCATATAAAATCATTTAACTTCCCAAATTGTTTTTTCTCTTAATATATAACTTTTTATTATTTTCTAAATAGTTTAAAATGTTTAAATTATTTCTCGTTATTAATCATTATTTCACTATTATTATTAAGAACTTATATCACCAATTGATTAAATACTTTTATTCACTTCCACAAAGTTTTGGGAAAGGCCTTCATCCATAAATAGTTAAACTAATAGAATTCATAATAGATAAATATATATTAAAAATTTAAATTTAATATTTCCTATTGAAGACAATTTTATAAAAAATCTACAAGTTAAAGGGTTATTAATGCCAATTATGTAAATGTAATGTTTTATTAATATATTTCTGAAGGTATAATTTTAGAAAAACATCGATTTCTCGATATTTCTCAACAATTGAATTTTATTATATCTATTTTCGTAAATAAAATGTATAAAATATTTTATTGATTCCATTTATGATTTTACATGTAAATAGTTAACATGAAAATAAATACGGTTGTAAAACAAGCACATATGTAAAAACACTTTTTTCTCACTTCTTACATTTCGAACAACTATTATGAGTCAAAAAGAGGTAATATATTCCACATAAAAAATAAATAAAATTCCCGCACAACTTGTCACAGTGTAGCTAATTATGTATGTTATAAATATTTTAATGTGGTTCAGTATATGTTATTTCTTCGATAGTTGGGTGTTCGCCCACGATTTTAGTAACATATAGGTTCATTGCGTGCCTTGATATAGATGCAGAGATATCTGAGTACCACGCAGTCGATACAACGCATTGGTATGTGAGAGTCTATGACGATGATAACTGAACCATACACAAGTACAAATAAAAATACCAAAAACACAATTGCAGTGTTGCAGTGATCGTATGACCAAATATGGATGTGATTGCGATGCCAGTTTTTTATGTATTTGGAATGTTTAACGAAATATTTTTCAATTACTCTCACGTATACAAGAAATATTTGTAATCAGTTTCGATGTAAGAAATGTTTAATTGTGATTCAATGTTAAGGACTTATCAAATATTTAAATAAATAAACATGTGTTCTATTTACTTTATAAACTGTGATTTCTGTGCTACATTTTATATATGTGTACAACATAAAATGGCCTACATAACAAGTTATATACTATTAGAACCATTACTAATTTTTTAATCTTTGATTCTCATATTGACTTTCTAATTAAAAATTTAATTTAATAATATTTTTTTCATTTCCATAATTATTTGGTATTTAATTTTAGAAAAATATTATTTAGAAACGATTTGAATTTCAATTATAAAAAAATAGTTACTAATACGTTTCTGCATATAAAAATATTGATTTCACTTTTTTGAGATAAACACTTTTTAATCACCAGATAATGTATTTAAGTAATTGAATATTAATAAATTAATAAAACCATGCTTCGAATTCAAATACTAAAAAATAATTTAGCACGAATAGACTATAAAAATAAATTGGGATAATATAAATATTTTTTTCATTTTTTATAATAAATATTAGTGAATATTTTTTATAATATAATTTTCAGATATAAAATATACTTCCACTTATAAAAAATGTTACAAATAAAAATTTTTACCTCTTAAATATTTGTTAAGAAATAAAATTAATTTTCAAAAAAAAATCATATAATACTAACAGACTAAAAAATTAAAACTCAAAATATAAATATATTTTATAACTTTCCAGTATTTTTCGAAAAATCTCTATAAATTTTACCAACATGTTCTTTATTAATCAAATATTTTTTATATATAAAAATCCACTTAAACACAAAATTTCAAATAAACCACTTGTATCGTAAAACATTTTTTTTTAAATTTATTCCATACAATTTTTCATATTTCTTTCTCTTTCCCCGTTTATTCCATGCAATTAAAAATTCTATTAACAATACATTTATGTTTATATATATATGTGTGTATGTCGATAAATTTTACTTCTAATTAAAATTGCAGATTTAATGCCATATTATTTATAATAACTGCATATTCCAAAAAACGACCTAAAGCAAAGTTGTAAATTCAAGTAATTATCTTTACTTCGATATTCACATTCTAGCAAACATATTGTCGATATTCCATTAAATTATATTACTTTATTATACACAATAATTCAAACATAAATCTTTTATTATTTTTACAACGATTTAACTCTAATCGCTTCAATTAATTCTCGTATAAACATTTTATTACATTTCATAATAATTAATTAGTTTGCTATTATAAGTAAAATTTATATAACTGATCTTCTATAACAACCAAACCTAATTAAAGAAACTCAGTAATAATTAAATATAAAAAAACATCAGTATATAAGTTTTTTAATTGTAATTTAACTATGTTTTAAATGTCTGGTACGCCTTTACGTCTTTAATGATAAATGAGTCATTATAACTATTCGAACTTTTAATTATTGCTTTCTAAAAATTAGTAGTATATTAGTAATCTGTATTATATTTAGAACTCGTACCGCAAATGATGTTACTCTTAAAATTTTATATTTTTTCTGATGTAATTTTATAGATGTATTAAAAAGAGACATGTATTTTAACATCTAATTAATATTATATCTATTGGATGTTCTATCCATTTTTTAAATAAGAGAAAATAATATAATTTTGTATTGTTTATTAATATTTAATTAACAATGTAATTTCCATTTATATCAACAATTTCTATCTATTTTGATACAAATTTTTGAATTCGACTCATCTTTAGAATAAAATTCATTTAGTGCTTTTTTCATATCTCCAACTAAATTAATTTTTTCCATTTAAAAAAATTTGTAGAGCCAAAAATAAATGGTAATCAGAAAGGGTTATATCTGGAGAAGATACTTGATGATTAAAAATCTTTCAATCAAGTTCCGGTATTTTTTATGAATTGCTAAAAAAAACATATGGCCTTACATTTTCATGTTGTAAGATAATTTTCTTTTTATTAATAAGAGCTATGCATTTTTTAAATACATTGTTCAAGTTATCCAATTATTGACAATATTTTTCAGAATTAATCATTTTTTTGGTTTTAGAAGTTCATAATAAATTGATCCTTTCATATCTCATCATATAGACAATATTTTTTTTTAAGTATAAATTCGGTTTAGATGTTGATGAAACAGGTTATCCATTTTTCAGTATGCTCTTCTCCTCACTATATTTTTATATGTAATCCATTTTTTATGTCTAGTTATGAGACGTTCTCAAATAGTTCATTTTTGTAAGGTAAAAATTTAAACGAATAAACGATTACATGATTCTGCCAATTCTTAACAGTCAATTCATATACTTGAATCCAAAATAAATCTTCCAAAATTTTGCGAAGAATATCATCATCGATCACGAAAGATCAATTGTTTATATGATATATATTAAAATTACATAAAGAATGAACTAGTTTTTCTTTATATTAAATTATTCTTCTAATTTAATTTTCACTAATATCCCCTTTTTCAATGAAAACTTTTAAAAATCAGATTAAAGAGCAGAAAACATTAATCAAAAACAAATTGTTTCATAATTAACACCCCTGTCACCGGAAATAATGTACCTACTTAGAGCTGTAAGTTCTAAGTAGGTACATAAGTTCTGTGGAATGATTTCAATTTTGATCTCTACTAATTGATTGTTACATCATTTTTTATCTTATTTTAAAAAGATTCACTGGGAAAAACGATAATATTATAATGAAGAAAATTCCATGTCTGATTTCTACTTGTAATTTCTAAGGAAGATTGAATTTTCACCAAGTTAATTTTTGTAATTTTTGAATTATTTTTTATTGGATAATCATTTTTAGATGAAAATCAATTCTTTGATTCAAATACTTCCAGACTAAACCTCCATAAAATCTTAAAAAATGTAAATTATTTTTTAAATAGTCCTACCTAATCTGTTCTCTTTTTCCCTAAGACTATCAAATTTGAAATTTATTACCAATTAAATTATATAAACAATTTAATTATTTTCAAATATATAATTATTAATAATCATACGTTTCTATGTCATCATACTATCAATTAAAACCATGTAATTAATAATAATTAATAAAAAAAAATAAAATAAAAAAAATAAAATTTACAATCTTAATCTTGACAGCATGTTTAATTTTCAATTTATAAAATACAAAATAAGTTCTATATATTACCTATATTCAATTACAAACTTTTTATAATAAAATATATTTACTAAAAAATTTAAAAAATATTTTATTTTTTATTTATTTATAAAAATAACATATATATATATATATATATATATATATATATATATATAAACATTCTGTTACATTTTTCTGTTCTAAAAAATATTTAATAATAAATTGAAAAAGTTTTCTATATCATTATTTATTTTTGTTCGCTGTCAAGACTGATGCTCGTTAAATGATTCTTTCATTGACAAGACAGACTTTCTTAATTATTGGTCATTAACTTTAATATGCTTTAGAATTCGACAAACAACTGATGCATAATCATGCCTTAAGGTACTAGTTCTAAAACTGTACTTATTCATTATGTTTAATTTTTTTTATATTATTTCATTATTACACAGATATTTAGGTCAAAGAGGTACAGTTTGAAAATTTATTCTCTACATAGTTTCACTACAGCAATATTAATAAAATACAAATATTTTATTGTAATAAATATATAAAATAGTTGATATTGTGTGCCGATCTATGAAGAAATCATCTTCTAATTTTTTTTTGATCCATTTAAATTTTTTGTTCAATTTTTCTTGCACCTAGAAATTAACTTCATGGATTTCTTTTTATTTAAATAAATGAATGTCATTCAATGCTGAAAAATTCCAGAAGTCAATATTTGATAGTAATTATTTGTTTTAACACAAATATATTACTCATTTTGACATTTCAAGATTTTATCAATATTTAATTATCACTTATTATTTATTTCACTCACTATTTTTTTTATCGACATAATGTCATAGCCAGTACACAAATTCTATTATTTAATCCATATATAAACACTTTGAAAATAATAAAATAGCCATCGAAATGCATATCAACGAATTAAATAAACAATAAGTGATTATTTAACACTTTTATAAAATGTCATATTGTTGGAATAAATAATTCATAATGATTAAAAAGAATTCTTGATAATACGTCTCAAATATTAATTATAATTGAATTTTTCAAATCAAATCTCCAATTTTCATTTGTGTTATAAATAATTCCACTTTCAGAGTCTCATACAAAATAATTGATTTAAAAAATCCTTATTTGAATTCATTAAATAAAACAAAAAAAAAATTTATAAAAACTATTATAGAAATATTTTTTTAAAAAAAACATGATTTAAGTGCTTATTGTTGTATAAAAAACTCCACTTACAAAAAAAATCGATTTATGGAATTTCGACTAAAGAAGTTCCATTTGATTTGTTTTCTAGTCAAAAATTATCCCACAAAATAAATACTGATTCTGTTCGTTACTTTGTAACCACCTTATATATTAAGAAAAATAATTATTACAGTATACTTATTTATCAAGTACAAAATCTTATATAAATTTATTATTACTGATTATGAATCTGCAATGAACAAAATATATTTATTTTTATTAAATTGCAATTATTAAAAAATGACATTGAATATATATATATATATATATATATATATATATATTAAATGGATTTGGATCAGTTCTTAATTACTTTTTTTATAAAAAATCCCATTTTAAAAATCAAACAGAGGTGTCCAATTACAAATATATTTAACGACTTGTAAATGATTAATAATGATTTATTATTTTTAAGTAGGTTTGTTTCGAAAACTATTTAAAAAGGTTAATTAGGTTTATTCCGACCCGTGGGCCGTAGGTTAATGAACTTCATTCTCGAACTATTCTATGAAATCTAAATTTATATATTCATTTATTAAGGATACTAATAAAAACAACTATTGTAATAAATTTTAAATAAATAAACCGTTATATTGAAAAGTGGTATAAGTCCATTTATTCATACATTGAAATATTTAAAGGTTTGCGTTTGAATGAACTAAAAAATACTAGCAAACGTTAATGATTTTTCGGCCAACCAGGGATATTTTTTAGACAACCAAGGATATTTTTCGGCCAACTGTTCCTTCAAAATTATACTTAAAATTTAATAAAAACAGACAAAAGGTCTTTTTAGACAATAGAATTCTTATTTAATAAAATATTTATATAAACAATAATATTTATTCAATGAAATTATAAATAAAAAATACCTCCAATAATACTTGACAAATTTATTAATCAATTTTGTTTGTATAATATTTATTTAACTTCGTGCTCTAGATTAGTTTGATTTAATAATATATTCTGTAAAAAATGTAAAATAATTAAAGAGTACTAGAATTTTGAATTAATTTCCAACATTCGTGCATCGTTGAAACTAAATCCATAGTGTACAATTTCATATACGTTTACTGATGTACTTTTCTGCTACATGTGAATATAAAAAATGTTTTTTTATTATATTATTCAAATTATAGCTCTGAACGAAAATTACTTTGCATGATAGAATATATATATATATATATATATATATATATAAACATAAATATATTTAAAATATGTAATTGCCTTCTAAATAATTCATTTTTAAATATTCAGCTTTTTATAAAAATACATTTCATACATTTTTACAAATTTTATGAAAATATTTTTTGTAAATTTTTAATTTTTATAAAAATGTTAGATTGAGTTAGTGAGAGAGAATTAAATAAAATTCATTTTTTACAAAAAAATATTTATTATTTATTGTTTAAATATTTTCATTCATTTTAACATCCATTAAAATTTCTACAAATTTTTCAATTCAATTTTGTAAATTCTATTTCATTTTCAATAATACAAGTACATATTAATACTTTTTTTACAAAAAAAAAAACGTTTAATCCAATGCAAGATTTTATAAAAATATTCAATAGTCAAAAATCGTTCATTTTATTCCTTAATGCACATTTCAATGACCATTACATCATTGGCAAAAAATTGTATTATAAAAATTATTGTTCTAACTTTTATAAATCAACATTTTGTCGATAATGGCATTGTTATTAAAGTGTGTATAATTAAATAAAATGATTTTTGAAAACTTTTATAAAACGTATATTCAGGTGGCAAAAAATCATTTATTTTGCATTAAATTTGCCACCATATCAGAAAAGAAATTCATTTTATTTCATTAAAAAAAATTAGAATTCAAAAAATCAATTTAATAAGAATTTTGTCCCTAATATTCTCTAAAGTTCATTAATCAATTATTATTTTATTTTTCAAATTCAAAAATATTTCAATTATTTAAAAATCACATCTTTGTGTTTAACTTATTTAAAAAATATATGTTACATGCAGTTGTATTTTTTTTCAAATTTTACTTCCATATTATATGTAAGGGAATTAAACCAAGCATTTATTTTATTTTCGCTTTTATTAATCTTCCAATTAATGGAACGAAAAATTAAATCACTCGAATAAGAAGTCGGTTTCATTAAAACACAATTTCAAATTTTATAAAACTATGACTGTTATACAATTTAAGATATGCGTTGATAAAAAATAGTATACAAAACTCCATTCGCTCCATTAACCAATAGAAGTAGCTGCATTTGTATAGACCATTATATCTTTGTCTGGGTTTAAAAAAAATCGTAACGGCCCATTTAGTTTTATTTTCTTCTTAAAATATTAACAAGAATATCTTGTATACTTTGTTGTATCGCACTTACTCTATGAACAGTCGATCCAGTATGACTGAATCTATTGATTGCGTTCACAATCGAATAAAGAAGAAACGGCACCGATCTAAGTTCGAGAATGAGTCAGTATGGAAGATGATATCTGCAGAATACACATAGATAATGATCATTGTGCATTGGAGCGCGCGCGAAATTCAATCAGAACATGTCATCGGCAAACTGTGCAGGCCTCTGTACGGCGGGGGGGCTTTTTTCGTAATCGCTCGAGCGCACCAATTAAATTACCCCCCGGACAGTACCAGCAATAAAATTTTCTATTTAAAATGTTGTCACTCAGGTTTGTGAACGTCAATACAGATGTCATTTCGTAATTACTCTGCTTACTATTTATAAACGGCTTCGGTACGACCACGCTTGTGCTTTCAAGATTCTTCTCGTATTTAATTAAAAATAATATGTACAGAAAGCTTATATTTTCGAGTATATAGAAAAAAATACAATTAATTATTATAAATTTTGATGTTGCTTGGACATTTATAAATTATTAATTTTTTTCTTAAATATTGTTTTTATTTTTTTAAACCAAATATTATTGCTGAATATTATTTTAATAACCTATTGTAATTTAATTTAATCTATTTTAATGTAATATAATTTAATTTAATCTTCATTTTTGATGAGGAAAATTTAAAAAAAGAAACTCTTAAATTCATTTATTTAATCATTCAAAAAGTTTTTTTTTCAAAAATAAATTTAGCTTTAATCATGATAAATAGATTAAAATTTTTATTGTTAATAAAATGCATTCAAAAAATCGTAATTTTTCTTATCATTGAAAATTGGTAATGTTATATTTTTTCTTTAGATAAATAATTAATTTTATATAAAAATTCATATACTGACAATATTTTACATTAATTTAAAAACTATTCTAATGCAATAAGAATTATTAGATATAAATGTAAACAAGAATTTTTAAAAAGAATTCGTCGAAAATGAATCTTATTTTTAGTAAAATAAATATAAAAAATATTTTTCATTTTCCAAAAATAACTACACAAGAAATATTTTATACACCTCAATAACAATGTTTTTAGTCAATAACAAATATAATAAAAAATATTTTAAATGCTAAAAATTAATCATTTAATAACAATACAATAAATTACAAAGCTTAATATTTATTAAAAAAATATATAAACTTCTAAAATCTAAATAAACTTTCTAAAAAAATAATTTACTGATTTTTTTTATTATTACGAGAATAAATTAATTTTTCGAAATATTTAGTAGTAATAAAAAATTATTATGTTTATATTATGAAATAGAATATGCTGTAAAAATATTATAAATAAATAATTTTATGGAATCAGTCACTTAAAAAATAATTCAAAATATCTTTTTGCTAAAATTAGAAAAAGTCTAGTAGATATATATATATATATATATATATATATATATATTAATATGTGTGTATGTATGTGTATGTGTGGAGAGAGAGAGAGAAAATGTAGGGAGTAAGAACATTTTTCGTAATGGAATGAAAAAGAAATGCATTAGATAGGTTGATATGGAAAATTTTTGAAAAGATCTTCATCCAGCAATGGATAGAGAGAGAGAGAGAGAGACCAATAATGATGTATTGTATAAATAAAAATAAAGAGAGAGAGAGAAAGAGAGAAATGTTTAAACTAGAATCTTTGTTCATTAAATATTTTTCTAAATTTGAAACTATTTCAAAAAATTATTATTTATTTATTTTATGTTTAATACTCTGATCTTAAAATATTTATAATATTCATTCAAAAATTGTTAATTTATATATATATATATATATATATATATATATATATATTATTATGAATCTACTTTTTCGTTTATAAAAATCATGAAAATTCAAGAAAAATTTTAAAAAATACTTGTCTACTGAAATTACAAGGTTGGTTAATTTATATAAGTTATAAATAAAAATTACAAATTTATGGTCAGATATTTAAAAGATTTATTTTAAAAAACTTACAATACTTTTTTTAAATCACTATTAATTACCATACATAAATTACCTATATGTATATAATTTTTTTTCTTTCTCCAAAATAAGTATATGTCATTTCATATATATATATATATATATATATATATATATATATATATATATATATATATATATAAATTTTAATTTATGTTAAGTTTGATGTAATAAGTGGTGATTAATAAACCTAGTATATCCCAAAACAGAAAAAAATAAATCGTTTATGATTTGTCATAGCGACATACGTAAGAATAAATTTTACAATTCCACCTACCTTTCATCTGACAGCATTGTAATGTTGTTATTAATGCATGTTAAGTGGCTGTTAAAGTCAGTTACCGGCCAGCAGCATATGCTATTAATCTGTAAATATTTCATAAATGTTCGTTTATAGAAATATGCAGTTAGAATAGAGAAACATAACATTTTTAAATGCCATTTATTTAGATTCAATGTAATTTCAATTTTAAATAAATCAATATAGTTTCATGTTTATGTCTTGACAAGTGGTATTAGAAAAAATCATCTAAAATATGTATTTGATTTTATTGGGAAATTGTCTTTGTGTACGAGTATGTTATGAATAAAAGACTCATACAGTTTTTTTTCTTTTTATTTATATTTTACATTGACTATATGTATATAATATATACAATATGGAACTTAAAAAATAGTTTAGAAAAATTTCTTTTTAATAAAAATGAATTATTTATAATGTTAACCAAATTTCATATAATTTTCTTTTTATCAATTATATACTTTTTTAATAACGTATCTTTTCAAATAACATTTTTATAAGATTTATTAATTGACAAAATTTTATTTCATTATTCTGTTTTGTAGCTAGAATAAAAATAGTAATCATAAATTAATCTAAATTACAGACATCTTTATCGTGAGAAAGAAATATTACCAATATTGAAATTAAATTTCGTAAGAAGTGAAATGTTGTATTAAGGACAATCACATTTACAATTTATTGGTACAATAAGCTTACTTATTTCAAAAGAGACCAGTTTTGTATTATAGAAATTTCAAAATAATTTTTAAAAAAAAAAATTTTTTGCTTTAGTAATAGAATTTATTTTAAATAAATTTTAACAATAAATTAAATGATAAAAACTCGAATGTGGAAAATTTAATAAAAGATAGAAATTCTTTACTTAATTTTTTTTATTTTATCATTTGAAGATTAAAAAAAAAAATTAGTTTTCATCGCAATAGAAATAAATTAAAAAAATATTTGAAAAAATTATCAGTTAATATTCAAGCTTTCATAAAGACAACCATGGATCTAGAATAATCTTAATTTTTGATGAAGAAAATTTAAAAAAAATAGAAACTCTTAAATTTATCTATTTAATCACTCAATTTTTTTTAAAAAAAAAATAAATTCAGCTTCAGCAGAAAAAACTATCATTTAATATTCAAGCTTTCATAAAGACAACCGTATATCAGGAGTAATTTTTGATAAATAATTTTTAATTTAAAAAAATACTATCGTTGAAAAATAATTTTAAAAATAAATCATGAAAAATTCCTATTCAATTACAAAACTACTTTTATTTAATTTATTAACTTTAGAAAATGTATTACAATTAATATTTTCATATTTTAAAATAGTTTTTGCTAATTTTTTGTTTTTAATGCAATGTCTTAATTGCATTTATTGAGAAATTTGTTTTTGTTTAAAAAATATATACAATAAAGCCTATTTAACATATTTTTTATGCATAAAATATTAAAATATCTAATATTTTTTTCATTAATTCAACAAAAAATACAATCCTCATTTAAAATTCTATACAAAAAATTAATTAAGATTATTTGAAATATTATAGTTTTTATAGTATTTTGAATAAATAATTGAAGTTATTCTATGAAATCATATAAATATTTAATGATATATACTATAAATATTTGAATAATAAATGATACTTATTTTAATTCTGTACTTAATTGTTCAAAAAATGAAAACATTTTATGACTGAGACTTAATTTTATATTTCTTAAAATTTATCGTTTTATTAGAATATTCATTTTGTTGCATTTTCAAGATTTTCAGCGATATTAAATGTAAATAACTTGAATTTACTGCAATTAATATTAATGGCATGGATATAAAATATGTATTAAAAACATTTATATGCATGATCTTATACAAACATGAATACATACAAGAAAATTTATTGTTAATGAGTTCCATGCCATGCGAAAATAAATTTCAGATAACACGAGCCGAAGTTATTGTGCCGTGAGAAGGATTTGAACTCGTGATAGTTCAATCGACAACACCGTAATCAGTGATTCTATTATACGGGTTATTATTGCCGTGATTGCCGAACTAACGTTCACGAATCATCAAACCGAAATAATGTCGAGTCCACGTTGGTAATCTGACACGCGATTATTCGACGACGGCGAAAAAAAATATTTTAAATGTCGTACATGTAAAAACACACGAATGGGTAGGAGCTAGTTGTGTTTTCGTGAAAAACACCGCCGCTCATGATAATAATTCATATCGGAGGAATGTGGTTGTCACACACTGTAACAAAAACGTTACTACAATCGTAAAACCAATAATAAAACAATAACAGACTATGTTTTTGATAAAGGAGTGAATCAGAAATAAAAACTTATATTTCCGCTATATTGTGGTGTGTGGATGATTCGTTTGCGTGCAACAACTTTCGACTGGACGGGAAAAAAACGACGGATATCAATGAAAAACACGCACCTCACGCATTCATAATGTGTATGATATACGAAAAAAACTGTTCGAGGCCTGTTTTTTCTGATTTAGACTGCATTCTTTGGATTTTTTTTATAAACGCATTCTTAATTACTTCTTTACACTTTTTCAAATGACTCACGATAAAATATATAATACACAAATTTCAGTTACATTTTTTCTTCAACAAATTGAAACCGTCTTAATTATTTAAAAATATAAGTTTTTCAATAAGAACTTCAAAAATTTCAATGGAAATAAAACAAAAATTATATAATTAACTAGTTATTTATTTCAAAAAATTTTAAAAATATTCTATGGCATTAATGATGGAATATAATTTCACTCATATGACTACCACAACTTATCTTGGCATAGTACACTCGTTTAGTCCAATTTTTAGTCACTCTTTCACATAATTGTGGTCCAATTTCATGAATTACACGTTCTATGTTTATTTTTAATGCTTCTGTTGTTTGTGGTTTATCAGCATAAACCAATGATTTCACATAACTCCACAGTAAATAATCCAATTGAGTTGAATCACATGATCTTGGTGGCCAATTGATGGATCCATTTCGTAAAATAATGGACTCATTAAAGTTTTGTTTCACTAATTCTATTAAAGTTTTCACAATTTCTAAGCACGTTCTATGATAATTTTCCAAAATATACTGAGCTGAAACATAAAAATGAGTTCAAAAAAAATCAAACATGGCTGCCACTAGCTGTCATAATTCTGATATTCTTATTGCAAATAGCTATATATTGATATAACACTAAAATTAAAAAATGATAACATACTTTTGAAACATATATATTCGATAGATTTTTACAAAAAAACATTTACTATAAAGTGACACAATTGAGATTTAAGAAAATTAAATAAGAATGAACAACTAAATATATGTCTAAACACTTCGATCATCATTTAGATCACCCTATATATATTAAATAAATCAAATTATCAACATATATATATATATATATATATATATATATATATATATATATATATATTCTAACACGATTTTCGATATTAAAATTTTTCTAGTGTAATTAACTGGATATAAAATTAATTTTCTATTTTAATAGACAGTGAAATATTAAACTGTGCTAAGTTAAACCCGAGCAAAACCTTTTTTTATAAGCTCTAGTGTAGACGCACGCGGCAGTTACAGATTAACACCACTGATAGCACGTCGGGCATTTCAGTAATAATGTGTAAAGCGCATGAGAATGGGCCTCATGAAAAACTCATTTCTCTTTTGTGAGAACGCGAACAATATAATGGCCGCGTGAGAATAGTCAAATAGTGTTTTCGTTACGGGAATCCCACAAGCATACACACATACATACACACACAACATTTTTATACACGCATATATTTGTTACTGTTGACAAATTGAATATGCGATTACGTCAAAAAAAAATTATCATTCTGTTGACTCATTTCTATTATTCAATGTTTTCAAATTGTGACGTTAGACTGATGAATGAGCTTTACATTTAAACAACAATAAACATATAATGTCCAGTTGGAAATTATTGTAATTATTTTCATCCGTATGAATTTCTATTTAGAGTTTTTTTTTTTTTTTTTTTTGATAATTTTGGCAGGATGATGGATAACATGTTTTATACAAATATTCGAAGTAATAAAACATAATCATAATTTTAATAATTGTATTTGTTTGAATATTTAAAATGAAATTTATTATAAAACAAATTGGATTATGTATAATTATAAATGTGAATCG
The DNA here is from genome assembly GCA_029203775.1 of Neoneuromus ignobilis. Taxonomy (NCBI): domain Eukaryota; kingdom Metazoa; phylum Arthropoda; class Insecta; order Megaloptera; family Corydalidae; genus Neoneuromus; species Neoneuromus ignobilis. The sequence goes on from CP092089.1 coordinate 48,346,496, forward strand.
ATTATCGGAATTAAAATAACAAAATAAAATTCCGTATGGAGTGATTATTAAATTTAATTAAACCTCTCTCGATTTTTCAGTATCTCAATATGTTTTATTCATTTAAAATTTAATTTAAACTAATTCTACTTATTACAAACAATATAACTAATATTTTTTTATAAATCTATTATATATCATGTTTGAAGTTCAAAAATTCCTTCACATTCATTCACCAGTTCATTATTATTTTATTAAAATTTAGCGAAAACTTGTAAGATAATATTCAGAAAATATATAGAGAAAAATAAAAATTATTATACAAAAATATAAACATATTAATCATTAAATATTTTTATATATCACCATTTAATTTTGGATAAATAAATAATATTTACATATTATTTATAATAAAAAATATATATTTCAGAAAAAACTCAGTTTAGTGTCAAAATTGTTATCAAAATTTTGATTTCCCCATTTAATATTAATTTTATAAAAAAATATTATCAATCAGATTTTTTCCATACAACTCAACCAATGTTACTTTTTTAAATTAGATATTTTTTGTATTAGAATTTAAGTAATAAAACACTTTTTTTCTTAATATTCTAAAAAATTTCAAACCTTTAATTTCGATTTTATTTACAAAAAAATATATATATTGCACGAAACCAAATATTAAAATATTTAATTTTCATTTCTTTATTATCAAAATTTTAAAAACTATTTATTTACCAATGAACAAAGTGCATCTAATATGCATGTATATATATATAAAGAAACATCCAACAAAAAGGATCTCATGAACAAAATAAATCAAAGGAAATACAAATAATAAACACAAATATAACAACTTAATATCAAAAAATCACAAAATAACTATTTACAATACCCTATTAGAAAATATAATTACATTTAAACCAAAAATATGGAAAATTACAAAACAAAATGGAAAAAAATAGTGACGTTACAAATACTTTCGTGGATGATGCTGAAAAAAAATAAAATCACAAAATATCACAAATACAGAAATTAAAAATCAATTATGAGTAGAAAAAATATTGACACTATTAAACAAAAACGATTTATGTGGCAAGGGTATATTAAAAGGAAACCAAATCAATGTTGGTCCAAGAAAATATACATTTGAACTCCATCTTATAGAAGAAAACGAGAGAGAATAAAAATAGGATAGAAAAATGAGATCAAAGTAAAATGGAAAAAAGAAATCTGGCACAGAAAGAAATCAATGATAGAATTACCTGTAAAAAGAACTCAAAAACGTCGACAGATGTATAGGGTGGCTCAAATGAAACTAAAGGGTTTAGACATACATTTACTTATTTACCATCATTTATTATTTTTTATTATCTTTCACTCGTATTTGGATCACTCTATAGGATATCTCAATATATGTATCTATTTAATCTATAATTTATGATTATAATTATTTTTTCTATAATTAATCATCATTTGTACACATACATTACTCATATATAAATAAAGAACAGATATTTTAAACAAATCGTAGTACATATTTTTTTACAATAAAAATATTAGTATAACGTTAGATTTTTTTTCAATTTTCTATTATTAAAAGTTATAAAAAATATCTATTATTCTAATAAACCTCTAATTCTTCAAAAATAATTAAATATTAATTAACTTTTAAATAGTTTAAGCAGATAAACCATGATTGCGAATATTTTTTATACGAAGTAATTATAAAAGAAAAAAAATATAAAACTCCTAATGTTAAATACAAAGTGCTATTTATATACGTCCAATCTTCAAAGATGAAACCAGTTATTCATAAAAAAATAATACGAATATTTTTCTCTTCATTCTTTTATATCTTTTTAAAGAGATCATTAGATCAGATTAGATAACGAACTAATTTGATCGGAAATTAAATTCTTGATTTAGAAAATAACACATTGAAAATATTTTAATATCAGTAATAAAAATATTTAATTATTTATATGAGTATTATTGAACATTCAAAACTGGTGCAAATCTGTTAACCACGAACAAAAATCGTATTAAAAAAATAATAACAGCGTCTATAATTAATTTAATTTTTTTTATCACGTTTTTCGTGTTAACTTAATGATACACCTTGTATTATTTATACATCACGTTAATTTCTTTTTTATAAATACGTATGTAAAAAATATATTTCTAGTGTGAAATCGGTTGTAGAAATGTTTCCGTATTACCCATTAAATTATAGATTAGATGTTGGTTAAAAAGAAGAAATTATTCTCTACACTGCAATTTAGTTTAAATATACTTTTACAGAAACGTTTATGAATTAGACTAGTACGTTTATGAGTTCGAAAATATAACAGTACTATTAAAACTTTAATCATATTAAATTATTTATAAATTTATTTAGTTAGAAAAAATCTTCCAGTTACTATTAGTAATTGAGAATTATATTAAATGAGATTTCAATTATATAGGAAAATAGTGGTAAAATAATCGAATAAAATTATTTCTGTCAATTAAATTTATTTTTTCTATAAACAGTTAATTTGCATATAAAACCACTTTTATATTCAAACTATTTTCAGATACAATTTAACTAGTTTTTTAGTAGTTGGCAACATTGGACATTGTTTTTGTATCATTTAAAAGGATTCAGTATTGAATTAATGTATTTTATGTATGGAATAGACATTCTAATATTCTGATACATTAAATACTGTGTTTATGTACTGCAGTCAAATGCTGCAGATACTAAATATACATTCATACACACACACTTATATATATATATATATATATATATATATATATATATATATATATATGCTATAAAATATTCACACATATACTAATCGTTTTCGATTAGATTATCTGTAAAACTGGAAAATTAAATTATTGTATATAATTTTAAGATTGTATTTTATTAATCTCATACTGAAATATGTATATAATAAATGTAATATAAAATAAATTTAAACAAATATATGAAAAATACTTATTTCACGATAAATACAATTGTAATATTCATCCTAATTATTTACTTAAATTAATCTATTTTTTTTATTTTATCGTCAAAATTGATGAAGAATAAAATTTCAACTTCTAATAAATCTTATTTTTATCATTCTTGAAAAAATGTTCAATAATTATTCATTATTCACTTTCTTTGTTTATAAGCTGATGTACATTTCGACGACAATGTCATTATCATCAGAGCAATACATGACGATGATGATATTACTATCGAAATGCATATCAGCTTATAAACAAACATATGTTTATAAATAATGCATAATTATTGAACATTTTTCAGTATCTACTGGTGTTGGAATGATAATTTATTTATCTGAAAGTTAATTTACCACAATTATAAAACAAATAGTACTTACAAAGGGATTTTTGAAAAATTAAATTTCGTATTAATGAACTTTACTAATTTTAATTTCAAAATACTAATACAATCAGTAATAATAATCCTTTTTTCATAAAATAATTTTAGTATGGATAAAAAACAATTTTGTAATTAATTAATTTAGATGTTTGCAAAATAAACAATTTTAGTTGAAATATAATAAATATATTATTTGATTTCAAAGATTAAGAGATTTTAAATGAAAATGTGTACGTCTGAAATTATTTTATATTTATATTTCCAAAAACAGAGTATTTTAATTAAAGGAATTAAAAAACGATATTTTCTTCATATTTTCTAAAATTTCATAATTTCAAAATGTTATATAAAAATTATTAGATATACTCGTATAGCTTTGTATATAAAATGACGTACAACGTTTTATCCTAACTATATTTTTCCAAATATCTAAAAAATTAATCGTTATATCAACTTGAAATATTTTGTAAACTTTTAGTAAATTTCTCTCTATTGTTGATAGTAAAATCAGTTATAAATAATTTTTTTCGACTTGTTAATAATTTTTAAAAAAAACATGAAATCGATAAAAAAGTTAATTTACCAATACTAAGTGTCAATTGTGAAATTTTATTAATAAATGTATAATCAACCATAAGCAGACTGGTACAAGTTTTTAATTTCAAATTAGTATGACTCGAGTTGTGATCACCGATTTCACTAAAATTTTTACTACAAGTACATTATTTTGTGTTATTTGTAATGTATACATTTTTGTATTTAAAAAAATTATAGCGTGGGCCAAATGAGACTTAAGGGATAGTAAAAAATAATAAGGAAGTAAATATATGTCTAAATCCTTCAATCTAATTTGAGCCATCCGATATAATATTTTAAAGTATCAATTAATATGTGTATAAATTTTCAAAAAGATATATTTAAAAAAATTCATGAAAAAGATTATAAAAATCAACTTCTAGAAAAATATCTTATTAAATAATCCTTTTATAATTAAAAATTCATTTTTAATAATTCTAGAAAATAGTTAATGGATAGATTAAGTGATATAAAAATATATTATTAAATTAAAAAGTTTATAATTTTCAGATATTAAAGTGAAATGTTTACACCTTAAATTATTTAAAATTTTAAAACGAAAGATTAGACTTAATGAAATAACACTTAAAGTGTGAAGATTTCTATTTAAATGCTAATTTTCTAAGGATTAAAATATTAAAATAATATTTATTTATTTATATTAAAAGTCATTATTGAACATTTTTTATTCATACCACTTTTTTTTAAAAAAATATATACAAGAAACGCTGATCATTTTGTATAATATTTCATACTCTTGTTTTATTACTGATATTATTCCGCTCTATTATTTAATAATTATAAATACAGACTTCTACTCCACTTTCATCCTACGTACAATCAACAAAATATTCAACATTTACATATACCTGTCAAAGTATGATCGATACAAGATATATATTTTATTTGATAAGTTATGAAAACAAGCAGATCGTTAATACTTTTGAATTTCGTTTTAAATGATTTAGCTGTAGGCAACACGTGTACATTTTCGATCGATTATAAGTTCGAATGAAAGGACTAAGAAACACACCTTGTTATCTCAACGAGTATTATTATAAACATATGCATATGTGTAGTTTTATGCTCGTGTTCTTCATTACCTTTTTTATTGTCTATTCGTGAATAGTCAAAGGAGTAAAAATCATTTTTCATTAGGTTTATTACTAAAACACGTTATTAATCATTTACTGTACAAATGGACATTAAACAAGATTCATTACTCATTTAAGTTGGAAAGTTGTACTACAGCACAAGATGTACTTAATGAACGATAAACAGAATACAAACCTCTAATGAAGTGATACGTGGTGAGATCTTTGCGAGAGTTATGTCGTATGGAATTATAACTCGTTTCTCGATCTGGGTTACATATTTTGGATGTTGTTTTATAATTACTTAATCGAATATATGTACATATATTTATATATAGTTTTTAATAAATACAAGTCAAGTTTAAAATAAAAATTTTAATTGTTTACTATTAATTCTAATAATATTCAGTTCGAAAAATAATCTGACTTATAATTCAAATTAAAACATATTTTTCGAACAATTATTTTTTTATTAATTATCTTCTATCTTAATTGGTTCCAAAATTAATTTAAATAGAATTGTAATTTTTTATACATACATTTTTAGGGACATCGAGTTATCATAGAATTATGCATATGTAATAAAAAATATACTTCAATTATAAACATATTTGTGATTTTAGGTAAATTACTAAATTATAGTCAGTGAAAATATTGCTTTGTTTAGTAATTTTAATTCTTATACTGTTTTATAATTTAATATTTTTTTCTTATGAAGAAGTATTTATTATAATATATAAATATTTTTAAAATCTATACCCTTAAATACTTAAATATTTTATTTTAACGAATTTTAAATATCAAATTTTCTTTGATTTTTTTAAAAAAATCTAATTTTAAAAATATTACTATAATTTTTATGTTAAATTTAAATAAATTATCTGAGCAAGGAATAAATTTTAATTTTTTTCGAAACTGTATCTATCGAATTGGGTTTTAAACTTTTCTTCAAAAATAAATAATCTAACCATTTATGAATTTTCAAAAAATCTTCTTCTAACATAACAGAATTAAATTTAAATATTTTTTTCTGGCTCATTAAAAAATAAAATCTGATATTGATATACATTCTTAAACAGCCATTTTTTCAATTTTCATATTTAATTATTTAATCTAATACTGGTAATAACCACACTTACAAAAATTAAAATATTTTTTTACTTTTAATTGGACTTGTATTGATCGATTGCAAGGATTTTTTACATATGCTCACATTGCTTTTTTGTTACTTATAAAGTATACATTTTTTTAATTTCAAAAAAATTATTTAACATCTTAAAATGTAAACACGTATGTTTGGAGAATTTTAAAAATGTCTATCTAAAACTTTTTCTAGAAATAAAATTAAAAAAATTGGCTAATAAATTATTATTTTAATTTTGTTTTACTGAATTAATTTGAAATACTTTTCTTACAATTTATCAATATTTAAACTCTTTTTGAATCTTTTTCTTGTTAAAGAAGAAAAAAATATAAAAAAATCAAATATTTCCATTTCCAATAAATAAATTTGTTTGGTTTTTATGTTGAATTACTATTTTTTAAATGTGTATAATAGATGATTATTTATAACTAAAATATTATTAGTAAAGAATTATATTTAGCACTCAAATATAATTATATAATTTTAAATACTTTTTCCAAAAAAAAAATTAAACTTGTTTATCTAATTTCATACTAAATTTATATCTCATTAAAAGAACAAATTGGAGACATGAATATCATGTCGAAACGTAGATCAAATTATAAAATAATTGATCGTTCGCTTGATTGTCAAGTAAACAACAGAAAATTGAAAATTTCAGTCACGAGGGATACACTTTAACGAATACACAACGGACCATCCTAAAAACCTTTTAACTATTCCAGTTCAAAGTTTAATTGGTATTGTTGGTAAGTGTAATTGGTATTTGAATTGACAAGGGCAAACTTATTGAGCCTGTCAAAACACATTTGAAGGTATCTTTAGTCGCAACCACTTATAACAATATCTTTATAAAGTAGTTCCATTAGATTAATTTCGTTAAATTCAACCGTTATATTACCACTTTATTTAATATCGTCGAGCTTCGAAACTGTCCAAGCAGATCAGATGGGATTTGAAATGCTCACAGAACGAGATACGTTTCATTTTATACAACTGTGTGTTTGAACAATACGAGATAATTTCATTTTAAATTAGATACTTGGATATAAATCTCAGTGTCAAAAAAAATGTACATATTTCGATGTAAATTGGATATCATTTTAATTTTAAATTAAGTCTTTACGATTGAATTGAAATATTCTTAATCATTTTAACGATATTTATTTTTAATTACATAATTTTCTGTGCTTATTTTTATATTCAAATTAACGACTTATTTACAGGAAATATCATTGACTAATTTCGATTAAAAAACTGTTATTAAATATATCAAACTACTATAAAAATGAATACAACATTTAATTACTGTTTCAAAATATGTAAATATATAAAAAAATATACATGATTATATGTTATATTATATATATATATATATATATATATATATATATATATATATATATATATATATGCATATGTCTACGACTGTAGATATATATTTATGAAGTAATTATAGTCAGAAAAATTATGCAAATTTATAAAAACGTATAATCTTGAATACTAAAAAATATTTAACAGATAGATGTGTATAAAAAATTATTTATATGAAAATTATAAAAGTCATATTTAATCAGATCTCGAAATTTATTTAATGTTTTAATTTATATATTTTAATAAATTATATTACATAATTTACATTTGTCTAACTATATTTAAAGCTATTTTCAGACAACAACATTTTTCTTAGACCTACAGTCGGAGGAATTTTGAGTTTTAAAAACAGTCAATTTTTTTACAAAAATTGATGTTATAAAAATACGAGTATGTCTATATATCGATTTAAATTTTCTACTAATAACTTTAAATAAATATTTCTTTTATAAATTTCCTAAATACAATAAATACTTCTGGTTTTCAGAAATTTCAAAAAATTAATATCAAAAATATATTTGCATATTTATTTAAAATTTCGTCTATCTGACTTTAAATAAATATTTTTCTAATAAATTTCCTATATATTTTTTCAAGTTTCAAGAGTTCACTAAACTGTAACAAAAAAAAAAACATTTTTATCTCTTGGCCAGATAATTCATGTAAATATTTTTTCTAAAGGCGTTCCTTTAGTGAATACTAAAAGATTTATAATATGAATATATTTTTAGAATTTTAATATGAATTTATTATTTTGTATAAAAATTCATTAAAAATGCATAATTGTTTAACATAACTACGATTTAATCTATTTCTTGGTATATTATTACGTTATTTACAATTTTTCTTCCAATAATATTTTTTCTACTTATAATTATTTATAATATAATTCTAAATTGTTAAAATATATAGTGGCCCAAATGAGATTAAACGATAATAAAAAATAGTAAATTCTAGTAAGCAAGTAATTGTATATCTAAACTCTTCAGTCTCATTTGAATCACCATACATTTTAATACTTAAGTTAATATGATTACAAAATAGCATATTTGTGATTAAATCTATTTTTAATATACAAAAAAATATTTTTTCAAAATATAATTTTTGAGTATCAATTTTTATTTAACATTTTTTTCTTTTCTACTATTTTTTCTAGTATATTCTTAGGATTAAAATATTTTATTTGCATAGAAAAAATTTAATGAAAATTTTAATTTTAATACATTTTCATCAAGCAAAATTTAATGATATTTAATCAGTTCTAATTTTAAAATTTTTATTCCAACTCAGAATTTTTTTACCAATCATCGATTGATTTTCCATAATAAAATTATTTAATATATTCTTGTTTTAAAATTGTATTTAAACAAACAAATCGAATATTTATGACATTTAATGAGAAATATTAATTAAAATCATCCATATTAGAAAATTATTAAATGAAAAAATTGTAAAAAATTATATAGCATATAATTACTAGAATTTCCAAACTGAATATTAAAAATGCAAATAGTTGTATCTATTTTCATTAACTGGAACAAAATTTAAATAAAAAATCATTTCGTTCGAATTTTTATACAAAATGTTTATAGTATGCAAATAATTGCAAATATAATTTCCACGTTTAAAATTAAACGAAATGTAATTAAAAATTGAGCCATTACAAACAAACTCACATGACTACCATATTATTCTCTTCTCTGTTTTAACAAATTTACCTTGTATTCGTGTCTAATTTAATGCCTATTATAGCATTATTTGTAGATAAAACAAATTAAAAGCTTTGTATGAATCATAAAGTTTAATTTATTCCCCTCTCGAATTCTGAACAAAAAAACAAAAAAAAAAAATAGCTAATAATAATAAAGATAGGAATTTCGAAGCGAATTACTTTATGATATCGTTTTTAAGCGCACCTGACTGTATAAAGAAATTAAATCCAGATGTTATTATATATGTATATATTTATTTATATATGTGAAATATTATTGCGGAAATGGCATACTGACCGTTATTAACGAGGCCAATAAACACGTCAGAAACATTGGGGGGTCCAAACTATAAGGCACTGAAGAGAGTCGCCCTCTACTAATAACATGCGCCCCGTACGACACGACACGCTAACCCGGCTGAAATTTGTAATTAGTTGAAGGAAATTTGTGTTTAATTACATGTTATAAACTCGTTTGTAATGTACGGGTTGTGTCGAGTTCGCCTCTAGCATCGGTATACGTGCCACCGCCATCCCCCATACAATGTACCTGGATGTATTACCAGGATGCGCGTTTTTACTTAGTCATTATCGCATCGTGTTCAAATAATAATTAGCTTCAGCTCCTCTTCGCTCGCAATTAAGAACTCCGATGGCGCACGGGTGTTATATTCAGAACTAAAAATAATTGCATTTCAGCTAGCTCACTTGTCTCGTGAATTTGTTTATATTTTATATTGAAATGAGTTTTTAATTGCAATAATACGATTGCTTATCGGGACGAACTCGTTCTGCAACACGTGTACGCATTCAGAACCAACAGAAATTCAAGTACAGTATCGATTTTAATGTTACATCTTCACGTTATACATTTGGAAATAAAATTATTTGAAAATGTGAACATTTTTTATGGATGATTATTTTATTTATCATTTTCAAAAATACCTCTTAAAATGAGAACAGCTTATTTTTGTAATCTATTTTTCATTACTTATATTTTTATTAAATGTAGATGTTTTTTAAGCGTGATAAAACTTGAAATTGAATCCCTATAAAAATTCTATCTAACATAAAAAATATTCTTTATATATATACATGTGTGTGTGTGTGTATGTTTAATAAAAAAAGATAAAGGTGTTTTTAGGTTAGATAAAACTTTTGATAAGAATTCAATTTAAAATTTTATCATGCTTAAAACACCTATATATATTTTAAATTTAAATTTTAAGATTTTAAAATTTTCATTTCAATTAATTTTAGAATCTCTCTTAAAAATATTTTATCATAAAAATGTATTATTGGATATTTTATAAAAAAAATAAATTCACCATTTTATTTACAGTTGATGGAAGAATGAAATTAATCTTTATTGATATTTAAACACCAATTCAAAAATCGTTAAAATTGAAAATAGGATATTTTCAATTGGAACAAAAATACAGTGAAAATATTTGAAAATAAAATATTCTTTGTTTGTTCTGTTTTCTCTTTAATTTTTTATAATAATTTAATTTATAATATTTATAAAATGTCATTTATTTCTGAATTAAAAATATTTTCGAAAATGAGAAATATTTTCAAATCATATAATTTTTTTACCTATAAAAAATATGTAGTGTCCCATCAGGAACGTTAACTCAAGATCATTCAAAAAAACAACATCGCTCACTCAAAAAAATATGCATTTTATTTAAGGGGTTATACGCAGTTGCGAGGCGCAAAAACGACGTTTTTTTAGGAATTTTTTTTAGAAACAGTATTTATTTTGCAATTACAAATTATGGTTATTTGAATAGATCCTACTTTCAAGAATAAAATAACATGTCGATCATAAAAAAATATTGAAGTTAGAGATGTCCCGAACGACCTCCAAAAAAAGGCGCTTGGCGGTGATCTCCATATCGGCGGTTTGGATTATTTGAAATCAAAAAATATGGTCAATTCTTTTAAAGGATAGATTAGTGCAGGTATTGAACGAAGGAATAATAAAAATTTTCATTTTTGACAAAATGGCGTCTACTTGAAAAATTTTTTTGTTTTTTACTAAAATTTTCGCTCCAAATTGTTTAAAAAAATAGTAATAATTTTTGTAAACCTTATTTTTGAGATTATATTATTTTTGAGACCGATCGGTTCAGCCATTTCTGAGATATCGAGATCACCGACTATGAAAACACCGTTTTAAGATAAACGCGTTTGAAGTTTCGGAAGTAGTTTACACATAGTTAAAAATTTGGTAAAAATTCAGGTGTATGTCCGAAAATATTTATCGGATTTACTTCAAATTTTCAGAGAATATACTCAAATATATGTGCATTCCGAAAATGCAAAAAAAATCGATTTTCTGAAATTTCTAACTGCGTATAACCCCTTAATAATTAAGTTGTGCGCTCCTAATGGGACAAAAAAACACATATTTCAAACTGTAAATTTATTACAAATCTAATAATTTAATATATGTGTAATAAATATATATGTATAGATATTTTTTCTTTTTGTAACAAAATTTCCAATAAATAATTACATTATTTTGAAAATTCGTCTAAAAATATATAAAGACAGCATCTGGTCTAATTACAATTAAAATACGAGTATTTAAAAAGAGCACTTTAATCGCAACCGTAATTATATATCCAATACGTGTTGTATAAACTATAATAGTATACATGTTTTTTAAAAAACAACCCATTTTAGCTGTCGGCGTGCGTGCTTGACTAATGGATGTCCAGGGACGCACAAACACACCCCTTGGTTGTCGCGATAAAAGATGCCATCTCGTGTTTACGTCACGCGTCACCCTGTCACGTGATCGTTTACCCTAGCCATTGCACTTTTACCTACAGTACGATATCACACAAAATGTCCTCAGAGTCCATTCAAGACAATGCAGTTTCGTATATTAATAAATAAAACAATGAGTTTACAGAAGCGTGCAAGAGAGTCTGCAGAGGTACATTCCAGTGAATGGTGCATTTCTTCTATGTGTTGAATATTGTTTAGTAGACATTGCAGTGCTGCTAGGTACTTCTGCAACGTGCTGATGTCAGAATACAAAGAAGTAACTGTCTTGACAGGATATATTTTTTTATGAGAGGAATTGTTGTGCAGTGGAATGACAGTTTATGACACAAATTATTTTACTAGAAAATGTTATACTACTATTACATGTCATTCAAATAATTTATAATATTTATATAAATTGCAAAAAAATGTTAAATTATATAACTTTTAAAATGTCTCTTTTTCAATTATAACAGAATCTAAAAAGATATATTTAGGAAAATAACCTAGTTTAAATTATAAGTTAATTTCATACAGAAAAAAATACAAAATATTTTTTATAAACAATACAGTATTTGTATTTCTATTTAAATTAAACAACAATCTGTTTAATCCATGTAGAGGTGTTTTTTAAGAGTGATAGAACTTCAAATTGAATTCCTATCGAAAGTTCAATCCAACCTAAAAAACATCTTTATCATACTTTTACACACACACACACACACACACACACACACATATATATATATATATATATATATATAAAGATTTTTTTAAGTTAGAATTTTAAACATTTTTAGAATTTTCAACAGGGATTCAATTTAAATATTTCCCTCTAAAAAAACATTCTAGAAAACTAGAAAAATAAAACACACTATTTAAACTACTAATTACAATTAAAATTAAAACATTTTTTTTCATTTATAATAATTACATACATGTGAGTTTTAAATAATAAGCTAGAAAATTACATATTTTTTATTTATGGCGATTTTTTTATATACATTTATAAAAATAAATATATAACTGTTTTAAAAAAATAGCTAAAAAATGAAATAAGGTTAAAATATATTTGATTTTATCATCTATTTCATATAATTTTCCTATATATATATATATATATATATATATATATATATATATATATATATATATTAAATTTTAATTAAAACTCCTGCGTAATTATTGAGTTCATATCAGCACGCTATTTCCTCTTCTCCCCGTATTTCCGTGTACTGTTTTCACAACCGTGTACCGTTTATTTCATTTACAAGTTATATTTTCGCATGTCTTCGTTCGATCATCTTTATAAATTATTTTAATTTAAAAATAATATACGTATTTCTTTACCTACGTAATAGTCAATTAATTTTGAAATACATAAGAATTTATTTAATTTAATTGATGTAAGTTTCGTATACCTAGTTTTCATTGTGCGTGAAAATAAATATTTAAAACGTATTTAAAAAGTTTTTTATATAATACTTGATGCAATCGAGTTGTTAAGAAATTAAATAATTTACGCAGAAAGTTATGTAGTACTGTTTGGAAAATGTATGTTTCATTTACACAATTTCCAGATTTTTATTCATTTGTAAAGAAAAGTTGAAATATATTTTTACATAAAAAATCATATAACAAGAAATTGAAATTTTAGGAATATTTTTCGACGTAAATCAATCATTCATCCCAACTCCATGTGATTTTATAAAATGTAAAGTAATTAATTATTACACCCTCTTTTAAATTCTGGCATTTCGAAAATCTATACCGTCATCATTTAATTACAATTTTTGAAATAACTTTGATTTTTAAAACAGTTAAGAATGAAATTTGAAAACATTTCGTTCTAATAACCAAATTATTTATAATTTCATTCATTGAATTCAAAATTTGTTCTACACTACAGCACTATATAAATTTTAACAATCTTCAAAAATCAATTATTTTGTTCATTTAGTTATAAAAAATTTTTCATAAAATTTAATTTAAATTCATTATCAGACTGTATTTTTTAAAAAATGGTAATTTAATTAGAAACATATATATATATATATATATATATATATATACAAAGGGTGTCCCATCATGAGTGAACAATTTAATTTTTAAGTAAATCTTTTTTTAGAGCGATAATGTTTTTATTTCACTGTAAAGTAGTACACTGATAATAGAACACACTATATATATATATATATATATATATATATATATATATATATATATATATGTATGTATGGGAGTAACACAAGCATAAACACATAAAAAGAGAAATGAATGGATTAGGAAAAAAATAAAAATGACGGATGTTATGAAAAAATTTAAAAATTTGAAATGGAGTAAGAAAAGAAGACCACCGATGGACAAAGGAAGTCATTAATTTGGAACCTAGATATATAAAAAAGATCAAAACGATACTCAGGGATAGATAAGACAGAAATATAAAATAATCACTTTCAATTCATTGGAATGTATTAAAATAAAAAGGCGTTAGATCGGTCGAAGAGGAAAATTTTGAGAAAGGCCTTCATCCAGCAATGGATTAATAAAAGCTGCTACTTCTAAAATATATATTTATATATATATATGAGTTAAAAAAAAGTTCAATAGTGAATTATATTCCAAAATTTTGATTTTTTAATATTAAGAAAAACAAATATTGAATATTTGTAATATTCAATCATTTTTACCATAAAATTCTTATCTTTTAATAGAATATTCATTATATTTATTATTATTTAACCCTAACGTGGAATTAATTTAAATTATTAATTTTTTAATGCCATAGTTTAGAGATAATAGCATGGACTTCAATTTCGCATTAACACAAAATGAATAATACACAATCATTTTGCATTAAAATAAATTATTACAATGTTATTAATAAATTATTGTTTATTGTCAAGTCAATTAATCACAGTTTATATATTCATACATATGTATATATACATATTTATATATATATATATATATATATATATATATATACACGAGGGTCGTTTGATAAGTATGGTAAAAAAGTAAGAAAAACTAAATTGAATAATTAAATTAAGTTAATTAATTAATTGAATTAAACAATAAATAAATTTACCATACTTATCAAACGACTCTCGTATATATATATATATATATATATATATATATATATATATATATATATATATGTATATGTATATACAATAGATAAATGTATGTATGTAAAAGAATCTTATTAGAACACCAATGGACAAACGCAGAAACGCGTTTTGCGCATACTGGTACCGACGTTACGCTCCTATTAACACACGTCTCATTTCAAATAAACAGTTATCATAAAAATAATTTAACGATACGACCTGATTCACTGTTCTTTTCGTATATAGTCGACGTGGCGCCAGAAATGGTAATGTTTTTTTTTTTAAAAAAAAGTCCAGTACAGTGAGTAAAAATACAATGATATCATCGTCATATTCTTATACCTTATTAACATGAATTCTCGTAATATTCACATCTGACCCCATATCAGATATCTTACATATAATATCAAATCAGACCAGTGTAATACAAAACTTGTTACCCTTCGTACAAGTCGCGTGTTTGTACCACACAAGGGAAATAAGATTTCATCGGACTCGTGATGCTACACGTGTGCCTATTGATTTTTTTATTCCAAACATAAATCAATAATGATATTTGTACTTTTTTGTGAACCTGAATCACTGGGTTAATTAATTGTATATTTTTTCTCGATAAAGTTTTTTTTTGGTATTAACACTTTTATATTTATATAAATATCTTTCATAAACATTTTTTTTTGGAGAACAATATTTCGAATACAAATTCAATTCATTAATTTAATTCAAAGTTTAATTCTCTACTCGTTCCAAGATTAATAACTGGTATAAAACTGATAATGACATTGACATTAATTACATTTTAAATTAATGTTCACTCATGATTCATCATGCATAGTAAATATTCTGTTTAATTGTAAGTTAATATTTCGTACAAAATACAAGCATTATATTATTTTAAATTGTTTTGAATCAATAAAATGATTAATTAATTTTTTTTATAATAATTATACTTGAAAATTAAAACAATATATATATATATATATATATGTATGTGTGTGAGTGTGTGTGTGTGTGTGTGTGTGTGTGTGTGTGTGTATTTAAAATATAAATAAATTTTAATAATATATACTTCTTTATGAAACATTTCCAAAAATGATAAATAATTTTTTTTATAAATATTTAAATATTTTTAATAATATATTAAAAAATAATTATATTATAATATATTCAATCATTTTTTTATACAATATATATATATATATATATATATATATATATATATATATATAAATATGTGTGTCTGTATTAAAAAATACAGTTTTTAAATATAATGAAATTTCAATAAATATTTTATTTTAAAAAATGTTTAACTGAGAATAATATATAAAAATATTATTTAAAAAGTAATTTATTATGTTTCACATTTTAAAATATAATTCCTACAGATATTGTTTTACAAAGCCTATTGACCTAATTAAATTTCTATAACAAATATAAATATTTTCAAATTATTTATATTGTTTAAGTATTTATATTCTTTTTTAATTTTCATATGAGTTATGTGAACAAATCGTAAATATATATTAATTTTTAATACTAGAAAAAAAATATGAAACTATGAATTTTTAAAAATCGTTATATTAGATGTATCCATAAGTAATGTCGTTTTTTCAAATTTTAAAAACATTGCCATCTACTTATTAAATGATTATTCTAACTTATTAAATCATTAAAAAATGATTTTATTTATGAGTACACTTAATAAAATAATACTACTGAAATTATATAAAAAACAAAATGTAATTAATTAAAAAAATCTAGCAGTATTTATGTTAAAAAATTAAGCACTGCAACTACTATAGTAATTTCATTTATATTATTATATTATTGCATATATTTATATTTTATATATATATATATATATATATATATATATATATATATATAAATAAGTTAGATGAAGTTATGATGATTTTTATTATAAATTAAAAAAAAGACAGGTAGTAATTACTTTGTGTTATAAAAAATAATCTTTTATTCAGCAATAAATTTTACTTCAAATCTGGATTAAAATTTCAATAATTTGGATTCTAATTTCAATTTTTACATATTATTTTTTTAAAAAAAAATTTATTTATTTTTATCTAATATAGATATTTTTATTAATAATACATTTTTTACATACATACTAATACATATATATATATATATATATATATATATATATATATATATATATATATATATACAATAATTTTTGTTTCACTTTTAGAAACTGTATTATTTTCATTTTTATATTAGTTTCAGAAGAAAAATGTCATCTGATCTAATATTATATTTTTTGTTACAACTAGTTATATTAAAATTTGAAATTATATATATATATATATATATATATATATATATATATATATATATGTATATATATAAATAATATACGAGGGTCGTTTGAGACGTATGATAAATTTATTTATTGTTTAATTTAATTAATTAAATTATTTTTTTAATTCAGTTTTTCTTACTTTTTTAACATACTTATCGAATGAACCTCGTATATATATATATATATATATATATATATATATATATATATATATATATATATATAATTGTATGAGTGTGTAAATTCGTATTCTATTATCAATATTATATTTTATTTTTTAAAAAAAATGTTAATTGTTCGTTACCTGACATCGACTTATGTATTATTCACACCTTAAGCTACATATATGAATATTTAAAACATTACAAAACAACTAATACTCACAAATTCAATGATCATTAATAACAATCGTTATAAAACAAATAATAGTAAAATTATACAGCGAAATAAACCCAGAGACCGTTCTGTTCCATCGTATTGTTTCATACACACTGAACAGAACACTATTGAAGTGTTTATAGCTTGCACGTTTCAAGTAAATCTGTTACATATCAAAGCAATCATGTGAACGTCTCATTATACATACAGTAATACTGTATCATATGTGACGGGCTTTAATTATTCAAAATTTGACAGCATTACCATGCCACGTTAACGCACAAGACCGTAGCAGGTGCGCTTACCAATTATTGCTTTAATTATAACTGATTTGATGGTTTCTGATTGATTTCATTTCGCTACCGGGTATAAGCTATATCGTTCGTTGCATGAATTGTTCAGTTGGTGATAACTTATCGTCCTGTTCAATTTTCCATTAAAACGTGATTGGACTTTGTAAAACTCAACTAATCGAATCGTTTCATATTGTTGTATTATGACTGAACTGATTTTTTTAACTTTTTATTACACGTACATGAAAGCAAATCGCAGTTCGAAATCTAAACAGTGATGTCAATAAAGAAACTACTATCCAATATTACAAAATTTTATTAACGTTCACAGTACTACTATTCACAATGAAATTATAAAATTAAAATAGTTAATAAGCTGTTTTAATTGTTATCATTTTCCATCAAATAAATTTTATTTAATACAAATTTTATTTTTTATTTTGTAGTTATTTTTCATACAAGGATTTATAGAACTATATGTTGAAAATTATTGTTTAATGAATAAATTCCACGCTTTGAATTATCAAAATTTCAGTCATATTTTTTTTTATGAATAAATAGATAAGATTATATATTTTGTCAACAATATTCAAAATACAAGATGATCAACTTCATCGAATAGATTGTCATTAACGCCATTGCAAACTTTTCAAGTCTCTGAACCATTTTCAGGCTATGAAATATGAATTTTCATTTATAGGTTTCAATCCCCAGAACCATTAGTTAACAGCCCGATATGCCAGGCACAACTCGTAAGGTCATACATTAATTACACAGACTGTGCAGACAACTATCGATACTGAAACAATTCGTTTCGTCTGATCGTAAATTCGTTGAAAATTCAATTATTTATATCTATTTTATCTATACAATTTTATTTATGAATGATAATAGGATTAAATTTTTAATTTATTAAATCTATACTAAAAACTGATATAATTGTTTAAAATATATTTGTAAATCCAAATATTTTATACACATAATTAAATTTTACTTTTAATTCTTGTACATTTTATCAGATATTTTTTATGTTTACTATTAAAAAATACGTACCTTTATAACAGTAATAAAAAATTAAAAAAAATAAACTGTTTAATTATAAATATTAATTCAAACCTTAACTAAAACTTTATCTCAATTAAGAAAGTGTAAATTAATTTCTAAAGAATTCTGTCATTTTTAATAGCTTTCTAAATAAACATCTTGTTAATTAACTAATATATTTTAAAATACGTACATACTTAAATAATCTAAAAAATCTATCAAATAATGAGTAGATATTTCGTAAAAACATAGTTGAAATTTTATGAAAATATTTAGTTCATTGTTAAAATAACTTTGTAAAAACCTTGACGAAGACATGTTTCAAGGTACTTTCAAGCTAGTACATCTTATTGTTTTCTCATTTTTAATGAGATTGATATCTCATTTTGAATATAAATTTCATAAAATATTTCATATTCATCGCAAATATGTGTACAGGCTATGTAAATTATTATTCAGTTAAAAAGTGTACATAAATTCTAATTTTTATACACACTCAGATATTTATATATATATATATATATATATATATATATATATATATATATATATATATATATATATATATGAACTACATTTGAAAGTAGATACGGTCTAAATCACATATTAATTATACATTTTTGACATTCCTTGATGTCATTCATATAAATCAAAGAAATAAATACTTATTTTTTTATTTTATGAATTATTATTAAAAATTATATAATTTTTTGTACATTTACATTTACATGCATAAATATTCACAATTTTATACATATATATATATATATTATATATATATATATATATATATATATATATATATATATTATATAAGCAACTTAATATTTTATTTGAATTAAAAAATATTTTTAAGCTAATAAAATTTCTGTGTTAAAAATTACTTCCTTACTTGACATTTACTATTTAATATATAATTCAGTTTTAGAAATCAAATGAAATATAAGATTGATTTGTATTAATTTGAAATATTTTTCTAAATAAAATAAAAATACAAATTTTGAAATTCTATTAATTAAAATATACTTCTAAATATTGATAAATAAAAAGTTATTCAGTTAGGAAAAAAATTAGAATTATTATTCAATGTTTCTCAGTTTAATAGCAAAATCTAAAAAAAATATTTATTTATTAATTTTAAATAAAATCTTTTCAAATAATCCAAATTTTACATCTTGTTTGGTTATTATTTGTATTATCTTCATTAATAGAAATTTCATCTTGTTAATTATAAACATAATAATCACTGATGTTAAAATTAATTATTGTAATTATATGTATATATATATATATATATATATATATATATATATATATATAAATTTATATACTAACTAATTACCATTTGCAAATAAAATAAACTCGAGCGTTTCAATATTCTAATTAAAAGTATAAATAAATACATATTTCTATTATAATTTATGTACATTTTAATTTAATATTATGTACTTGACTTTACAATAGTTTTAATATCTTTGACATTTATGCAGTTTTATACAAAATCAAAATATATTATCGCATATTCAGAAAAAAAATAATTTGGCATTATCTAGAAATTTTTATTTTTATTAACAAAATTAATTAAACGTTAATTTTCACTTTTTACTCTCTCTTTCTCACTTTCATTTATATATATATATATATATATATATATATATATATATATATATATAAGTAATAATTAGAAATAGAAATTAATTAATTATAATAAAAAATGATACTTTAAAAATATAAAATTGAATCATTTTTCATTGTTTTAAAAATTGTATTTATTTTACATTTAATTATTTATTTAAAATAATATTTACTGTCTAAGAGATTTCATTTTTATTTTAAATAAATTATTAGTAATAAACTTATTTTTCTAAATCTGTGACTAATAATTTGCTATTTGATATCAATTTCTCCTCTACAAAAATATTTATATTTAGGATAGAAATATAGTATTATTTATATTGAAAAAATCGGTTGAATACGAATTCAATACAAATTCCAGCAAACTATTCTGTTATTTTTGAGGTTGGAAATGACACGAGGGTAAAGATAATCATCTTATGTATCCCATGACTTCTTAACATTATGTGGCCATATAATAGAATATATTATTATCAACGCATGGCACAAATTGGAATTTTATCAGTCCCCTTGTTTCAGTAAATCTGATCCAGTTTGCTCGTGGCACATGGATAAGGGCTTTTTACCCGTATATATATATATATATATATATATATATATATATATATATATATATAGTATAATTTCTACCCATAAACAAAAATTTGAAAAATAAAAACAAACTTATCTACATTTAAACAATAAAACGTAAATCAATGATAAATAAAATATAAAATGTAAAATTTATATAATAAATTAATTTTCCAAAATTCAATAAAAATACAAATAAACTTTCTTAAAAAATATATGTAATTACATTTGACTTACCAAATATTATCAATTACAATTTATTTTTAGTTAATTTCAAATACACCACATATGTCATTATATAACAGCTATATTGTTAAGTAAAATTTCGTTCGTAATAATCACTTTGCGTAATACATTATTTGAAAATTCAACAGAGTAATTTCATCGCATACAGTGTAGCGTCACTAATTAATTTAACAATAATTCCAAACAATATCGAGACGATCTAACCAAGGTTCCACTTGTCTAGCTTTTGCGCATCGCCGAACATGAAATTTATTCAAACATTCTCAAAATAATTGAACCACATTTTAAAACAAGTTGATTTTGAACAATTACGTTGAAAAAATACACTTGCAATCGTATTTACCATCACCACTTTTACACCTGTGATTATGTTTAATTGTAATGGGGATGGATTGGTATAAATAACGTCGGACGCGTTACCCAAATCACAGTCAGCTGCTTTACAGTCCTAGTTTTATCATCACTAGGAGGTTCAGCTAATTCCATCATGCAGGTCTTAGTAAGTAATATTTTCTTTTTAATTATCTAATAAATATCAGTATAACTAAATTCAGTTTACGAATAATATTTAATTTTTAAAATTTTCAACAAAAATATATTCCAAAACACATTAATTAATTTAAAAATTTACAAACTTTTCGATTTTAATCAAATTTAAAATATTCACAATAACCAAATGACAATATTAATATATTTTTATAATAAATTATATATTTAGATCTTGATTACTTGCTTGTTCGCTGCGGTGAGTGCCGGTTATTACGGAAACCACCATCAGCAAGCACATTTCCCAATTCACATCCCTGTCATCGGACCAAAAGGAGTTCCAGTCGAACCATTAGAAGTTGCCAATGAGCGAAAAGCTCACCTCGCCTATTATGCATACACTAAAGCAAGAGACAGTGGACATCTTCTGTCTGAAGCTAACGCCCACGTTGGATTCTCCGAACATATTCCAGTGATTGGACCATACGGAATTCCATTTGATACACCTGAAGTCGCAGCCGCTAAATACGAACATTACACCGCACATGCTAAGGCTGCATCCCGAGCATACAAATCCGGATATGGTCATGAATATAACCAAGGATACGGTCAAGAATATAGCCAAGGATACGGTAATGAATATGGTCATGAATACGGTCAAGGATACGGTCATGGATATGGTCAAGGATACGGTCAAGGATACGGACAAGAAATCGGACAAGGATACGGACATGGACAACAAGCTCACCATTACCGTAAACGTCGTGGAATCGTTGGACATTCCGGACATGGAACCACAATCACTCAACAGTCATCAGTTGTCCACCATCCAGCTCACTACGCAACCTACCATCACGAATACCCTGCAATCGGTCACGACGGACAACCATTGGAAACTCATGCAGTCGTCGCATTGAAAAAAGAACATTTCGCAGCCCATGCCGAAGCTAAGGCCAGAAATTTATTGGGACATCATGGCGCTCAGCAGAACGCTGGCTACGAACATGGATACAACCAAGGAGCATACGTATCAAACTACGCCCATGGTGCTGATAGTGGATTCGGAGGATACGGTGCAGCCAACAACCATTACGGTGCAGGTAATGCTATTGGAGCTCATGGTGCCAACTATGGATTCGGTCTTGGACACGAAACCGGTCATGTCAGCGGTCACGGAGAAGGTATCTTCTACGATGGCTCCAAAGGCTACCACATTCCTGTAATTCATGATGGAGTACCACTTGAAACACCTGAAGTAATCGCCGCCAAGCAACATCATTTCGCCGCACTCGCTGAAGCTCACAGCAGGTCCCATGCTAAACACGACGGATATCATCATTGACCTTTTTTGACTGTCGTTAAATATAAATAATTATTCGTTGTGTATATACTTCTACTTGTTTGCCAATGATTTTTTTAAAATCTTTGTTTTCTATTTTCTTTAATAAACTGATATAAAACATAATTTATTTTAGTTACTTCTTAAAGAACCTTATTACGTTTTATTTCCCTTAGATATCTTACAATAAAATGTTCTTAATATTCTTATATTTTTAAAATGATCATTGATTTGCGTTAGAAACAATTATGATACTAGAAAATAAATATATCAATCCTATACATAAAAGTAATAAATTAGAAAAGGGTTTTTCAGTTTTGTTACAATGAATATGAACAATAAATATTTCTATTAAATGAGACTTCACATACAAAATATTTTAATATGAAATATAAACACACAAATAGGGAATGAAATATCAACATTTTAAAATAAATCTCATTTTAGTAATTTAAATAATATTTCCAACTATATTGGTTTTCATAAAATACTTTTTTGAATCATTTAGTGACAAGTATTTTCAATATAAATATACTGTACAAGAATATAACATAGATTTATTTTTTAAGAAAAGATTACTTTTTATTTATACATACATACTCGTATACCTAAAATTATTTAATAAATATTTAAATTTTGATACAATTTCAAAATTTACAATATAATTTCGAACAATATAAATTCATTTTTATAAATGAATGGACACGTATAATTAAATCATTCAAAGTTTTAAAAATCGTTTTATTTCAGGCAGTTAATCACATGATTTTATTACAACAATTAATAACTGGACGTGAAATATATTTATTAAAAAATTACATTGTAATTAAACAATATTCTTTTCAACTTATATATATATATATATATATATATATATATATATATATATATATATAAATTTCAAATCTATTTAAGGATTTGACTCCTTTGTAAAATTGTACAGAATAAAAACTATTCAATCTCTAATCTTTGAGAAATTAAAATTTTATCTCATCATTCTTATTTATCTATAAGCTTTGTAATATAAAAACATTGTGATAAAACTTTGAAAAGTATTTCTCTTATCTTTTAATTCTAATGAATTAAATAATTCTATACTTTTATTACAATATTTAATAATCCTTTTATAAAATGGCAATATTCAGAATAAGTTTTTGAATATTTTCTATTTTTACTAATGACTCATTCTATGGTTGTTTCAACTAGATCAATACTAAATAAGACATATTATTTTCAAAAAGATTAATAACAGTGTCATCCTCATTTTTTTATTGAAAATAATATTCTAGAAATAATAAACCATTTTTAAATTATTGGCAGTTATATTTTTTTAAAAAACTTTGTCCACAATTACAAATTTTAATTTTAACTGACAACAATTCATTATGTATAACATTTAAAACATCTTTTTTCAAAAATTTTCTTGATTAATTTTTCACTTTTCTATTTTTAAAAATAAACTACAAAATATCCAAAATGAACATTAAATAATTTACCGAAAATTTTAGAACGAAACAGAATTCATTTCAATGAAACTAGGAAATTTATAGAAACTAACCACTCGAGTATGAAGTAAATACAATATAAATCTGAGAATCACGTCACAATTTGAAAGCAATGTGATTATAAAACGACGTAAATTCAAGTCTTGGTTTATTTGAATTCCTTAGATGCTATTTAATTTAATCGGAATTCAATTGAGAAATTACTACAAATTATTTGTTATCAAAATTCATCATGAGTGAGATATTCATTAATAACATTTTTCCCTAAAAAAATCACTATTTCAATCCGCAAAAATATTTGAAATTTATTAGTAATTATTGATCTTGAGCACTTTTTTGATTTTATTATTTTATTTGATGCTTGGAAACAACCAAGTTAACATACATATATACAAATATATATATATATATATATATATATATATATATATGTATGTATGTATGTATGTATACCAACCGGTGGAGTAGTAACATGCATCACTGCCTGTCAGACAGGAGATAACGTTCGTCTCGGATCAGAGAAATAGGGCAGACTGGGCTCTTTAACCGAAGTGAAGCAACCTGTCTAAGAAAAAAAAACCTAAATAAAAATCCTCACCACCCACCTAGTTAATGAGGTGAATATATATCAAGTACCAGGGAATAGTAACGTTTAATAAGGCTTTCATATATATATATATCCACCCCAAAATAATTTTATTATTTTAAAATGCACATAAGTTATAAATAATACAAATTTTTATACGACATATATTAAAAGTTCTGTTGTAAAAATTAAATAGTTCCAATATCAAAATATGTTTTAAATAGTACAATTTTTATATAAAATCAAATTAAACAATATTAAAATACAAATTTTACCACACTACAAAAATTTAAAAACTGTAATAATTTTTTTTCTAATAAATGTGATTTTATAACAATTTAATCATTTTTCCTACTAAAATAATGTTTAATTAATGGTTATTCTATTTAAGTGTACTATTTCCTGAATTAATTATTATTTAATTTAAAATTAATTTATACTTCTGATTTTATAATACCGATTCAGAAAATGTAATGGTCATCAAAATTACATTAATAAGAAACTTAACAATAGATAATTATTGATTTTTGTATTATATCTTAAGCTGTTAAAATCCTCTTTTGAGAAAAAAATATTTAACAACAATTCCCAACTAACCATAATCTTGTTCTATCAATAAAATTATAAAATTGATGTTCAAAATAACCACACTTTTTTTTAATAACAATAATAAATATTTTTCAAATATATATATTTAGTTAGTTTTATAAAAACGATTTGTCATAAAATGCTATATGAGATTGATTGACATATTACTATATAAGGCTATACATACCGAAATTTAATTTATACAGGGGTGGCTTAAATAACACTAATGGATGTAACCTTTAGTCGTGGTTTATATCCTTCAATCTCATGTAGGCTACTCTATATAAACATTGTGTATGATTAAAATGTGTAATTAATATT
This sequence comes from Neoneuromus ignobilis, assembly GCA_029203775.1. Classification (NCBI taxonomy): domain Eukaryota; kingdom Metazoa; phylum Arthropoda; class Insecta; order Megaloptera; family Corydalidae; genus Neoneuromus; species Neoneuromus ignobilis. Next base: position 48,372,970 of record CP092089.1, read on the forward strand.
ACACACACACACACACACACACACACACACACATATATATATATATATATATATATATATATATATATATATATATATATAACATTATTATTAAAAATTAAATTTCATATTCTAACTTACAAGGATCGTTTGATAATTATGGTAAATTTATATATTGTTTAATTTAATTAATTAATTAAATTATTTTTTTTAATTTAGTTTTTTTACTTTTTTACCATACTTATCAAACGATCTTCGTAAGTAGTTGTTTTTTAAGCGTGATAGAAATTTACATTAAAATCAATTGAAATTTATATGACGCTTAAAAAAACATTCTATATAAGTAAATATAATAATTATTTATTTAATGATACAAAAACTAACACATTATTATTATTATAGTTATTATATATAACTACAGAAACAATATATTTATTGTATATAATTATTTATAGAAGTTTGTTTGATAAAATTAATGAGATTTTATTATAAATTAAATTACTTACTTATTCATCATAAAAGACGTAAACAAAATGTTAATCATCTCTCTCCTATCAATATCATATGTGTACAATTTTAATTAAATTATTTCTATGGCGATGACAATCTTTTTTCACCAGAAACAAACTCGTGAATAATTAACAAACTTCTTGAAATAATTACAAGATTTTGAATATTTTCAATTAAATTATTACTTGTATTCGATACAAATTTTTGTCTAGCCTTTGCGCATCACCAAACGTGAAATTTATTCAAGCATTCTCAAAATAATTGTACCGCATTTTATATTAACTTGATTTTGAATAATTACATTGAAAAAATACACTTGCAATCGTATTTACCATCACCACTTTTACAATTGTGATTATGTTTAATTGTAATGGGGATGGATTGGTATAAATAACGTCGGACGCGTTACCCAAATCACAGTCAGCTGATTTACAGTCCTAGTTTTATCATCACTAGGAGGTACAGCAAATTCCATCATGCAGGTCTTAGTAAGTATTATTTTCATTTTAATTATCTAATAAATATCAGTATAACAGAATTCAGTTCATGAATATTGTTTTAATTTTTAAAAATTTCAACAAAAATATATTCCAAAACACATTAATTAATTTAAAAATTTACAAACTTTTCGATTTTAACAAATTTAAAATATTCACAATAACCAAATGGCAATATTAATATATTTTTATAATAAATTATATATTTAGATCTTGATTACTTGCTTGTTCGCTGCGGTGAGTGCCGGTTATTACGGAAACCACCATCAGCAAGCACATTTCCCAATTCACATCCCTGTCATCGGGCCAAAAGGAGTTCCAGTCGAACCATTAGAAGTTGCCAATGAGCGAAAAGCTCATCTCGCCTATCACGCATACACTAAAGCAAGAGACAGCGGTCATCTTCTGTCTGAAGCTAACGCCCACGTTGGATTCTCCGAACACATTCCAGTAATTGGACCATACGGAGTTCCATTTGATACACCTGAAGTCGCAACCGCTAAATACGAACATTACACCGCACATGCTAAGGCTGCATCCCTAGCATACAAACACGGATATGGTCAAGAAAATAACCAAGGATACGGTCAAGAATATAACCAAGGATACGGTAATGAATATGGTCATGAATACGGTCAAGGATACGGTCATGGATATGGTCAAGGATACGGTCAAGGATACGGACAAGAAATCGGACAAGGATACGGACATGGACAACAAGCCCACCATTACCGTAAACGCCGTGGAATCGTTGGACATTCCGGACATGGAGCCACAATCTCTCAACAGTCATCAGTTGTCCACCATCCAGCTCACTACGCAACCTACCATCACGAATACCCTGCAATCGGTCACGACGGACAACCATTGGAAACTCATGCAGTCGTCGCATTGAAAAAAGAACATTTCGCAGCCCATGCCGAAGCTAAGGCCAGAAATTTATTGGGACATCATGGCGCTCAGCAGAACGCTGGCTACGAACATGGATACAACCAAGGAGCATACGTATCAAACTACGCCCATGGTGCTGATAGTGGATTCGGAGGATACGGTGCAGCCAACAACCATTACGGTGCAGGTAATGCTATTGGAGCTCATGGTGCCAACTATGGATTCGGTCTTGGACACGAAACCGGTCATGTCAGCGGTCACGGAGAAGGTATCTTCTACGATGGCTCCAAAGGCTACCACATTCCTGTAATTCATGATGGAGTACCACTTGAAACACCTGAAGTAATCGCCGCCAAGCAACATCATTTCGCCGCACTCGCTGAAGCACACAGCAGGTCCCATGCTAAACACGACGGATATCATCATTGACCTTTTTTGACTGTCGTTAAATATAAATAATTATTCGTTGTGTATATACTTCTACTTGTTTGCCAATGATTTTTTAAATCTTTGTTTTCTATTTTCCGTAATAAATTGATATTATAAAACGTATTTCTCCTTATTACAACCCTTTTCTGTTTATTAAAAAAATATTATATATATATATATATATATATATATATATATATATATATAATCCTCACAAACTCCAATGATTAATGTGGTGAGTGTAATCAAGTATCAGTGAACGGCACCATTAATAAAAATCGCCTAACAGTGGACTAATATAAGCTGATTTGATATGTACATGATTTATATATATATATATATATATATATATATATATATATATATATATATATATATATATATATATATATATATATATATATACATTTCTAAATGACACCTAGCCTTATTTTGAAATTAAACATTACAAATAAAATTAAAAATTAGAAAGGTATTAAAATAAAAACTTTCTTTCGTTATCTAATAATTTTTTTATTGTTGTAATAAATTTAATTATTCATTCAGAATATATAAAATTTAATCAAATGAAAAAAATTAATAAAATTTAGTAGACTTTTCATAATTATTAACAATATAATTTCAAGCCATATAAATTTGATATTAGTTTCAAACAAATCGTACAACTTTTTACAGGATTCATATTTGTATTGCATATAATTAAGTTTTATATTTCAAATTTGGTTTTAATCTAAATAATTCATCAAAATAATCAACACAAGCACAATTTTAAGATAATTTATTTGTTAACACAACTGGAATGTTTTATTTTATATATGCAATAAATAATTTTGTGTTTCAAATTGTAATTTAAGTAATTATACTTTTCTCTTATTATATATTTAAATTTATTACATTTTTTTAATACACTGACTTACTTTCAGTAAAAAGTACTATTTAAAATAAAATATTGGAATAAAATCATAAAATTAAATATTATTACTGAACTGGTATTTTATTTTTTATGTAAATTAAAACAATTATTGTGATCTTTAACAAATAAAATTTTTAAATATTTTTAGCAAAGTAATTAGTATTATTTATTTTGTAACTGTGATAAATTCATATACTTATTACATGACAAAATGAAAATAAAGAGTTAACATCCAGTTAGAGATGGATTGAAAAAAGATACTAAATCACAAATTACTATATATATATATATATATATATATATATATAAGTAAGTTAAACAATTAGTATAGATTTTAATAACAAAAATGCTCTAACGATGATGGCATTGCTATCGAAATGTGTATCAGCCGACTATTGTTCTAAATAAAAAATGTACAATAAATGATTATTGAACACTTCATAACTATTGTGGTGTTGGGGATAAAAATTCATTTGTGTTTAAGTAATTATTGTTATTTTATTCAATATAAGAATTTTATTTAAAATAAAATAATCTAATGCATTTTTATTAAATGTAATTTCTAAAATCTATTATTTTTTTCTTAGAAAAATTATATACTGCAGTAGTAAATTTATATTTATATATATATATATATATATATATATATATATATATATATATATATATGTATGTATGTATTTATGTATAATACAATTCTAGATATTCTAACCATTTTTGTTCTTGACAACTACATACAATGTCCAAAACTTACAATTTCTATAAATGATTTTGGTAGCAGCTGTGTTGCAGAAATATAATAGTCTTCTATTGCATTTGACAGCGTTGTAAAAAGTCACCCAAACATAAATCATCTACAGATCATTGTTATAAAGTCACTCTAGTGCGAACTGTGTACACAATGTGTCATTGTACTTTTTGCAACTTCTGCGTATGAAGAGTCAATGTTTCAAACATTGTTTCAATAAACTTGCAATAGAATTGTAAACAATACAGATACGTTCATGAAGTTTCATACATACATAAATATATATATATATATATATATATAAAGGGTTTATAAAGGCTTCATAAACTTTAACTTACTATATTAATTTTGATTTAACATCCCAGTACTACATAGTTCTCCTACTTGCTTCAATTTTTTTAAAAAAATATTAGTGAATATTTTAAAATATATTTTTTTAATTATGATTATACAGGATCATCTAAATGTGACCGCTAGATTTGTATTAAAAAGAAACTATACACATGTTTCTTTTTAATAAAACACAAATCTAGGTATCATATTTATATGACTCTATATTTATTTATTATGTGTAGCATATCTAAGTTCTTAAAATTTAATTTACTTTTTATAAAATAATATGTAATTTAATATCTTCTACATTTAAATTATTAGACTTAAATTCACAAGCTTGAGCAATTTTTAAAAAAATGAATTTTTGCTAATTAATTTTTGTAATTTCCCAGTTTACTGCACAATCTTTTCTATTATAGAAATTATGAAAAAGTTTTAATTATAATACTCTCAGTCGGGATATCTCTTAATTTCTTTAAAATTAAGAATCTCTATTTTTTCTAAACTCTTCCATTCGTACTATCATTTCATTTATAATCTATTCTAATATATCTACTTAATGTTTAGAGAAATATTAAAAAAATATAGAAACAAGTTTTTTTGAATTTTTATATGAACACAAGTGACATTTGAAATCGAATCGTTAAACTAAATATTAAATTGTTAAAAAAATAGTACAATTAGAAAATTTTTTTTATATAATTGGACAAAAAAATAATTTTTTCGATTAAAAAAGACTTTATATTTTATTTAGCTAATTATTTGATTCAGATATATATTTAAATTCTTCATTTTTTGTATGCAGAATAAAATAAGAAAAAACTATTCTTTAATCAAATTCTGTCAGTTGAATACCCTATACACACTTCAAAATAAAATTTAAAATTACGAATATCCACCTTTCAGTAATATTTAATTTAATTATAAGCATATTGTTTATAAATAAATTTTATTTACAGTACATTTTTTTAAAAAAAATCTTAATTAATTTTCTAAAATAATTCATTTAAAAAAATGATTTATATGAAGACTGTAAATACATGAAAAATGATATCTCTATACAGCAAAATAGTTACAAGCAACAAATAAAATTAAAAATCTATAAATGAAACACTATTAGATCGAATATCAATATTGCACATCCATTTATCCCGATTAATGTATCTCTATATTCAGGTTACATTTATACTTGTTAACAAGAAAAATCTTGGACATTATATATATATATATATATATATATATATATATATATATATATATATATATATATATATATGTATGTATATATGTATGAATGTGTGTATGTACGTATTCTTCTGTTACCCCATATTTATAATAAGAAAGACTTTTAGACGACATGTGAATGAAATGCATAACACATAGAGGGAGAGTGCTAAAGTTTTCTACGTTATTGATTGAAAGTATTTTAGCTACGTCCCCTCTATTTAAAAAAGTTTTATACACTATAGACACACGATAACGAGAATTTATTATATTTTATGTGTTATACATCGTCCCATTGTGCCGGTTTTACCGTATATGTCTCTTTATGATTTATGAGTAGAGAAAATGGTATTTGAACGTTGTAGTTCTTTGTTTTATTTTTATATTCCAAGGATGTTGATAATTGTTTTCTATTCGAATTCCAAGATTCTTTATTAACTATATATTCGTCTTTAATAGGCTATTATATTAATATCGATTTAATAATAAGAGTCAGAGATAGTTTTAATTTTTTATATAAAAGAGAAAAATACAATTTCCAATTTTTTAATATAATATGAAATCTCGTTTCTTATTAGAACTTTTCTTAAGATATTCATTACTTGTATTATCAATATTATTATAATTTAAATAATAATCTTTTTAAAAAAATTATTAATATTTTTTTTATTACATATTTTAAATTTTGTTCTTTTTAATTGCATATATAATTTTTCAAATTTCTAGTTTAAAATATTATTTATTTGAAAATTTAAATCTTTCTCTCTCATATATATGTACGTATGTATAAATGTGTGTATGTATATATTTACTATTTTATTAAAAAAATGTTTTACATTTGAGATTGTATACTCATAAATTATTCATAAATGTTTTCATACATTGCATTTGAAAAAATTGTACATAACGTTATATATTGTCATTAAACAAGGATCAAACTATATTGAAAACAAATACGTTATAGATTTTCCTATAATATACTCAAGAAACGAATAAAATGTCTGTAGACTATAAATCTATACGGATGTAAATGTAATAACAGACGCAAAAATGTCAACATGTATTCGTTTTTCTTTTCAAATAGAAAAAAATAAAGATAGATGTAACATTTGAATATTTGTAACTAGCAAAAAGAGAAAATATATATATAAAATTGTTTTGATTCCGTATAAGTTTTTTTTCGAAATAATATATTTTTTAAATATAGACACGTATTTTCAAACTGACTGAATGAATGGATGTGCTGTTTCGTTTCCTGTGTGAAAAATATTACAAATATACTGTTAAAGACTATCTGCATTTTTTGTTCGATTTGAATTTATCAGAAATATTTTTGAAAGTCAATATTTAAGTTTTTTTTTCTTGATGATACAAATAGTGATTATAGAATAAATATAGGATTATCCAAATAAGACTGGATGATAGTAAAGGTTAGTGTATATTTAAACTTTTTAGTCTCATTTGAGTCATCTATATATAAAAAAATGTATATGAATAATAAAAAATAAAATAAAATTTTATAACAAAAGTCAGTATCAAATATTTTATTTTCATTTCATAATTGATAGTTTTAATACAATTTTTCCAAACGAAAATTAAAACTATTAGACATTTTCTAAAATATTAATTTTATTTATTTTCAAGATCTTAATTTTAATTAATAGCATGTAGTTATTCTTTAGTTTACTTTATTTCATGAAGTACATAAAGAATATTAATGTAAGTTTTTAATTTTTTCTCCATTATTTAATAACATCCAAAAATTTAGTTCAATTAATTCATTTTTTATAGATCAGAATTACAAATTAATATTTAACGTTGAATTCTGAAGATAATAAAATGATTATCAAAATTAGTAAAAAATAAGCAATAAATATTAATTAAACATTTTTATAAAATAGTAAGGTAATTAAAATTCTAATTTAAGAAATCTATATTTGAATTTTATAGATGATTAACTATGTTAACACTAGAAAATTTCATCAAAATATATAATTGATTGATATTCACCTTATCTGTCCTAAAAAGGATATCAAAAAAGGTAATTCAAGTGAATAATGAATATTTTAGGAAGAAATCAAATTTTTAATTGAAAATTAATTTCTAAAAATAAAATTAGCTATAGTAGTTACTATAATTTTAAAAAATGATCTCTCAATTAGCACAAGTCAAAAGTATTACAAAATAAGGAAAGGAATTAAATTACATAACCTAGATTTAACTTCTCATTGATTTTCAATAAATTCGAAGACATTTCTAAATTTTTCTAACATATTTTTAAAAAATAAAAATAATATTTTTAATATACCTACTACTCATTGATTAATGAAATTGAGGAACAAAAAATTCTACACAATTAGCAATTTTTGAATTTTTTTAAATCGTTTGTGATTCATTTGTAAAAATCAGTTTGTTCATAATATATTAAATTCACTTTTTTCATATCAATTCTACATAAATGCAGTTCAATATTTACAATTTATTCGTAAATATTATTTATGTGGTAAATATACATAAAAATTATCTCTAGTGTTTATCAAATATTTTTAAATAAATATTTAATATTAAAATATATATATATATATATATATATATATATATATATGTATGTATGTATGTATGTATGTATATATAAATTTCACAAATACATGAACGATCGAATTGAGATAAGCTAAAAATTTCCATTTGCAAGAATATCAGAATAAATTGCATGTCTACCGTGTTATGATCGACTCCGTTGAGTAAATAACTAGAGAGACAGGCTGTTGCAAGAGAACTAAAAGATTTGCAGAACGTTGTTCATTGAAGTGACTGCTTGTCTGAACGATAAGAGACCGTTAAAAGATTGCTGTTGGAATTGTTCCCGACATGCGGGCTAACATGTTAAGTCTCATTTTAGATATCTCTTGCTCAGATTACCAGCGCAACGGTGTTACCGTGAAAAATACTGATTGTCGTGATGATTATTTCCGAGCCTCGACTTACGAACACACTTTATTATAGATTTTGTCTGTTGGGAAACATTGAACAGATATCGAAGATTATTTCATGCATAATGTATAAAATCGAACTAGTGTAAAACTGTAGTTTAATTTTATCTTTACATGTGAACAAACAATTTATATATATATATATATATATATATATATATATACACACACACACACACACATATATATATATATATATATATAGGTGTTTTCTTAAGCGTGATAGAACTTAAAATTTAATCCCTATCGAAATTTCTATCTAACCTTACCTTTGTATATATACATGTATGTGTGTATGTATATATAAAAGTATGATGAAAGGTATTTTTAGGTTAGATAGAACTTTCGATAATGATTCAATTTATATATATATATATATATATATATGTATTTTTTAGTATTTTTGAGTTTCTTTTTTTCAATTAAAGAAAAATTAATTCATTGCTTTATCTTCAATAATATATTTATGTTAATAATAATAATACATGATAATAATTTTCGATAATAAATCCATAAAATATATTACCTGCTTTAACTTTTGAAAAAAAATGTATATGTGGTTAAATTCTTTAAATAACATTATTATTAACCAAATTAATATAAATTATTTCTAATTGCTTACGAAAAACTTTATTAAAGATCTTTAAAAAAATAAATAATATCTAATTAGCCACCCTTACCAAAACCATTTGATACATTTTCGAACTAGAATTATTAAATGAAACTAAAATCTAAACCAGCATCATTTTTTATTAAAAAAAATATTTAAATCACAATGTTTTTTTATAAAAGTAAAATTTTCATTTTATTTGGAGTTTTCAATTAAAATCTTTGGCTGATATAAATTCTAAATTTAAATCTAAATTAATCAAATTTTTGTTGAACAAATTAAAAGAAATCTTAAACAAATATCAAATTTTAATACGAAAAATTCAAAATATATATCTTCTTTTTATTATATCCTAATTCAAGATGTACTATAACCACTTTTCATGGACCCCACATATAAATTCTTCATTTAACCTGTGAAACTACTTATAATTTGTCGAAGTCATACAATAATCATGTCAAGACTGCATCCCCTAAATAAGGGGATAGTCGTCATAGAACAGATATGTATTCATATGATTTTCAAGGCAGTTTTTTTGGATAATACGTTTAAGATTTTATTATTTTTGTACCATTTTAATATACATATATATACGTGTGTGTGTATATATAATTTTTAATGAAATGTTAAATATTAAAAAATATTTTTTAAATTTATTTTAGCATATTTTTTATTTGTTATATTTTTAAATTTACTTTTATTATTAAAATATATAAATATTTATAATATAGCATAAAAATAAATTGATAATAAATAAATATCAAATGTGTCGAAAATATACAAATTATTTTTTTATTTAACATGTAATTATTTTTTACTTAAACAATTTTATATAGTGTTGTTTTCTAGAAAATCATAAATAATATAAAAAATAGACAAATAAATATATAATAAAACTTCCAAAAATAATATAATATATTATAACAATAGCTGTAACAATTGTCAGAAGAAACTAAGCTTTAAACTTTCACAAAAACAACATAGATATACATTTATACATCACCTTACACGTACAACAACACGAATAAAGAGGATAATAGATAAACTGGTAGAAATTCATGACTGCTACCGAGCTTCAGGTCAAAATGATATGTATATTACTGTACTATAATATGATTCTCTCGACTTCTTATCTCGCATGAACGAATTCTAGTTTAGATTAGCGAGAAACAGCAATAATTCAAGGATGTAGAATCTCTAGAATACACCATATGGTTGCACAATTGAATTTAACATGAACACACAGAAGATAAGACTATCTATTTTAATAGATGTTTTCTGTCTTCAGTTCAATTCAATCGTTCTTTTTCTATTTATTTTATTTATACCAATTTTAATTTTTAGTAAGAACGAATAATTAACTGATTTTAATTTAACACAAATTAATTTTAACCTTCAACACTACAATATATGATAAAGTGTTCAATAATCACTAACTGTTCACTTTGTTGTTCATAATAACAATGGATAATGCGCATTTCGATGACAATGCATCATCATCAGAGCCTTGTTCTATAAAATCTAGACTAATTGTTTAAATCTATTTATATATTTTTTATGTATTTTAATATATTTAAATATTTTAAATATAATTTTAGTGTTAAACACCAAAAATTGGCATCAGTATTTAATAATTCCCATTTATATATATATTTCTACAATTTTTTTCAATATTGATTTTCTATTTCCTTTTATATATGATTTTTCCTGCAGTGAGATAAATCAACCACTTCTTCTATAGAAACCAGATTATTGCAACTATCCCTGAAATTGTAATAAGTTTTTCATTTCCCACCTACTTTTCATATCTAAAAAATATTCTTTTATCTATCAACTAAGGATATTTTTTAAGGATTACAGGATTCTTTGGAAGATTTCAATATTTACAATTTTAATTTTTTTTTTATATATGTCTAGGTTTATTAATTGTTGGACATTATTAATCTAAAATAAAAATAACTATTTATATTTATATTTGACTATTCATTTGAATATAAAAATGAAATACATATTTATAATCGTCAATTTTCTTAAACTGTCTGATTAATGTTATAATAATTCCATTTATTTTTCCAATTATTTAATAATTATTTCTGATATTATCATCAACTAAAACATTTTCAAATTTTCACTCGACGTTCAATTTTGCTAAACTGTAACAGTTATCCCAGGTCTATAAGTGCAACGTCGGTCTCAATGCAGTAGGTAAGAGATGCTGCGAACATTCAACTATAATGGAAAATTATGTACAAGATTATTATCTAATGTGCTCGCTCACGATGTAAGGTTAATATAATGAGGAAGTTTATAACGTGCCTGCTGGTGTTTAACTATGCTTCTTATGTGTGATTCAAACATTTTGTATAAACTAGAATGTAAGGAAAATTTATTTCCTTTATTATATTGTTTATATTTCATTTAGTTTAACGCATTTATTAAATATAATAAGTAGGTCACCTATATACACCCTCGTGCATATAATTTACATAATTACAGATTATGTACATATTTTAATTTTATTGCAACTATTAAGAAATGTTAAAATTATCTTTTTCTAAACACTAGTTGTATAAATTCCATTATTCCATTTCGTTTGAATTCCAATTTAGAATTCGAATAGAAATCTTTATAAAAAAATAAATATCTTTACACGAATCATCATATTTTATCGAAAATTACATCGTATTATTGTCCGTAGGTCTTCTTGTACAACAATAATCTTTTCCTATGTTTATTTTATGTATTTGTAGTATTAGCATATTTTCAATTTATGTTTGTTCGATAATCCGTTACAATGATGAGATTAAAACCGAGTAAAAATTCCGTTGAAGCATATACAGCACCTAATAAGGAAGTAAATAAATCACAAAACATGCGCGCGCACTTTCATAAAATTTATCACGATTTTCCTGTAATAACACGACAATGAACTAGCAGCTTGTTGGGGTCGCGTTACAATCTTAACTACTATAACAATATGACACATACATACATACACATTATTAAACAGGAACGGCATCAACATATCTCTTAAATATAAACGTGTTCTATTTCTCTCATACGTTAGGATATGATCATGACAATGGGATTTTTTTTCTTCTTTTTCGTATCTGTAAGTAGCAACAAAGCGCACGTCTTGGATATCTTTAATCTGTTGTGTAGGAGCACGTTTTTTTCTATGTCATCTTAACGAAGAACATAGTACGTTTGTTGTTATGAAATTTATACATATACACAGATGGTTGGAGGCTAGTGACCACTTTCGATTGTTGGTACGAGAATTTGGCTTAAAAATATTAACATAATTCAATTCAAAATTCTGATTACACTCTTCAAGCTCAATTAATATATATTAATATTTAAAATGAAATAAACAGGACAAGTAATAAATATATAAAGTGTGTGTGTGTAATTTTTTTTCTTATATTTACAAAATTCAATCTGAAAACGAAGTAAGGTATTATCCGATTAAATTTTCATACGATTAAAAATATCATTAAAAATTTAATCACAATTTCTTAGTCGTAAAACTGATAAAAAATCTAATAACTAAATTTTCATCTAATTAATCATCTGACTAAAAAATTAATCATGTTATTTTAGTCGTTTTTAACTAAAAAAATAATCTGATACAAATTTAGTTGGATAAAAATTTAATTGGATAAAAAATATATATAAAAAAAATCTAAAGTTTTTTTCTTCTCTTATGTATTTTCTTTTTCTTCGGAAATGAATTTCTTTGTTAAACAGATTTTTTCCCATTTCACTATCTAAAATATGGGATAAAAAGTGTAAATGAAACCCTTACTTGTCTTTTATTTTAATTTTTTTATATACTCCTGTGAAAATAATTTAAAAATTATTATATTTCATTATTAATTTTTAAAATTCAATTTCATAGAAATTACAGATTAAATTTCATTCAAAATTATTTATAATTTATTGAAACAAAATCATTTTATTTGAACATTTAATTTTGAAATTTTAAATTATTTTTCATGACGATTTATTTAGTAATCATATTCAACTAATATTGCACAATTTTGAATATTCAAATCAATCGTTTTATTAATCGCTTAAAATCGATTGACGACTAAAAAATCAATCACGACGTACAATTAATTTTTTAGTCGTTAGTCATCAATTGATTTTAAAACGACTAATTTCAAATCAATCGCTTGAAACGACTAATAAATTAATCATAATTAACGATTAATTATACATAACTAAAATTTTACTCGTTAATCGTCCATCGAATAATTTTTGCCCTACTCTGTCTGAAAGTTATTTTATCCTTTAATATCTATCAATAATTCAGAATTTCTTTTTCTCATACAAATAACTCAGTATCTTCCTTTTTTTAAAAATTGACAATATTTTTTCAAAACAAAACTGATTTTTAAGTATCTTTCTGTTTATATTTTTTATATCGTTATATTAAGCATAATATTTATATATGATAAATATGTATGTCATTGGAAAATAATTAATACTATTTTTCTAAATTCATCTCCAATAAAAAATATATAGAATCATCCAAATATGATGCCTATATTTGTATTTTATTAAAAATGAAACATGTATATTAGGTGGTGTATAGGGAAACATGTGTAAATTTTCTTTTTAATAAAACACAAATCTAGGCGTCACATTTGGATGACCCTATGTATTAAATTTTAATATAAAAAAATTACATAATTGAAAAGAGAAGACTGAATGACTTTCATAAACCCTATAAATATTTTTTTTTATATGAGTAGAATATATGGTAGTCCAAATAACACTGAGTGATAGTAAACAATAAAAAATGAAAGGATGTAGACAAACATTTACTTACTTGAATATAATTATAAAAATCTTAATATTCGAAATTAATTTTTATAAAACCAGTCAGAGCTTAATATTTGTCATGCATGCATTTAACAATTTGTCTGATTGATTTACTCTGCATTTACGACCCTGCTTTCAACACTGGTCCATAATTATTAGAATTGCAATATCATCGGGCAGACGTCGCACTTAAAACATAGAGTTACGATGTCTAGTCTACAATTATACTATGTTATTGTAACGTATGTCGGTAACGTTAAATCATTCTCCGTTATTCTAGCTTTACATTGAAACTGCATTAACTTTCGACCGGTATTAGTGTACTATTCGTCATATTTAGGGTGATATTTGTGTAGAAATTGGGGAAATGATACGTGATATATGACCTGATTGTTAGTATGGATGATCGTGCATATTTGTATTCAATGAAAAATATATGATTTATGTTTTATTTGCATTCTATATTTAATTATAGTAACGGATATTTCCAGACCGTGTATCATTTTATAGATTTTATTACGAGTTTATATTTTTATTACCGTCGATTTAGTTTAATACGTATACTCGTTTGTATTTACAGACATTCTCAACAAATAAAAGATCGAAAATAAACATAAACTAGATATTGTACTGAATACAAAAGTGAATATTATTCGAACAAATATAATAAATATGCAAATAAATATTTAAACAAACGTATCTATACATCAATATCCAATACTGATTTATTGAATTAAAATCAATGTGACAATTTTACTATTGTATTTTTAACTTGTGCATGGATAATTTTTTTTATCTTAAATTTATCATAATATAAATCTATTAACTCTTCACTACAAAATTTCAAGGCTAAAATACATTTTTTTATTTGGATTACTTAATTTTTTTACAAATTTTTTATTCGACTTGATATTATATAAAAAATAAAAGACCAAAATATTATATTTTTATATAAAAATAATCCTTTATTAGTACTATTTTAACATTCCATGGACAATATTATACCACTCTATCACTTATTGCATCCTTAGTGAGATATCATTATAGAATAATTCATACTCAGTACAAGGAATTTATGTTTAAAAAAACTTTTTTTATTCTATGTGTTTTAAAATTTAGTTTCTCCATAGAAATGTCTAGTCTCTTCTATATCTAAACTCTTCTCGTTTTGATATTAAAACAAATTCACTTCAATTCAAATAAATCACTTACTCCAACTCAAAAAAAATTTAAGTATTTAATAATCATTTATTATTTATTTTATTTGATAATGTGAATTTCTAAAAGCATGCCATCGTCATCCAAGTAATGATACTAAAATATATTTATTAATTCAACACTCAAATGATCACAAAAAAAAACAATCCAAGTGTGTATTATCAGAAAAAAATTAACAATAAGTGATTATTGAATACTTTTATAAAATCTTAAGATGTTAAAGTGAGATCTTTAAAAAAATTCTCGATCTATAGCATAAATTACCATGCAGTAAAAATTAAATTATAAAATTACAAAAAATAGGTTTAATATTTCACAACTTACTCAAGCTTGTAGTATTCTTTATTTCGATATATTTGAATTATTACATCTTTTAGTGGGTCTTATAAACTCAAAAATATAATAATTAGTAAAAATCGTTTTTGAAACCATTCTCTTTGTATTTACAGTCTTGAAGAAATAAATCATTATTTTATTTGATAGAAAAAAATAAAGTATAAAATATTTTTCTTATTTTTGTAACAAACTTAGGGATTGATGTAATTATAATTGTATTTAATGAAAATATCAAATCAATAGTTAATTAAAATCGAAACAAATTTAATTATTTTTTGAAATTTAATTTTCTAAGGATAGTTCTGTCTTTAGTTAAAGAACAATAAATTATTTATTTATTCTAAAATTGGATAGTTTATAATTTAATGAAAAACATAAAAAAAACTATAAGTAATTTATTTTCTGTTCGTTAAACTCAGCAATAAATTACAAAGATAAGAGTCGCAAACAAGCATCTATACGCATGAATAATACAAAACGAAGGACCATGTGTTATAAATTCAATTCACGATTTTCTTTCCTTTGAAAATTATTTAGCGCATGACCGAATATTACTTATTATCAATAATATATATATATATATATATATATATATATATATATATATATATATTAAAAAAAAATCGTTAATGGTTCAATCTTCTTTAACATTCACAACAAAATCGACGGGAGTTATTTAATTGGTGTGCTTGAACGATTACGAAAGAGAGCCCCCCTGTCGTACAGGGACCCAGACCGTTTGTCGATGACATATTCTGATTGAATTTCGCGCTCGCTTCACTACACAGAGACCATTATCTATCTGTATGTGTATTCCATAGATATCATCTTTAGCCGTGACTCATTCTTTTCATTTGGTGTATTTATGCATCGATGAATTCTTCATAGAGATAAATATCGTATCGTATATCCTAGTCTACGTCAATATGCTGATGAGGAAGCAATAAAATCAAACGTTTACATTTTTCCTCCGAATCAAACGATGTTCTTCCACATGTTCTGAATTTGTACTGAAAAATTGTAAAAAATAAGAATGGCCATTCGTTCGTTCTAAACAGACAACAAAATAAATTAACATCATTGAATTTCAAATTGTAATTCGAAATTAATATTAATTATTATAACTTAATTCCACTTGGAATTAATACTCATGTGTCATCAAATACTTCTCATTACTAATTAGGTTTAAAAATGATATTAACATACAAATTATGAAATATAAAAAAAGTCTTAGAAATTAGGTACTCGATTGCTAATTTTCTAGTCGATGTAACATAACCTCATGTATACACATTTTCAAGTACTAAAATAAAGTATCAAGTAAAATATAATTAAAATGGAATTAGATTCGTTCCAAACGATGAAGCAAATCTAATTATTACTTAACTTTCGTCAGACAAGTTATTTTCAAAGTTGTTAGCATAATTCATATCAATTAATTAAGGCCTTTACAGAGAAAGGACATGGAAATGAATACGATACGGTGTTAATAAAATCAATTAGAACTTTGGAAATTTCTGAAAACGACAGATAAAAGGAACGGATATTTTGTTTCACTTGTTAAAAAAATCCACCAAATATAATTATTGCAATAAAAAATTAAGATATAAAAACTTATAAAATTATTTATCAGCATTAACAGAAAAGTAATATTTGTTGATGAAATTATATGAAGAAACAAGAATGATGAGATTCAAAAATAATTTAGCTCTAATTTCATAATAAAATCAGTAATATATATGTATATCTATAATTCTGTGCCCGGATGTTAATTCCATTGCAATCGAAATTCATATTAGCTGATAAATTATACAATAATTGATTATTGAACATTGTTATAAAATCTGGTCCTATGATATGAGTGAATAATATATTTATGTGAAAATAAATCAACTATTGTACAATATGGAACTAATAGAGTAAATATTTTTTATCCATTTCACTAAATTCATATTTTGTATAAAATAATGATACATTTTCAATTTTCTTTTTTGATAAAAATTGTTAAAAATTAATATTGAAATTTTAAAAAATCATCATTTATATTTATTTTCCTTTTTGTGTATTAATCAAATTTCTATATTAATTATGATTACTTTGATTTTTACCAAATATAATTTCTGTTCTCTAATATTCTTCTTGATATTTAAATAATTAAATAAAAAAAATCCTTAGAATAATTATTTTTCAATTAAAAACTAAATATTTTTTAAAATGATTAGGTCATTTTACAAAATAATATATATTCAAAATAAGATTTTAATTTATTTTTACATTATTGTATTTATTTAATATACTTTATGTTTAAATAATTTAATTAAAGCATTTTATTTTATACACATATTTTTTAAGTAATATGTTACAATTTTATACACAACGTTTGTGAACTCTTGTATATTTTTACAATTTTAAGAAAAATAGAAATTATTACGTAGAAATATTGATAAACATATATAAATCATAATTTATGATAATATTAATTTATAAACTAATAATTGAAATGAAAAATAAACAATTTTGTTATATCATCCATAACTTTTATCAAATTTTGAAGGTTACTCGGTTATTTTCTTACTTATAACATTTATATACATTATTTATCAGCTGATACAAATAATATCAACAATTGTAAAAATTTATATATATATATATATATATATATATATATATATATATATATATATATATATATTAAAGTAATTACGTCAATCTAAAAAAAATCGTATCTTTAAATATTAAAAAAAAATTCTCCCGTCATTACTGTACATTCAATTATGTAAAACATAAAAATCAATGCCATGTACATTTATACAGAAAGGTCAGATGTGTTATTATTCAAACTATAATAATTTACACACAATATCTAATCGAACATTTCAACCATCATAGAAATGCAAAGTATAGACAGTTATGTTTTGTGAGTTGATTAAAGAACTTATATAATTTTTTTTTGTTGATATTTAAATGTTGAATAAAATGAACAAGTTGAAAAACATGAGTATAAAATGTATTTATTATTATTTTTATTTTATTTTATATCAATATTCAATAATTCCAATTTGAACCAATCATTTACATTACTTGTATATTTTATTTAATTTTAACATTGAATAAGTGAATGTGTGTTTGCATATAAAAACATTAATGAAATAATTATAAAATATTTTAAAAAATGCACAGATTATCTAAACACATTCGATAAATATTGAAAAAATAACAATGTTTTTTTTGTTAGAAAATAGTTAAAAATTAAATGAGGTAATTATATCAATCATTTACACTGGGATTTATTTTTAATTATTGTTATTATTTTATTGACATACTCAATTAAATTTTTTTTTCTAATTTTGATAAATTAATTTACTGTCTATTGATATGATATTATATATTTTCTTAATTTGAACAATTTTTTACTACTTTATAAAATTTTATAATTTATATCAATAAATAAGTAAAAAAAAAATAAATTAAATTCTGGTTAAATTATTGTTTTTTAAATAATATAATTATATTAGTCAGGAAATAAATGTATGATTAAATTTCATTTAATTTTTTTAATTTTAATATAAATATATAAATTGTTATTTTTCTCGACATAATAAAAAATATACTTATAAATTAATTCAGACAATTTACTAACATTAGAATTATTTTTAAAACATATTTTCACTTGAATATTATTTGTAAACTTGTTTTTATTTCAACTCATATTGATTTGTATGCTAAAGGTATTTTATTGAATTTTAAAAAATGATAAATTTAATAATAAAAATATTATTTATTAAATTCGAAATAGATATTATAATTTTAAATAATTGTAAATAATTGACAAATAGATAAATGAATTAAAAAATATTTTTAATTTTATTTGAAAGATTATTTTTGTTTGTATTCATTTTACTGAATTTGAAATACATATATTTTTTAATTATCTTAAAAAAATTCCTAATAAGTAATTTAATAAAAAAATATTCTTAATTTTATTTGCAAGCTTACTTTCATTTCCATTGAATTTCTTTTAATATTTTTATACATAAAGTATTTATTCTAATACATTTTTAAAAAATATTTTTGATGAAATTATATTAAAATTTTAATATAAACTAAAATAAGAAAATGTATTTTATAAGTTTAAAAAATAAATATGTCTATTTATTAGAATAATAAAACTAGTTTTAATTAAATTTATCTCTAATAGTTTTTATTAAAATAAAATTACAATATATTATTGTAATATAATTTTTTAATTTTATTATTTTTAACCAATAATTTACTACTGCCATGTAAAATAGGTCAATAGTTATTTCTACAAAATATTGATAATTTTAAAATATTTTTTTATTATAAAAATACTATTCCTAATATTTTTTTATATAAATGAAAGGTTATTCTAAATACATTTTTTTAAAAAAAAATTATGTACATTATAATTCTATTATATGTTTTATCTTTTTAAAAATAAATAGCTAACATACATACGTATAAAAAAAATACGGTCATATTTTATGTAAATATATTTAAAAATATCATTTAATCAATCTATTTTAATTATCTTTTTTGCCATTTTTATGTTTTAAAATTATACCTCGTGAATTTAAATATATTAATGTTTTTAATTTAAATATAATATATATATGCATGTGTGTGTATGTGTGTGAAATTTTATATAAGGTATTTATTTAAAAAGTCCTGTATGTCAAATAATAAATGAAATTTGTTTATTTTTAAATTTATGATGATATTAAATATTAACATATAAAATATACATAAAATAAAATGTCATATGACATATATATATATATATATATATATATATATATATATATATATATATATATATATATGTATATAGACATTTATAAATGTTATATGTGTACGTAAATTTTTATTTCGTAAAAAAGTACAGACTTACATTAATAACAAAAAAAATGTAGCAAGAAGCTCAACTTTTAATATACGTAAAAATATTTTTTTCTTTACACCGAGTGTCATGAAACATTTATAATTTATATACGAAATTCTCATTACATATTCTGTGCAGGTATAAAACAATGGGAGAGAATAATAAAGTACTATTCCACTGCCCCCGTACCGGAACTACCACGTTGTGATCATATACCACCAAAATATGCGGTAAGTACATATATATGCGTAAAGAGAAACATTTGTTATCTTTGAGAAAATCCATTCGAAATGATCTTTTGTTATGGCATCCTGATCAGACCGGATATACTTGAATAGCCAATTCGTTAAAAAAATGTCGTCGTCACGCGTGCCACATAAATTTCAAAAACCACATTTAAACGATTCATATGTATTCTAATATGTATAGATGTTTCTTGATGAAATTCGTACCGAACGTGTGTCCTCTTTCACTTCGTGTGTTATATTTCATTTCAAGTGTTCTGTCAACAGGGATACTAAATATAATAAATGTATATACTTTTTTAATATAATACACTGAATGCTCATATAGGTATCCATAACTGATGTAATATATTTTTTATTTAAATAAATACATTTCAAAATTTACATACTTTCAACATTTTTTTGATATTTAAATATTTCGTACGTGAGATATAACAGAAATATCAAAAAAATGTCTTTCGCAACAAACACCTATTATTATTACTAATTATAATTGTTTTTCATTTTTTAGCTAAATTCACTTTTAAAAATATATAACATTTCCAATATAAACATAAAATGTATTTCATTACATTATGGTAATAATAATTATTAAACCTTATATTGATATTTTAATAAAACACCAATTAATAATATTTTTTTAAGAAAAAAATTAATTTGTGCTGTACTATTTATGCTGATTAACCAATTTAGTCATGGACAGATAAAAAAATTTTAAAAAAAAAACAGTAAATTTCGATAAGGTTTTCACACAGTAATAGACTGATAAAGGCTTTTATGATATTATATATATATATATATATATATATATATATATAGAGAGAGAGAGAGAGAGAGACCCAAATGAGACTAAAAGGCTTAAACATACATTTACTTACTGATTATCATTTATTATTTATTATCCCTCAATTTCATTTAAGTCATCCTGCATACAAATATATATATATATAGAGAGAGAGAGAGAGAGAGAGAGTGAGAGAGAAAGAGAAGGGAGGGAAAGTCATCCAAATGTGATGCCTAGATTTTTGTTTTATTAAAAAGAACTATACACCATCCTATACACATGTTTCTTTTTAATAAAACACAAATTTAGTCGTCACATTTGGATGACCCTATATATATATATATATATATATATATATATATATATATATATATATATATAATCTTTAATTGTTAATTATTTATCATCTTTTTTAAAACCCCTTGAATAATTAGGTAATTATTCAGAATTACATTCTTATTAAAATCATATTTTCTAACGAAATAAATTAACTATAAAATATCCTGAAAGGCAAAATATAATTACAATAATTAAATAACATTTTTTTCTTCTAAACGCTTAATTCCTAAATATAATGCACTATTATCAACACCACAACATTTTGATAAATATTGAATAATTATTTTTATAATTACATAAATTAGTTATTTTTATCATTCAATTGTATAGTATCTGCGTTTAATTAAAAAAAAATCATATAACTATAAATTATTTAAAAAAATAGCACATACTTAGTAACAGATAAAGAATACTGTAAATAAAAAACATTAATTTTATTTCGACTTTATCAGTGACAGAATTTATATTTATACAAAAATGGAAATGTACTTAGTTTGTTTTCAATTTTTCTAATGGTCAACCATTTGACATGATTGAAAACAATATGTTCAATACACGACCTGCCTCTACAATCTATTGACTTTTTTTAATAACACACCTTTTAACTCTTTGTAATAATTCAATATTGATTTCAATTCTATCGTATAATCCATAATGTGATTGACCGATTACATGTACTTGAAATAAATCGTTGACCTAATGATAATATTTCACTCGTGCTAATTGCTTTTTTATGTTATTTAATTTTTTATTACTGTTATTGAATATATATATATATATATATATATATATATATATATATATAATTTTTATCTATTTGTATTTTTATATACAATTTATTTCCACATTTTAAATACATACATATTTTGCAACATATAAAAAATATCTGATATTTAAAACGTTGATTAATTATTACATTATTTAATATACAGTACTAATTGTGAAATTATTCACATTTTTTATGGAAATTAATAAATATCTTCATTAAAAACATTGCATTTAGTTATCATTATTCATTAACATCTTTCTATTTAAAAAAGAATGGTGTTCTACCTCCACCTCTACGTTGATGTGAAAAATTTTGAATTTAAGTTTTCCGAAAATTATGGAAACACAAATTTTATGAAATATTAAAATTAACAATAAATGAAAAAAACTAGATTTTCAGGTAGACTTTTGTACAGATTTTTGAACAAAATTAATTTTTATTAAAATATATACATTTATATATATATATATATATATATATATATATATATAATATAATAAATATTATCTATACAAAAGTATTAACATGGCTTTGTTGTTTTATTTTTTATAATTTATTTACTTTGTTAAATAGAAGCAAATTCAAAGGTCCACAAATGAAGTGAATGGTAGACGAGTAAAGTATTTAAAAAATCGTTCTGTGATCGAAAACTCAATTCTAATTATTGATTATTTTTAGTTTATAACTAATCTTTGGTTTTACATGAAAAAAATTGAGAAAAATGTTGAGAAATTTTCCATTGTATATGAAATGTTGATTCGTTTTCATGAGATTTTAAATTGATTCATCATAACTTTATAGAAAAAATCGAAGATGTTGATTTTTCATGAAATTTTCCATACTATAGGTCGTTGTTTTTTTCAGGCAAAAAATTGAAAATTTTAAAAATCACTACAAGTCGTTCTTTTTTATTAGAAATCGATTAAGTTAGTAAAAAAAATCGTTTCCTGACATAAATAACATTTACTATTAAGAAATACGATTTTTTATCCAAAAATCGATTTTTGATCATTTTCGTTTTTTCTTCGAAATTCAAAATATAAAAAAAAAAAAAATTATTTACATTACAACATCAAATTTAGATAAAAAAATTAATTGTATAGGCTCTAGGATATATTTTCAGTAAACAATAATAGACATTTGAATCTATATAAGTGATCTAAAATGAACACTATTCATTTTCATTCAGTTGAGTAACTAAATGGCATGTAATGAGCATAATTCAGAGTTTTTCTAAATAAAATCTGTCCTGTGTTCAAAAATAAGATTTTAATCATTGATTCATGATATTTTATAGTCTAGCTTTGATTTTAAATGAAAAAAAATGATTTTTGAGAATGTTGATTTTTTATAAAATTTTCCATACCATAGGTCGTGGTTTTTTTGAGGCAAAAAATTGAAATTTTTAAAAATCACTACAAGTCGTTCTTTTTTATTAAAAATCAATTAAGTAAGTAAAAAGTAATAGATTTTCAGCAAAAATTACATTCATTAATTAAAAATGTCATTTCTGTAGTCGAAAATTGATTTTGATCTTTTTCGATTTTTTCTTCGCAATTTCAAAAAATCAAAAATATATTTTTCTGTACTACATTATTAAATTTAAATTAAAAATTAATTGTATAGACTCTAGGACATACTTTTAGTGAACAATGATAGAAATTTAATATTATATTAGTGCTCTAAAATGAAAATTATTAATTTTTATTCGATTGAATCATTAATGACATGGAATGAGCATAACTGAGTTTTTTCTAAATAAAATCCATCCTACGTTCAAAAATAAGTTTTTAATCATTGACTCATCATATTTTATAGCCGAGTTTTGATTTTAAATGAAAAAAATCGATTTTCGAGAAAGTTTATTTTTCATGAAATTTTCCATACCATAGGTCGTTGTTTTTTTGAGGCAAAAAATTGAAAATTTTAAAAATAACTACAAATCGTTCTTTTTTATTAAAAAGCAATTAAGTACGTAAAAAATAATAGACTTTCAGCAAAAATTACATTTATTATCAATAATTATGATTTCTGTAGCCAAAAATTGATTTTTGACCATTTTCGTTTTTTCTTCGAAATTCAAAAACTAAAAAAAAATATTTATCTGCATTATATCATCAAATTTATTAAAAAAAATTAATCGTATATACCCTAGAAATTATTTTGAATGAACAATAATAGAAATTTGATTCTATACTTAATAACATTTTAACTAATTATTAATATGTTTTTAAATTTATCTGGAAAGAATTTGTAAAATTTTAAATCGATATCTAATTAATTTCTTAGAAGATTTATGGTAATAATAAATTTTCATTATAGGGGCCGAGTTATGAATCAATAATAGCCACACGTAAATCTAGATTAAATCCAGCTTTGACTACATTTTACAAGAAACCTCTACTGATTCATAATGGATATATGCAATGGCTTTTTGATTATAATGGAAAACGATATCTAGACTTTTTTGGTGGAATTGTTACAGTATCTGTCGGACATTGCCATCCGTGAGTTATATAAATCTTACCTTATTTCATTTTACAAAAAACTTGAACTACATTCACAAATACATACATGTATGCACACACACACACATATATATATAGAGAGAGAGAGAGAGTATTTTTTAAGTGCGATAGAACTTTAAATTGAATCCCTATCAAAAATTCTATCTAACGTAAAAAAATTGTAATTAACATAAAATATAATTTTTAATTCTTTAATTTCTTGTAATTAATAAACTAACAGGTAAATCAAAAAATAATATTAACTTAATATATCTTTAACATATATTCGTATAAATACTGAACGTGAATAATAGATATCTCATAGAAAAATATATTGAAACCTCCATTTTTCCCTTATTACAATATTAAGTAAATAATTAATTTGATAAAAAATGTTAACGAAATTTAAATTGAAAAATAGAAACTTTATTAAAATAATACTAATTTAATATAATATTTATTTATAATTATTTAATACTGTGACTAATTTCAATCAATAATAAATTAATATTCCTCAATATAAAATTTTATGAAAAATAAATATGATTTTTTATAAATTAATTTATTGAATTACTCATAATCTTTTTTCTAATATCTGTATTTTCATTATTTTGTAAAAAAAATCATTTACTTCAACACGTTAATTCTTTGTAATAAGTAAATAAATATAAATTACAATTGAAACCGCAAAAAAATCCTCCGTATGTAGACGAGATAAAGAATAGTAAATAATTTAAATATATTCATTTCAAACAAGTCTGTTAGGTAATAAAATCCATATTTTATAGATATACAAATACACTCAAATAAATATATGAATCAAATTTCTAGGAAAATAACATCAGCTGCCAAAGAGCAGATGAGTCAACTATGCCATACCACAAACATATATTTGCATCCACAAATCCATGAATACGCAGAGATGTTAACAGATAAATTTCCTGGCAATTTAAAAGTAAGCACTGAAATGTACATAAAATGCATAATATATAAATGAATATACATTTGTGACCATTATACTTTTTCTTGAAAAAATATATAAATATTTATTACAATTTAATACTTTGATAGACTTAATAAATTCACTTCGTTACATTAGTCTCATCGTTTAACTTTTACAAAGGTCAAACTAATTATACAATATCTTAAACCATTTTAATTAAGCAGTTTGTTTTACAACGTCTCATTTAATTACCAGTTTCTTAATGAAAACATTTTATAACATTGTCTAGTTTTCTATGTTACGATAATTTAATGTCTCATTTTCGTAAATGAGAATTAATTTCATCTTCTTATTTTCTAATATATTAACTGTATTATTGAAAATTTATAAAAATAACATAATTAATAATAAAAATCAATAATTATAGGTAATATATTTTGTAAATAGTGGTTCAGAAGCGAATGATTTAGCAATATTTATGGCAAGAGCTTATACTAAAAATCAGGAAATAATTTCATTAAGAAATGGATACCATGGTATGAGTTGTCAAACAATGGGACTTACAGCTTTAGGTACATTTAAACATTCCCACTCATTACCTTCGGCGGTTTATCATGTAAGTTGATATATAAAATTTTAATTGATATTATTTTATTTAAACTATTAAAAAAATCAATAGAATAATGCAATGAAACATAAATCAATAATTTTCGCAGGCTATGAACCCAGATGTTTATAAAGGAATTTGGGGAGGTAAAAACTGCCGCGATTCTCCTGTCCAAACAACTCGAACTTGTTCTTGTACAGGTGACTATTGCGAAGCTTCTGATAAATATTTCAATCAGTTAGAAGAAATACTTAATTATAGTGTAGAAAAAAATAGTATTGCGGCATTTTTCGCCGAATCAATACAAGGAATCGGTGGTTCTGTACAATATCCAAGAGGGTATATTAAAAAAGCAGCAAATCTTATACGCAAAAATGGAGGATTGTATATTGCAGATGAGGTAAATGTACTTGATGTACATTAAAAAAATAAATCGATTCGATTTGTTCATTATTGGTAGGTACAAACGGGTTTTGGAAGACTCGGTGATTATTTTTGGGGATTTGAAAGTCATGGTGTCGATCCTGATATTGTTACAATGGCTAAAGGTATCGGTAATGGATTTCCTTTAGGTGCAGTTGTAACAACACCTGACATCGCATCAAAATTCACTACTTCGCTTCATTTTAATACTTTCGGAGGAAATCCTCTAGCGAGTGCTATTGGTAAATCTGTATTAGAGGTAATTATGTATTGATATTTTTTTAGAAAACTTTTATAATTATAAAAATAATTTCGAAACTACACAAATATATATAAAATAATAGTAATATTGTATATCCTAAATTTATAATTACAAATGAAGCCTATTTTTAGTAAAATATTCTTTTATTTTTTATAAATAAATATTTATTAATATTTTTGAAAATAATATAAAAAAATCACACGAATTATCACCTGCAACACCACAAGATATTAAAAAAAATGTTCAACAATTACTTATTATTCACTTTTATTTATAACAATGAATTTTATAACATAACACTCTGATGATAACGTCATTGCTATCGAAATGCACATTAACTTATTATTGTTATAAACAAACAAGACTGAATAATAAATTATTATTGAATACTTTTCAATATTTTATACTACTGGAGAGAGGAGTGATAATTCATTTATGTAAAAGTCTTGTAGAAACATTTTTATCCAATTTTTACCTTTATTCACAATCGAATAAAAATCTAATAAAATTATCAATATTCAAATAAAATATATTCAGACACGAACGTGCGACAGTTGTATTAATGTTGTAAAGAAATCTCGATCAGATGTCATTTTAATAAAGTACGACACCTTTAAAGGTAATCGAAGAAGATGGATGTCAAGATACAAGTCGAATTGTTGGAACTCACCTGTTGCTCGAATTGGCAAAACTGAGAGATAAGTACGAATGTGTCGGTGATGTCCGTGGCAAAGGTCTTATGATTGGGGTCGAATTGGTCGATAATGCAAATACGAAATCTCCACTCAAACCGGAACAGTTCTTAGATATAATGGAAGACTGTAAAGATATGGGATTGTTGGTCGGAAAAGGAGGATTATATGGAAATGTATGAATTTATATTCAGTATTTTTATTAATTTTATTTTTATATAGATCGTTTCTTTCATTTAGAGTTGTATTTATCATTTAAAGATTTGATTTCCTAATAATTCTAGTCATAAAAAAAATTATATATATATATATATATTAAATCTATTTTAAAAAAATTAAATTATATATTCATTCCTACTGTATAAAAAAAACTTTTTTTGAAGAAATATTTATGATTTAAAATATTTTTCAGACATAGATATTTTTCTTATAAAAATTTCTGCCTCAATATCAAATATTTCATTAATGTACTTAATAATCACTATATATATATATATATATATATATATATATATATATATATATATATATATATATTAATGGTCCTATAATAATCTTTAAAATATGGCTAAAAAATTTTTAAAAAAATGTTATTCTATCACAAATTATTCTTTTGCGTATAACCTAAGTACAACTACATCAATCGTGCATTAAATTTTATAAAAAAAATTAAAAAAAATATATTGATCATTGAAAACAATTAACGTAATGATTCTTTTGTAAAATATGAAAAAGTCATAATACTAAATTATATAATTATAATTTGTTTTTATATTGTGGAAAATTCAATCAAACAAATAAATCACTCACTCCAACACCATAATATTTTATAAAAACTTTATTTTCTAATACACATTTCAGTAGTCATGTTATTATTGTGAAAGTGCTATATTAGAAAATCTTTTATAATATAGACACACAGGTTTCATTTCTTATATTCTCATATTTTTTGAAATTTCCATTTTGACAAGTGAAAATTAATTTTATTTTTTATTACATTTTAGTTTCTTAAAAAAGATTGAAATCAGTTCAAATAATTACTTACATTTCGAATTATTGTTGTACTTATAGATTTTAATAATTGTAATCCTAATTTATTATTTATTTCATAATAAATACCTCTTAACCAGTTAAAAATTCTCATAATACATGCAAAAAAATATTTACTAAAAAAAATATTCATCTTAACAAATATATAATTTTCATATTATTTTTAGGTATTAAGAATTAAACCACCAATGTGTATAACAAAAGAAGATGCGAATTTTGCAGTATCAGTTATCAAACGTGCTTTAGATCAACATTATTCGAGGTTAAATAAATAAATCATTAAGAACTGTGTTCGAAAAAAGTTTTATATAAAATTATAAATAAATTTAGGCTATTTTTTACTTCTTATCGAATAATATTTCTGATTAAACTTATTTCTGTTCATTATACAACGTATTAATTTTTTTATGCACATAATTTTTGATAAACTTGTATACATATTTGCACTTTCATATATATATTCACGAAGGGCGTTTAAAAAGTTCTTAGAAAGTGGTTATTATTCGTAGATGAAATACTATATTTATAATTAATGATGCGAACGTAAACCTGTTTAGACTTGTATTATCAAGTATTGATGACAGTTCTGTACGATACTTACTCATGGTATTATGTCAGTTTGAAATTACCCTTGTATCTGCAAACATGGATTCGGTTAAAATTAAAGTGTTCATTAAAATTAAATTTCTTGTTAAGTTAGGTTGGAAGAACCTGATATTATTAAAGCTATCACATATGTTTACCAAGTCAATGAATAAAAGAAAACCACTTTTATGAATGGATTAATCGTTTTACTAACAGTCGAGAGAACACCAAAAACGACTGTCACATTGAGAAACCATCAACTTCTGTTTCTAAAGAAAATATTCATTTGACACCAATTCTGATGGTTTTCTAAACAGGATTACTAAAGGGTCCAAAAGCTCTCATAAAGTCTAAACAAAAAAAATTGGCTATAAAGGTAATGACCACCATTTTCTGTGATTCTGATGGAGTGTTACTCATAAATTTTCTTGGATACCAAAGAAGAATAACTGAAAGTTACTATAAAACAGTTTTAAGAAAACTGCATGCAGCTCTAAAAGAAAAATGGCCTGGAAAATTCATCAGTGCGTCTTGTTTCATCATGATAACACACCGGCTCATTCTACAAGTTCTACCAGGGTAGTATTGCGTAAATACTGATGGAGTCTTTTACAGTACCCTCTATATAGTCCAAATTTAGCCTCATCAGACTTTTTTATTCCCAAATTTAAAAAAAGACATTAAAGGCATTCGTTAGAAATCGAAAAATGAAATGAAACGTTTTATACGGCAGTGGATAGAATTAAACAGCACTGATTTTTATCGTAAGAGCTTGGAAGGATGGAGATATTGTATGGAAAAATGTTTTAACTTAAATGAAACATATGTTGAAAAATAAAGCACTTAATTCAATTTGCTGTGTTTTTATTTACATTTTCCGGGAACTTTTTGAACGCCTCTCGTGTATATATATATATATATATAGTGTGTGTGTGTGTATGTACGTAAATTATATGTTAATATTTTAAATAAACAAAATAAATGAATAAATAAGCAATAAAACAGGTAAAATACATCTGTAAGAACAAAACTCGCTAATGAAAAATAAAACAATTAAAGTTTCAAATATGCAAAATATTCGCTGCTTTGTGTATAATAACAAAGGAAAAAATCTATAAATATAATCACGAAAACAATCCAATTATAACAATAACAGGGTATGTTTTTGATAAAAAGAACAGAACATAAACTACGAGTATATAAAAAGCTGTGTGTATATTTCCGCAGTGGGATGAGTAGAACATTGCGTGCAATGTTATCGAAGCTCGCCGAATATCAGCACACAAAGTTCGAATCCGTTCGTGAAAAAATATGCGTTTGTCACCGATGCGTAGATTTGCATACAAATGGATTGACGCGTTATGCTCGATTGATAAATTCAGTAATTGGAATCGAACACGAACATGTTATTATAAATTGGATACTTAGAAATTAAATAACTATTTTAGATTATTTTTTCTTGGATAAAAATTGTTTAAGAGAGACTTTATAACTTTTTCTATCAAAAAACAATTTTAATATTTAGTACGATTATTTCATCTAACTTAATTTCAACCCAAAGATTTTAGATTTGATATAAATGATCTTAAATTGAACCCCGGGTAGAAACCAGTATCTCTATTTAGTCGAATGGAAATTTAGTCTGATAAAAAATATAAATAACCGACTAAAATCTCAAGTTAATTTTTTCTCCCTTACTTATTTGCTTTTTCTTCGGAAATGAATTTTTTTCTTGAACAGAATTCGTCCTATTTTATCGCCTAAAATGTGAACGAAATCCTTTTTTGTCTTTTATTTTAACTTTTTTACATACTCCCATGAAAATAATTTTTAAATTATTATATTTCATTAATAATCATTTAAAATTCAATTTCATTAAAATTACAAATTAAATTTAATTTAAAATTATTTGCAATTTCTTCAAACAAAATCATTTTATTTGAAAATTTGATTTTTAAATTTTAAATAATTTTTCTTGTCGATTTAATTAATAATCATATTCAATTAATATTGCACAATTTTGAATATTCAAATCAATCGATTTATTAATCGCTTAAAACGATTGATGATTGAAAAATCAATCACGACTAACAATTAATTTTTTAGTTGTTAGTCACCAGTTGATTTAAAAACGACTAATTTTAAATCAATCTTGAAACGATTAATAAATTAATCATAACTGACAATTAATTTTACATGATTAAAATTTTAGTCATTAGTCATCAGTCAAATAATTTTTGTCCTTCTCGGTATATTTCAATATATTTTCTTTAAAAATTTAAAATTCAAAATCTTATGATATAATAAAATTAATTTGTAATTCCATACTCTGATAATAAATAAAAAAAAACAGTCAATAATTATTGAACATTTTGATGGAATAAATGATTTAATTATATAAAAAGATCGTTCTTTTAATTTAAAAAAATATAATTAAAATTTTCTAAGAAATTGAAATTTATAAAAATGACATAATTATAGTGCATTGACGACGTTCGCATCGACGTCGAAAAAATTCACTCTAGCACTGTAAACGAGTTGTTTGGTGGTAGAGATCAGTGGCGAGATACGTTCGGTGACCAGCGGTAATGTGTTGGCCACACGAGACTAACTCTCATGAAAAACACATTTCTCTTTTGTGAAAATAAGAGCCAGTGACGAATTGCGTGGCAACGAGTATGAAAATGTTAGTCATAAATTTTGTCGAAAATTAGATGGTAGTTTTTTTTTAATTATATTATGGTATTGTGTTTAAATCATCACTTAAATGAAAAGGCAGACAGGCATATTAATGGTCAAATAAAACAACATATATTATGATATACAAAAATTTTATTTTTATATCGTTATGCGTGATTTTAAATCGTTATAAATTATATTTCTGTTCAACGTACGAGTTAGAATATCCGAGAGCGAGTGCTATTACGGAAAGTAGAAATTACACTCGGTATAATATTTTAGGATACGTAGTAATGTGACAAACGTTGAAGATTGATAAGCTCGTTGAAAGTATGAAATATTAGACTGAAATATTATAAACGTAAATTAATTTTATTTATCGGCTTACGAGTAACAAATAAGCAGATGTGTGAACGTTTCATAAGGTCTTGTCTTCTTTTTGTGTGCAGAAATATACACTTGTTTATTTATGGTTAGTGCAAGTATCTCGAACTACATAAATATTGACAAGGGTCATAAAATCTATACACATACACTACCGGTGGTGTTTTATTATTCCTATAGCCTGACAATGTAAACAAGTTGATTATGGTTTTATGAAATATCTGGCTTCAAAAACTAACAAACATTAAAATAGATTATTTCAAAATTAACGATCATTTAAATCCTTGAAATTTAAAATAAAAATTTCAGTATTTATATCTGTATAACTGATATTAGATTTTTTCAAACACAAAAAATAATTAAGTACTGATTAAATTTATTTTTACATAGGAATTTTTCGTATAGGAATATTTTTATCGAAGCAAAATTTATTGATTCAATATACATTATTATTTTTTTTGGAAAAAATAAAATCACTTCAAATATTGATTTCTATTTCTTTATTTTTTTACATTAAATACTTTTATGTTTAATTCTTTAATGTTACTTATTATTCACACTTATTTTCAACATCTTTAATATTTTGATAATGAAAAATATGTTAAAACTAGTTGTAGTAACTATTTTGAAAAAATAATCTATAAAATAATTTAATAATAAAATATTTGATATTTTATACGATCTAAAAATGATAAAATATAACAAAATTAGAAATGAAGAAGACACAATAATTAAAAATATTTTAGATATTGGAAAATCAAATAAAATTCAGTTATAAATCAAACTATAATTGTGGTTATTTTTGAATTCACTTCAGTACAAATAAATCATTCACATCAATGCAACAAAATTTCATAAAAATACACAATAAATTATTATTAAATAATTTTATAAAGTTGTGTAGGATTAGAGTAAATAATTAATTTAATTTGAATTATAATTGTAATATTAAATTAGCTTCAGTTTTTTTTTCAAAAAGAAAATAATAAATTTTACTGTTTATAAAATAGATTTTTTTTCAAATTGAAATTAATCTTAAAATTTATTATTTTATAAAATCAATTCCAAATGATATAAACTATGATAATAGGATGATAAAATTTTCAATATTTAAAAATCATTTTAGAGAAAAACACTTGTCTTAACAACGAGTATTAAAATCTTTGTTAATAAAAGAATTTTATTTTATAAAAATATAAGCCAAGGAAATAATTTAAAAATATGAATAAATATTCAAATTCATTTTTAAAATTTATAATTTACTTTTTGGCAACTCTTTGAAAAACACGGACAGTATACTGATCCATTTTCACATTACTCACAAAAAAAATGAAATAAATTCTTCAATACTGAATAAAACAATAAGCAATTATTAAAAAAAATATCACAATAGAATATAAATTTCAATTAGTAATCATGTGATACAACTCAATATTTTTCTAAGCAAATATTTATTCTACATACGAATCAAATATGAAACTGAATATAAAATATAATACCATACTGATGATAATAACAAAACTTGATTAATAAAATTGTTAATTCTCATAAAATTCCTCTGTTTGCATTTGTACAAAGTAAACTTATTTATTACATACATTCTTCGTTGAAGTTGTATTGAAACGTGTACATGAAACCAGACCACACGATTGTTTTCCAACTTTTATAAACTATATTAGATTACATTATCTATACATGGAGCCCATTACCATGTAGATATATGCATTTCTGAGAATAGCTAATACGCTTATCTCGTACAACATTTTAATTTTCTTTATGTGTCGTTACTTAAACACAAAACCGTCGTCTACGAAAATTAAACAACGGTTTTATCTTTTAACAATAACCGACATTCGAATAGATAAAGAGTTTTTTTTGTGTAACATACTTTTAATTTTATTTGAAGTTTTATCGTGGAAAAATTAATTTTCTCAGAAGCGGTAAAAGTTTTAACAAGCGCGGTATAAAATATATAACGAGAGGCGGTTGCAATAAAATTACTTCGTAATAACACCAATACACAAAAAAAGTATTTATTGCTTAAGAAAATAAAGTTTCGACGAACTTTTTTTTACATTCTATTTTAAATGAGAATAAAGAAAATCGGTCGCATTCGCGCGAAAATATTTCAAGTTTATTTAGATGAAAGAAAGAGAACAAGTAAATTACATTTCTAACTTTATGTTTTATTCAATGATTGAATTGGTTTAGTATCATCCCTTGAGTATTAATTCGGAGTTTGGTAAGTAAGAATGTAGATTATATTAAAGCTAAACTGGTTATGAATACTTAAAATATAAATAAAATGAATTCGAAGACAGTTAGGTAAATTGAATTATCATTTTGTCATTAACCTGAAGTTCGAATATACGTTAGCAATTTTTAAATATTTTTCTTTTTGTTATCACTCTCTGTATTCTTTATTTTCATTCCAATTTCACTAAATCAATCACATGAAAAATTTCTTGAGAATGAAACAAGTGACTTTTCTCTATCCTTGTTTAACAATCTGATTTTTTAAAAATAAATAAATCTATTCAATTCTACTGTCTTAATATACAACTTGTACTCCATAAAATATTTTTAACTCAATAGACAGTTTATTTAATTTTATATAATTTTTTCTAATGTAAATAATCATATAATAAAAACAATTATGATATATAATTCTGAAACTAATTATTAAAACATTTATAAAATTAAATCTCTAAATGTCAAACTATTTTTTCCAAATTCATATTTTGAATAAAATATTTAAATATATATATAATTCGAATGAAATTTATTGTTACACCCAGTTTTATATTAAGAAAAAATAAAACGTGTACATTAGAATTAATATAATACTTCAGTTTTTTCCTCCTATGTAGGTGTTGAACAGAAATTTAGAGAATATAAATGAGGTAATTTAATACCACACGCAAAGCAAAGAAAGAACAAAATTTTTTTATCCTAGAAACAAGAACTTGTATCATTAACTAGTATCAAGATTATGTTTATTTTTCTAAAAAAAATAAACAGTTATAATTAGAAAGTATATAATAAACCTTTTTTTAAATTTAATCCATAAGATGTTTACATTTAAATAGAATATTTTGTCCAATAAAATACAGATTAATGTACCTTACAAATTGATATTTATTTTTTTATTACAACAAATTTATTTTAACACAAATCAATCACTTAATCCACTACACAAAATTTTATAAAAGTGTTTAATATTAGTTTATTATACATTTTATTTACTAATGCACATTTCAATGGCAATACCAACGTCATCACTATTAGAGTACTACATTATGAAATCTTTTATTTTTTTTAATATATATATATATATATATATATATAATATAATGCAGTGTTCTAATAATAATAGAAAACCCATTAAGTGGTCACAGTACTCCATTTTAAAATCTCTTAATAGAATCAAATCCTTTAATTTAAAGATTCTGCAAAACAATACTCTAGCAATAATATTAATGCCATTGAAATGTATGTAAGTAAATAAAGTGAACAATAAATGATTATTGAACATATTTATAAAATCTTGTATTGTGGTATAAGTGATTTATTTGTGTAAAAGTACTTTAAAAATATTTAATATTTTTTATATCCTTCAAATTTTTTAAAAAAATAATTTCATATCGAATTATATATTAAAATATTTGCCATTCGTTTTATTTTTCACTCACACTAATAACAATATTTTATTAAATTAATGAATATTCATTGTTCATATTTTTGCTAATACCCATTTCGATGGTGATAATATAATCAGAGCATTGTGTCATAAAATACAGTTCAAATTTCAATTTTTTAATTGAATAAAATCAATATTATCTTCCTCTATCTAATATTTTTTTAAAAATAAAAGTTATAAAATATTTCATAGAATTCAAAATAATTTTTTATAATAAAAATAAATAAATAATATGCATTTCTTTTAATAAAAATCTAATTGAGACATTCATTCAAGAATTAAATTATAATTATAACAAATATATATATTTACAACAAATTATAATTATATAGGTTAAGACTATAACTTTTTCATTTTTCAAAAGGAATCATTACATTTATTATTTTAAATGTTCAATAATTATTTAGTTTTTATTTTCTTTTTCATAAAATCTATTTCAAGATTGTTATTGTTGTACTTAAGTCAAATGCAAAAAAATGATTTGTGATAAAATAACATGACATTTTCTTTAATTTTTTTTGTCATATTTTAAAAATTATTATAACACTATTAATATATATAAAGGAATTAAAAATATTGAATATGAGAGTTTTGTATTATCAGATTTTTAAAAATATCAATTTTGAGCTAATAGATTTTGAAATTTCTCTCTTTCTTTCTCTCTCTCTTTCTCTTTATATATATATATATATATATATATATATATATATATATATATATATATACTTTTCTATTGTATTGACATTATTGTGAAACAGCACCATCTATATTAACCCACAATACTCATACAGTACACAGCATGACATAGGACGGGTCGCGTGCACATTATACTCCATGTCATGACACCCGCTGGTTCTGTCAGACCCCTCGGGGCCCTCTTGGCACGAGAATGTAACCCTCGCTAACTCTGGATATATTCTGTGTGTACAACTATTTATATACATCAACTGTACAGTATGAAGTTGAGTAAACAACGTAAATAAAATGCGTTTGCACCGTATTTTATAAAATACAGTTTCTAAGACTGAAAATAATTTTCTTAAAAGGGCGAAATTGCGTACACGAGTACAAGAATAATAAAAGTGTTCCATATTTATGTACAATAGTAATCGATTTTATTAGTGTTCTCGTGTGTGATCATTTATTGTATAGTTTGTTTGAAATTTAAATATTCGAATAATAATTCTTGTAGGTGGAATTGATATGACGTTTTTATTTTCTTGATAATTACATAAGGAGATAACTGGAAATTTATTACAATTTCTTTTATATTTTTCAATAATTTTTCTTGGTAAAATATTATTTATTTACTAATTAATAATTGCTAATTGTTGATTTTAATTTATTTACACAAATTTCAAATATCTATAAAAAAATATGTAAAAAAATCAATTTCACCTGATATTTGGTTAATAATTATTAATATTATTTTCGTTCATATTTTGAAAATAAATAAATAAAATCCTGTTTATAAATAATTTCTCGTTATAATCGTTTGTTTATTTATTTTCTCTCCACATTTAGATTTGTTGATCATTATAAATAACATGAATAATTTGTTCAATATATTACAATATGATATATAAAATATGTCTGCTGAAGGGTAAACGCACTTATAATTGTCATTCTTGATTAATGTCTTCTGTATCTACTTAATCTACTTGTATGTATCATGTATAATATATAATACATTAAAGACATAACTCTCGTCTGTTGATTAGTTTTCAAAACAACAAAAATTACGAAACATTTAATCGATCTAATAAGTTGTGTCTAGCCGGAAGTTTTGTTAAAGGGTGTTGCATACATTTCTTACTTGCGTGAACTATCATCTATTAGTGAATTATTATACAGAATGTAGCGTTGCATTCCATGCAGCTGCAATGTACTTAACTTTAAATGATCTAGAATAAATTCGTGTCAAGTTATAAGAAAATATTTATACTTCGTTCGTACTTTTTGTGAAATGATTTAACGTGTATACGAATTCTTCAGGTTTAAAATATTATTCGGTTATTTATCATGTAATATATTTAATTTACAGTTGGAATATTCAAACAGTTATCCAAAAATAGTTCTATTTTAATATACTGATGAAAAATATAGTTTTGTTTGAATATATTTTTTCTAAAATCTATTTCATAGATACAATTTAAATTTGAACTATTTTATAAAATTAAACATTTTTTGTAGATGATTAAATTTGAGTAACTCTATTATTATTAATTTTTATCCATCTCAGTATAAAGAAATTATAATTTTTATTAATTATCGAAATTTAGGACTATTTTCTTGTTATTATTAATTGACTACTAAAAACTTACCATCATTCATATAATTGTATTTAAACATTAAATCGTTTTATATAAATTTAAATCAAAAAAATATTCCATATATACATATTTTTTTTAAAAAAAACACACAAAATTGAAAAGTCATTCATTATATAAAATTGTACAAAATGTTTCATAAAATTAAATATAAATATAAAATCGAAAAAATGGTATATAAAATAAAAAATACTAATCAAATTCAATAGAAGCGGATTATCAAACGAAATAATTATTAAAATCGATCAGAACTATAAAATCCAATAAAATAATTTACTTGCATAAATTAAAATCACAAAATATTTTATTAACAATTGATGATAAAAATTAAATAAAAAAATTTGATAAAGTATAAAACAGAAAAAATATTAAATATATAGAATCCATAAACATATATCAAAAGAAATTTATTAAAACAAAATTAATAAAAATAATTATAATTTTTTTAAAAATCTAAAATTAATAAAAATAAATATTTTATTGTGTAAAACTTGTAGAAATAAATATTTTTTTAAAAAATCATATGTTATTTATAACCCTGTACAGATTTACAATCATTCAAATGTTGAAAGAAATAAAATATCGAATTTTATATATTATATATATTTACAAAGTAAAATAAGTAATATAATTCAAACAAATCATTTTTCATACAACTCAGTGGTTTATTTTACACATAAAATTATATACAGTTGAAAATACATATTACATAATGAAGTAAGTAACGATAAACCGAGACTATTCAAATAAGTTATATAATGAAAGATAGAGAAATGTGTACAATTAAAACCAATTTCAGTCGTGTATAAATTTTTCAAGTGAATATAAGTGAGAGTATAAAATTTTATAAAAACTGTTGAATTGATTTTTGTACTATATGAAAAGTGAAGTGTGTGTGTGTGATACTGAAGGAAATATTAGATTATGTACGTATTAATAATTATTTTTTTATTAATGTTTGTATATTCTATGATTATTTTTCTCATACAATTTTCTTAATTTAATTTACCATTAACTCTACCATATCGACGTTTACACAAAAGTTATGTCATTAAAATAATTCATTCGTTGTATTACTTACACATCAGTAATTTTTAGTACTTTTAAACAATTAATTCGAATATCTATATGTCTGTTTTTCACTATGTTTAGTTACTATTTAAAGATAAAATAGTTATTTTATTATATTGTATAATGATATACTTGAAACTGTATATTTTTTTTGAGTATTTCCGTTATATATATATATATATATATATATATATATATATATATATATATATATATATTTCTTGAATATTTTCTTTATAAATTATACAATTTTTTTGGTATTTTATTTTATTTCTTGGAAATTTAAATTATACCAATATAATACTTTCATTTCTGTATATTTTTTTTTACTTTTTGCATTTGTTATAAATATGTGCATATATATGTATATATGTGTATATATATAAATATATATATATATATATATATATATATATATATAATTAATAACCAGTAATAAAATGGTTAGAATCACAAGCGACGAGTATTATAAGAGAGAAATGCGTTCGATCATCGATTAAAGATTTAAGATATGTGGAACCTACTTAAGGGAGTAAAATCCTGAAAAAATTTCACCAACCCGCCAGATCAGCTTGGTGAATATCAAGATGTTTTTAGGTTAGATGAAACTTTAGATAGGAATTCTATTTAAAGTTCTATCGCGTTTAAAAAACACCTATATAACAAATATCAGTAAATACTAACATTCTTTAAGGTTTTTGTACAACAAAAGCTGAAAAAAACAATAATTTTGAATAAATAGTCATACAAATATGACGCCTAGATTTGTGTTATATTAGAAAGAAAAAAAAATTATACACAGGTTCCCCTATATACCACCTTGTTTATTTTATACATGTTTCTTTTTAATAAAACACAAATCTATGCGTCACATTTGGATGACCATATATATATATATATATATATATATATATATATATATATATATATATATATATATATATAAGTACGTATATGTATAAGTACGTGTATTTATATATAAGTAAAGTTCATTCTGAAAATATAAATTTCATTTTCTTAACCTTACATAAAAAATTACCTCTACAATATTATTCATTTTCTCTTTTTGTTATATACATATAATAAAATTTATCTATAAAATTTTTCGTAACTGATTATAATTTCTTATGAAATTATTTCATCATTTAATATAAAATAAATAGACTTAAAATTTTATTTAAATTTTTATAAATAATACTTAAAAACCACACGAATCTCTAATAACTGCTTCCATATAGATGTCTTCGTGTCGTTTATGAATAAAAAAGAAAACTTTTCACATATTGTTAAAGCGAACAGTTTGAAGTAGCCCAGAAATATAGTTCAATTTCCAAGTTGTGAATATTAACTCTGAAAGTGCTATTGTTGCAAAAATTAAAGCAGTAATACCCAGCGACGTATTTGGGTTAAAGTGCATACTGAATAAAACTTTGTGACATTTCTCATTGCGAATACTGTACCTTCTAATGCTTGCTCTTGTATTTCCCTATTGTAAACTGCACTCGTATAGTCTGTTCACATTTAATAAACTGAAATTTCCACTGAAATATAGCTATATATATATATATATATATATATATATATATTGAAATTAAAAAATATATTTAGACACAAATTTATATTTAGATATTTGTTAATTTAATATCATAAATTTGAATTTTATATTTAAATGTCTATTAAATATTTTTTAAATATATTATACAATAAATCTATATAAAATTTCCTCCCTGTACATATTATAATATAAATACTTCAAATATTAACGAACTAGAATTATATTTTCCAACTTTTATTAAATTTCTCAATATTCCAATAAAATTCTCTCGAGACAAATTACATAGTTAAGAGAATAAAAATACATAGTTTTATAATAAATTATTAATTTTGGAAACATTTGAAATATAATTGTTTAATTAAACCTGTAAACAATATCAAATTGAAATAAATTTATTTATTTTTTTCCTAAGAAAATAAATTATTTTACTAAACATAAAAATAATTACAGATTATTTCAATCCATTTATTTAAATTGATTTTTCATGTAGATATATTAATTTATATTAAATTAGTTTTTAATCATTTATAAAATCTATAAATATATTTTCTATTTTTTGAAAAGTATTTTAAAAATGATTCAAATATCAATTATTTTAATTATCAGAAATAAATTCTATTTTTTAAAAAGTTACAAATAATAAAAGTTAGAATTTAGTAAGCAAATATTTTTTTTTATTATTTAATTTATCAAATTAAATTAATAATATTTAAAAATTATACTCACTAAAATTTATAATTGAAATTAAACTCATAGTTGATTTAAATTTATCTCTCTTCTGAAAATGATAATATGAGTATTGAAATCTAAAGTAAAAAAAACAATAAATAATTATTAAATAGTTTAATTTGTGATTAAATAACATATTTTTTTCAAAAATACAAATATGTTTTCTTTTGCTACATTTTCTTAAAATTGGTTCTATTTTTTGTTTAATCATTGAGTATAAGAAAATATCTAATACTGGAGATTATTTATAATTAAAATTTAATTTTTAAAAGTTAATTTTCTGTTTTTAATTAAAAAATAAAATAAAAACCTCATCTACATAAATCCGCATTGGCTACGGAAATTTATATATTTTCAAACTAGATATATTTTGATAAAACATTATTAATCTTATATTTTTAAAAAAAATCTGTAATTATTCACATTAAATAGTAAAATTTCATTATAAGATACATAATATCCCGTATACAATCTTACTAAAATAATTTCTTATAAATCCATTAATATACGTCTCGACTGAACGGAAGATGGTTGAATGATAATCTCTTTACGTTGAACATGAAATAATGTGACAAGGGTGGCGAAACCCCAGCCGCCATTTTGAATATATTTAACCCGCGACGGGGGTGAATATTTTATATTATTATCTCGTTTATCTGGGTTGTTATTTGATACGCGCGGTTCACTAAATTAGGCGACGCCGCACGATGCGAATTTAAAACGAACGACCTACAATTTATTTTCCACCAGGTCGGCAAGTCAACCAAGCGACCAACAAATCACCCACCCACAATTATTGCGGAACCATTGTAAGTTTGTGTACATATATGTGTATGTGTCTGAAGAAACGACGAGGGTCGAAACAAGATTGTATAAATGATTGAAAATTGTTTAACTTATTCAAACAACTTGTCTGTTCTAGATTTAATTAAGACCGATTCGGGATTTTTATAAATATATTTACAGTTATATTTACAATACGCTTATTTTATGTATTTTTTTATTTACATGATATGGTTTTTAAACCTTATTAAAGTTACTTATTTACATAATTATTAGATCATTCATTTTTTCATATCAAGATCATTTTTTCGAAATTTACTTTTTTAAAATCCATAATTAAGTTAATAAAACTTGATAGTTTTAGTAAAAAAATTAAATCACTAAAAACGATTAGTTTAAAGAAGACAGCTTAAAATATTAACTTTAAAATATTTTTAACTTGAAAATAATTTCTTACTGTTCTTAAGTAAAAATGATTACAGATATAAAATTAAAGCTGAAATTTATAGAAGTGACAACCAAATATTCAACATATTTTTCATGCAAATTTCAAATTTTGTATCGATTGAAATATTTCATTCTAGAACTATTTCATTATTTTATATTTGTCTTCAGCAAAATATTTAAGAAGGAAACACATCAGATTATAATTGTCTAACCATCTAATTTATCTTAAAACAGATTTATAAATTACAAAATTTTCACAAATCGTCTAAAAATAATAGGCATGTTTCGTGTTTTCAATGAAAAATTTTTATAGGAATTTTTCGGATAAATTTGTCATTTTAATAACTAAAAAAATATTATTTGAGAATTTACAATTCACAACACATGTTCGAGATCATTAACCTCATGAACTTCATGTTATTTTCTAACATTTATTTAAACGATTATAAATGAAAAATAATAAATACCGAACAGCGTAAATCATTTCCAAAAAAAATAATAATTGACACATCTGATTCGAAACTTTTCACATAATGCAATAATAATTTCAGCTGGTTTCAATACGCACTGTATCAAAATATTCTGTATCTGTATCAGATCAACTCGATGTAAATGATGTAGCAGTGCAATGGCACCATCGTGTGGGTGGCAGTAAACTATAAAATGCACACGGCACACCTAACGAAATCGTCATCTGACGCTTTTAAATTTAATTTATGTTTTGTTCGTGCTCTTGTTTCTGTATGTTTATTCGAGTTCTTCGATTGTGTTTTATATTACCACCTTCACCT
Organism: Neoneuromus ignobilis; assembly: GCA_029203775.1. Lineage (NCBI taxonomy): Eukaryota > Metazoa > Arthropoda > Insecta > Megaloptera > Corydalidae > Neoneuromus > Neoneuromus ignobilis. The sequence goes on from CP092089.1 coordinate 48,417,056, forward strand.
GTGTTTGTAAACAGCCCCATAAAATATCTGCAATCTGGTTTGGTTCATTTACAAACGATTTTACTGAAAGTAGTGGCTTTTTTATTGCACACGAACAATTATATGTACTGATAATTGGTTGTTGTGTATAAAATCAATAATAAATGTTATAAAATCATTTAATTTTCAAATATGTGTAAACGGTTTAAATTCTAATTACCTTGGTATATTTATAAAAAAAATTCGATCTGTATAAAATTGTCAAGAGTACTTATTTTTATTTATATGTATATATATATATATATATATATATATAATTTTCCAATAATAATATCAGAACTTTGACAACCGGTGGCATCCATTTAATTTTTTTTTAGTTTATTTCGTCATTTCAACTCAGTATAGTTTGGAAAATTATCATGAAACGTTTAACACTTCAACAACACTTAGGAATTGTAAAAACTTCGATAGACATATTGAAACAAAAGTTTAATGAGTTCATTATTTTAAGAAATTGACTTATCAATTGCTTACCAAGATCATGTGATTTAACTTCATTAAATTATTTTCTGTGGAGTTATGTAAAATCATTGATTTATGCTGATAAACCACAAACAACAGAAACATTAAAAATAAACATTGAAGTGTAATTCATGAAATTGGACCACAATAATGTGAAAGAGTGACTAAAAATTGGACTAAAGAAATGTACTATGAATGCCATAAAATATGATTAAAAATAATGAAAAAATAAGTAATTAAATAATTTTTGTTTTATTGGGAAACCCTATATATATATATATATATATATATATATATATATATATATATATATATATATATATATATATATATATATAAAGAATTTAATTTCATCATAAGAACAAACAAATATTCTTCATCTCAAGACGAAGCGAATAAAACAACGTTTTTTTTTTTACTGAAGGTGGTATAAAAATCTTCAATCATTACTGGTGCGAGATGATTAGGATATCCTGGAGTCTGCGGGTGGTTCCGAACCCCTCAATGTCACATCATCCCGCCTTCTTTGTTTAGGGGATTACGACCATTAGTGTGTATATATATCTTCTGCCCTCTTGTTACAATGATGACTCTCCGTTTTGCCAATTAGTGAGCTATGTTCAACGAGTTTCACTTGACATCGCGCTCTCTTCTTAATACCTAAAACAACTTCGTCTACTGAATATGCAGTCTGTAAAAATTTAATTCAATTTTAATTAGTCTACTTTTTTGTTTTTGTAACATTTATTTCGAACTTATTTTAATTGATAAACTTTTTTAATGATCAGTCGTTGAATCAGAAGAAATTTATTCAAAAATATTTAACAAATGTATATTTTAAAAAAATCACGTTGTTTAATATACAAATATTTAACTGAAACTAAATTTTAATTCATTTGAATATTTCTTAAATATTTCAAGTTTTTTCTATAAAATATCAGTTAAAAATATAAATCACAAATTATGTAATATTTTTGTAAATATGTTTGTATATATAGAGAAAAATATATTGCAAAAATAATTAAAAACTGCTATATTTTTAAGTACATTCAATTTATATATAAAAAATTAATAAAAATCATATTTTATAAATTCATTCCAGTAGTCACAGAGTTGAGAAAAAAAACTTGATCCACTTTTTCAATTCAAGAACAATTTCGAATAAATAACTTAAATATACCTAAATAGTAATTATAAATTTACTTATTGCAAATCATTTATTGATTAAAACATTATCAGAAAATTCTGATCAATAGTCTTATTTAAATAATTTATTTTGATGAAAAGTTGTAACAATTCCATAAATATTATTCTGGAATATATAGAAAAGAGGTTAGAAATGAAAAACATCCTTTATTCAATATTTTATTAACAATAATATTTTATAATATAAATGCAACATCCAAAATGATTTGATAAATCAACTTACAAAAATGAATTTTTATATACATTTATATATCGCCCTCATGTTTGACTTCCATCATTTACATATTATTTATGTGTATGTATAAAGTTTTATCGTACACTAGAGAAATACATCTTAAACTTTTCAGAAAAAATATCTATATATTTCACTTCCAAAAATATTTATATGGCAACCATTTGAAACGCATTCCAACCAGCTGGTATATACACGTTTATCGATCGAAATATTGTATATGAAACCTGCGGGAACATCCCTTGGTCTTCCATCAACAACGTATACTTGAACTATCAAAAATATATTTTTTGTTGATGTACATTTTTGTATAAATTTTCATTTTTGAAAAAAGGTGCAGTTAATATTTAAAATCACAGTAAACTTGAAATATTTCTAGGAAGAGTTGAAATAAATGCAATAAATTTATATTCTAATTCGTTTCGTCAATAACATTACTTATAAATTCAAAATCCTCAAAAACAGAATCACTGGTATAAATCGTATTTGATTCTTTACAAAAGTAGTAGTATTCAGTTTTTTCTTCCTTTTTAATAAAATTACTCATTGTTATAACATCTGGAAGGGCGATAAAGAAATAATTATCTTCATTACGTTTATATATAAACTGAATTACTCCTCCATTATCCATAAAGTCAATGAAAATATATAAAATTTCCTTACTGATTCCACGTACTACAAAATGAAACACGTTATACTTCAAATTATCAGATACGATAATTTTTTTATTTATTACTAAAAACTCGTACAGACGTTCTGGTAATGAATCAGACTTTTCAATTTTGTATTTCACTATATCAAACTTATCTTTAATAAGATATTTCAGAATTAAAAGATATTTTTCAACTTTCTCGCGAAAATTATCATCTAAATAATTTTCATTCGATTTACATTTCCTTATATTGATATTTGCACATGCCTCAGTTATTAAATAGTCGCATATAAAATATTTTTTACGTTGCATAGCAAGCATTAGTGGAGTTAAACCATCTTCATTTAAAGCATCGACATCGGCACCTCTATTTACCGCGAGTTTCATTATCTCAGGTACACTATTTTCTGTTTTTATTACAATGTAATGAAGAACGGTATATCTTCGATTATCGTAAATAGTTATATCGGTAGTTGTTTGTTGTATTAAATAGTCACATACTTCAAAATTTCCTTTCGACGCAGCTAAAAGTAATGGTGTTTTTCCAGTGATATCACGAGCATCAATCTTTGCTCCAGCTTTAATCAACAATTCTCTAATAGTCTTGCTATTTAAACTTGTTTTTCTTGAAGAAGAATGTAAGGCGGTTTGTAATGAACTGTTACCGCATAAATTCACGTTTACGTCTTTTTGATCTAATATTAATTTACACATTTTCACATAATTATTTTCTATAGCTAAAATTAATGGAGTTTTTCCATGAATATTTACAACATTAACACTTGCACCTAATTTGACAATTTGTTTAAAAATCCTAATATTTGTTGAAAAATATTTGATAACATAATGTAAAACATAATTCTTGCTTTTATCGTACGAATGAATAATTTTTTTATTTATTTTCAATAAGTAATTGCATACTGGTAAATTTCTAAATTGTAAAGCTATATGAAACGCTGTTTGGTTATTTTTATTTCTGGCAAAGATAAGTTTTTCTTTGTAATCATCATTTATATTTTCAAAAAGATGTTTTACTATTTCTAAATACCCACGCTTTGCAGCAAACAACAACATTTTTTCTTTGTTACCAAATAAATTGATTACAATTTCATCGCTTTTTGTTAATAATGTATTAACATTATGCCAACTTTTAGCATAACATGCATATTTTAATGGAGACCAATCAAGCAAATGATCTTTCAATTCAAAGTTAACACCGATTTCAACAAATTTCTTATAAATCTTTTCAGATGAGTACGTAACACAAACATGTAAAATATTTCTACCGAATTTATCCTCCTCTCTAAGAAGTACATCTTCATCCTCCATCAATACTTTGTTGTTACTGATAATATACTTTAACATTGAATTATCGTCTGTTACAGAAATTAAATCAAAAAATCGACGAATATCTTCGTTTTCCCGTTCAAATAAATATGATTTAAAAAAATCCTTAGCAGATTCTTTTTTTTCAATACAATCATGAAGCCATCGTGCTACAAAATATTCTGCAAATGTTTTGTGACTAAAAATCGGTTTATTATGCGCTACCCTCTTTATTATTCCTATATCTAACTTCTCCTGTTTAAAATCCTTTAACAATTTGTCAATTTTCTTAAGTTTGGATTCTGTTAAAAATTTTTTTAATACTTCTTTGTCAAAAATAAAGCAAAGACTAAGTAATTTATGATTCTTTATAACATCGTCCTTCTTTTTATCCAACATACTCCTTACTTCAACGCTTGCGTCTTTCGTCTTAAAATATTTATCAACATAAACATTCCATTTCTTTTCTATAAAGTGTTCATATAATTGAGCAACATTAATTATCTTAGATAAGTTGTTAATTCCATCAGCGATCATGGTATCATTTTGTATTTTCAATTCGTAAATTTCTGCAAATATTCTGCAATGTATTGGGGTCTTGAAAAATATTTTATCACCTCCAAACACAGAATTAGTATTCAATTTCGTTATTTTTTTAATATCACTTTCCGAAAGACTGTAGTCTGTTCCCTTAGTTTTATTCTTCCAAAATTTAACGAAGAAATCCCTTATATTCTTTTCATTAAACGGTAAAAGAGTATACGATAACGTATTTAACTGATTTTCCAGATATTCCTCTTCTTGAAATCGTGTAGTAATAATAATCTTACATGTGTTCGTTTCTTTTAATTTTAAAATGAATTTCATTGCGTATTCTCTATAATAAGGGGTTATCTCATCAAAACCGTCAATCAAAACTAATACTTTTCGCTTATTAAAATATTTTTCGAACAATATTTTATCAAATTCATTTTCGAATTGGCGAGTTTTTATAATAAACTCTTTAGGATTTTCAATATCGAACGTTTCATTTCTAAATTCTTCTTCATAATCGATTAGATCAATTTTAACTGGCCAAATTTCAAATTTCAGCCTTTCGAATTGTGTTAATAAAAATAATAAGAAAGTACTTTTTCCCATACCAGGAGCAGCACTTATTAAAACAACTTCGTCAGTAGCTATTAATGTATCAATATTAATGTTGTTAGAGACTTTTTTATTTAAAAATTTTCTAACATTTTCAATCGATCCATGTGTTCTTTTCCAGAAATATTTTCCGTGAACGTATTCAATCCAAGTCACGTTACATTTGTCATGTTCTGCACACTTCTCGAGAAAATCTTCTTCGCTCTCAATTAAAAATATTTTCTTATCAATTATTATTAAATTATGTTTCAAAGAATACTTTAAAATCGATTGTTTAAATTCGTCACTATTTTTACTACTAACCACAAATATATCATTAGGATATTGTTCTTTAAATATTTCCTTTCCAATTTCGCAATAATGTATCAAATGTTGATCACAATAAAGATCGTCAAGCGTATTTTGATTCAAATACCCCTTACATATTTCTATTTCCTGCGGTGATTTTATTAATTTGTACAAAAATTTATCATTAATTATTTCCTGAATTCCTATAAAATTTAAATCTGATAACTGTATTTGACAATCTAGGAATGTAATCTCTGTATTCATTATTTTCTCTTGACACTCTACAGACAAATCTTCAAAATATATATGATCTTCTATTATATCAACATTACGATATTGAAAATCGATTTTATCTTCAGTTACTACGATGAATTTTTCATGTGATATCAATGACTTGTTTTCGTAAATAAAGTTAACAAATTCCCGAAGCTTTTGACAAATATTTTCGTTATAACATGCAATTATTAGAAACTGACAATTATTTAAGCGACAATCATCTAACAGGTCTTTTATCTCATAAGCGATAAACTCTTTATCTTTAATTATCTTAACTGTATCATATGGATGATATTGAATGAATTTTTTAATTGAACTCTCAATCCCACAATATGCAATTATATTAAACAAGAATGAGTTTTTTTTTAATATTTTTTGATAAAGTGTAGAATCGTCTTCAAGAAAAGATATTTGATATGATGAATATATTTTATCTAAATAAATTTCATTGAATTCATGAAATAACGACAGTTTATTTTTATCTTTGATCTCGTTCATCCAATCTAATAATTCGCTTTTGTTTATAAAAGTACCTTTTGGATGATTAATCCAATCTAAAACTTTATTACCGATCACATTATTTATACATTCAATATATTCAGAACTTTCTATTTTGAAATATTTTTTTATCTCGTCTTTAGTTTTATTTTCGATAGAATCATCTGTACAGCACGCAAATATTTTAAATTTATCGAAAAAACTATCAGCAATGTCTTTTAATTTTCCATTTGAAATAAATATTTTTTTCACTTTTTTGTTTTTTATCTTGTTTACAAGTTTTTGTATATTTTTATCTCTATTTGTTTTGCTAAATTTATAGAAAATATATTCGTCTTCATAAGATATATCGAACATTTCTTCTTTCATAATATTATCGAATTGAATATCGATATTTGTATATAACCGAATATCTTCAACATTTCCTTTTAATTCCTCCTCAATATTGCCTTGCATAATTTTTTCAAACGATTTCAAATACATTCCTAAATAAAAAGTATCACCCTCAACAAATAAATCTTTGTTTGTCAGTTTCTTGTCTGTATTGGCACAGTGTTTAAGTTGGCCTAAACGTAAGTTAATTTCATCTTCTTGAATACATTGAAGTACTAAATCGTCAAATTTATCTGCCAAACTCATTTCACAGGCAACACGAAACGGCTCATTTTCTTCCACATTTAACAGTTTAAAAAAGTAAAACGTTATCAATTTTTGTTGATATCTATTACCATGAGATTTCAATTTTTCTCCCTTTGGATCATAATCTAATGGTAAATTTTCTAAATCTATCTCATCTTTATGATAAACTTTTTTCGGCGAAATATTTAAACCTGAAATATTCAAGTTTGCTTCTGCTATCGCTTCCATTGTTAAATATTCAACATATCTGTAATTGAGAAAAGTTAAAAGAATTAATTAATTAGTGAAATTAAAAAAAAAACTTTTTTGATGTAATATAATATATGGGTGTGGCTACAAATAATTTCATAATTTTTATAAAAATATTTGTCACTATATAATTTTAACATATTGATTAAAACACATTTTAATATGCTGATTGATAAATCAAGAAGTAAATATATACATAATTTGAACATGATTATTATTTACTATGCTTATAGAGAAAAAATATTTCTAGTTAACATATTTTTTAATAATTGGTAAATATTTTGAAGTAAATTAAAAAACTTATTTTATATATAAAGAATATAATGTTCATAGAAAAATTCTACATATATATGTAGAATTTTTTTTATTAAGATAAAGAATAATCTCAACGTCATAATTATTAATTTTATATATATATATATATATATATATATATATATATATATATATTTCGTCTAACTTATAAAAAGAAAACAGAAAATAATAATAGAATAATAAATTTGTCATTAATAATGATTCACACATCATATTTTGATAAAATTTACTTACGTCACTGGTATATTAAATATTTATCAGTAAAAAATACATTATTAATAATTTTTATTTACATATCAAAATTGTAACTTCTCTAGTACCTTATTTAAAATATAATTACATTAAATATCTATCTGATATTATAGACTCATAATCTACGAAATCAATTTAATATAAATTAAAATTTTAAACGAAAACACAAAAATACTCAAACCGTTCAACATTTTTATAAAAAAAAATCAATAATATTATGTTTACACCCAATTTTAATAATAATACGCAATTTGATTATTAAATAAATAATTGTAAATGGTTATCACGATAGATAATTTCTTTATCTATTTAATTAAAATTTTGTACACTTTTAAAAAAAATATTTTTAATTATCAAATTAATAAACATAACTATAAGTTCGTGATTTTTTTAGGATATGAAAAATAAATATTTTTATAGTAAAACTAAAATGCCATCAAAAACAGTCAAAAATAAAGCATTGTTATAAAATCATGTTAGTATGAACAATTCATTTGTATAAAATTTACTGCAATATCAATTATTTTGCACAATCAAAAATCTATTAATCTTTTTTTCTAAAAAAATTTTGTTTCAATAAAAACTTATTGATTGTTTACAAATTATCTACGATCATTCCTGTTGTGTTTTAATTTTAAAACAGTATAAATAAATGAAAATATTTAAATATGTAAAATACTATTTACTTTCTGTCCGTTTAAAATAAAATAAAATTTTGTAAACAGTACAATTAGAAATTTAAAAATCATCAAACATTCTTTTCAATAAATTAATTCTATTTGATATGTTCGAAAATAAAAATAATCCTATATTATACTCTGTTAAAATATTAGTAACTCCATGCAAATAGAAACAATCCGTTAGTGTTAGGAAAAACTCTAATAATAATAATACAAGAAATATCACTTTTCACATTCTTTTCAAAATTCATTTTTTTCTGAATCGTCTTTGCTATTTTTTCATCTGTATGTGTGTGTGTATACATACAGAGAAACCTCATGAATCAACTAACAATTTTCTGTTGACAGTAAAGCATAACCATGTATTCTATTTTTTGAAAGAGTTTCACTAAACAAAACGTAGCCATAGACCGGCCGTCTCTACGACCATAACAATATTTTTCTGTATTTCGCAGAACGGTTTTTCATCTTAGACATTTATGTCCGATTGTGGAAGTCCATTTCTTTCCACACTCTTAACCGGGTAATGTTATCGTGTCATCACCGTAGACAAATTTATGTGCTGTATAACGCTTACTATATCGTTGGCAAGAATAGCACAGTGCATGGGTGTAACAATCGCATCACTAAGAGGGTGGTGGAAAGATGAACCCCATACTATTACTCCACAGTTCTCGTTCTACGAATATTTATTATGATGTCACTCGTTGTCCCACATTTTATGAGGAGCACAATAGTTTTATTTTATGCGAACGTTTCTCTTTTTCCCGCTCTGTTTAATGGTTATGGACAACGTAACTTTTTTTTTTGTTTTTATACACATAAATGAATATTTTTTGCGTACATCGAAGAAACATTTTGTATATATTTCAAGAAAAAAATGATTTTCATTCTTAAATTATATATATACATCTATAACATATGTTCGAAAATCCTGAAATTTTATAATTATAAATTTTGCTTTCTATTTTTATTGGAACTGTGGAGAATTCACAATTTTATAATGCAGTGCTCATCAGGTTATAAAAAAATAATAATAAATAATTATTGAACACTTTTAAAATATCTTGTGGTGTTGAAGTAATAATTTATTTGAATGAAAATAAAGGTAAATAAACATCTCAAAATATTGTTAATACAATTGATTTCAAAATCCATGATTCTAACAATAATAAATTATTATACTAAGAACAAAAGACTCTCACATAGTCACAATATTATCTCAAAATGATAATAATACAATTAATTTCAATGTCCATGATATAAATAAAACTTAACAATACATTATTATACTATATTACAATAGAATAAGATAAGATTCTCATGTAAATATTCTGAACAGATTTTTTAAAAAATTCATGTTGAATTTGTAAAAAAAAATACATCATAAAATTACAATTTACTAATTTTTATTTTTACAATTAAAATAATTTTGTTAACCAATGGTTTAGTTGCATACATCACTGCTGGTCATGTAAAAGATTTCATTCTATCCCCCAAATTGAATGTTCGGTATAAACCTAACAATTTCATCTCTTAAAAAATATAACTATCACAGATCTCTGACATTGTAAAAGAAATCTATGTTCTACATAGGATTTAACATCTTTGTTAATATATACAATAAAAATTATAAAATCTTATAAAATCAGTTATTAATTTTTGAGTGCTGACTTATTTTTTCATTTTTCAATAAACATAGAAAATAAAAGTAGGTAATTAACACTTAACCCTACATTGATAAATAATACATACTAATTTATGCAGAATATTGTAAATTATATTGCTACCAAATTATTTAAAATGAAAATAATTTAAAAAAGCTTGTTTCACTTATTTCATTGTAAAATTTACAAAAGTTATAAAACATCCCTTCGTTTACCAGTAACATAAATAAATATCAATTTTATTGCGTACACACATACACACACACACACACACACACACACACACACACACACATATATATATATATATATATATATATATATATATATATATATTATATATGTATGTGTGTTAGATTTTAACACTGTCATAAATATTAACTTTAAATAATTTAAACATTTATAGAGTTATTTAGTTCTGTGTATACTGTTTATTATTTGATGAAAAAGGGATATTCATATGAAAATTTATATTCATACGTTATTTAATGTCTGATGATAAATGAAATTGTCTATTAAATACATCATATTAATTTTTAGTCGTTATTATTCTTATCGAAGAAATACATTTTTTTTTTTATAAAATCTCGTCGTTCTGCAAACATTAGTGTCCCAAATGAGACTAAAAAATTTATACATACATTTACTTGCTATCATTTACTATCCTACAATCTCATTTGGGTCACCTTATATATTTTATACACAGATATCAACTTTTTGAATAGTTTATTTTTTCGTAGATTAGTTCAATTTTTTGTAATTATTTTTCTAAATTTTAATTTAAATAATATACAAAACTGTAAATTAAATAAGTCGTTATTTATATTTACTATTTTTTATTATTCAATATTTGTTTAAATAATTAAACTAGCCAAAATGATATCAAAATTTTGAAAGTACATTGTTAAAATTCAATTTTATTTGTATCATTTCTAGAAAATGTTTATCAAATACTTTTAATTTTTATCATATTTATATAGAAAAAAAATATTAATTATTAAATGCACTTATATTTATTTGACCGATTTTGTAGACATACAGTATTTTAAATAGATAATTATTATCATAAAAAATACTAAATCGCAAATATTTATAAAAATCAATAATTATCTATCTGTTCACTTTATTCGCTGATATTTATTTTTCAACATCAAAATATCTTTTATATATATATATATATAATGCACAAATCTAACGATGATTGCATGACTATTAAAATTCGTATGAGAGAATAAAGTAAACAATGATTCTTAAACTCAAACTCTTGTGGCGTAGAGGTGAATGACTCATTTCTGTTAAAGGGAATTCCCTGTTGTATACGAAACAAATATTAATTGATTTGTAACACGGAATCTTATTGGAATCTCTAATTTTATTTCTAATTCATCTATCTTTAAAACTGTACTTAAATTATATACAAATAAATTCAAAACAATTACTGATACAATTTAATTAAATTTTCCGGTGATTATGAATTCTGTTTGTGAAATGTAAGTTGTCTATAAGTCTATGGTTCAAATATGTACTAACAAAACATGATTATAAAATAACACCGGTACTTTGAAAAACTTTATACTAACATTCCCCATGCCTAACATAGTAAAACAATTACGAAAAATAAAAACTTACCTTAAAAAAGACAGTTCGCAAAACACTAAAACAGATATTGACGTTTATTTTAAGAACATTTGGTTCATTGAAATTATCTTCGTACACCGAACGCATGCGTTTTACAAAATCAGCGACCGCGCAAGACAAGAGAAGAATGACGTGTAGATATTTGCGGCGGTCGTCGCGACAACATAACTAAAAATAGCGAATAAGTGGATTGTAATACTCACCAGCTGCGATTGTACGAAGCATTCTTGTAAACAAACAAGTTATTGTGTACAGAAAAAATGAACGAAATTCTAATATAAAAATTTATTAAAAATGACTAGTTGTAATATTATACAAAATCGCTATATACAAGAGTTTTACATTTCTTTGTACAAATAGTGTTACATAGTATAGACATCGTTTTCTTTTACGATAATGAGTGTTTAGTGGATTAGTTTTATTTTATTTATAATAATAGTCATCTACATGTTAAAACAAATTATAGGAACCCTGTTGTGATTATTAACAGACATCAATAAGTATTAACACAATGCGTATATTTTTCTAGATCGTTAGTGAACATATTTATATTATATATAAACATATGCGAAGTGAAAGTGAAATTAAAAATAAAAATAGACGTAAAATGATGATATTTCACACCTGTTTATATTTAGTAATATTTCTGAAACAGATAATTTCTTTTAATTGATCTTTTTATATTTAATTTCGGTTTATTTTTATATAAACTAAATTAACATCGTTTTCGAAATATAAAATGAAATCTTTGTTCACTAACAATCTAAATTATTGAATGTATGTTTTTCTACATAGGTAAATATACACTTTTAACAACGAGTACATATAACATTTTCTACAAACTTCACAGGATTATGCATATCGAAGAGCAGACCTTTTAATGGCGAGGAAAAATTTCGTAACTTTTTTTATGTACATTTTGAGAAGTTCGATTAAACACATTGATTTCACTACGCGAAGTATTATTCGTATTATAAAAATTATTCTACAATAAATAATACAAACAATCAACTAAACATTTAATCGAAAACATTTTTTTTCATTTTATAAACCAGTTCGCATAAACTATCACACAAGTTTCCGAAACACTTCACATTATTAACAACATACTGACAGTTGATCACTGCGGTTCATTAAACACACTTCACTTCGAACACTCGCCGCTACTGTGATTATTCGGATCTGGAGGCACGGTCTCTGCATACAAACACGACGTTTCGCTACAAGAACAACACGTATCGTGACAACTCGAGCAAGAATGTCTCTCGGTCTCGGTTTTCGTATCGTCGTGCTCGTCCCATCGACAACGTACTGCAGCTGGAACAACCATTCCACTGTATTCGTTCTCACTCTCCGAGTCACTGTGATGCTGGTTTCTGCGCTGATTGGAACGTGCCGCTGTATTAACCGGAGACGGAAGTTTACCTCTTCCTGCATAAACTTCTGAGGAGCATTGTTGATCGCTCATACCTCTACACGTACTGCGAGAATGATTCGAATTCATAAAATGACCCATGAAGTGATTGGTTCCACCGTACGGACCTGTCGCTTTACATGATCCGCTATGTTGGCTACATGGAGCCGAAGCATATCCGTCATTGTATCCATTAAAATATTCATGTCCTCCCTGGCTGCTCGCTGTTCTTTGCGGAGGAGCCGGCGGATGGCATCCGCCACCCATTACTCGTTGACTCAAAGGAGTAGGCGGTGGTGGATGTTCCGGAGGAGGAGGTAGCAAAGATGCTAAATCAGGAGCAGGTCCTACTAGCATTGTAGTTGCGTAAGGACTGGGTTCGGCTGGAGATCTATGATTGAAATTATTGAATGTCGGCATTATACTCTTATCGACTTCAGTGTATTCAGAACCAGTTGTACTGACAGCATATTTTTCAACCGGCGGATGAGGATCAATCGGTTGCCATCCTTGATCTATCCACAGTGCGGAATCTTTAGCACGATCGGGTTTTCTTTGCGAACTGAGAGCATTCAATCGTTTACCACGATTTCGAACGTGAACCACTCCCGCACTTCCAGCTAATATTAAAAGTGCAAGAGCGCCGAGAAGTGCTACGAACCAAGGTTGATTTAACATTTGTTCGTGGTTATTTGCATCGCCACTGGGACGAGCGTGAGGTTCAGCTGTTTCCAATAGCAATCTAGCCGGTTCACTAAATGGTCCGGTACCGACACGAGTATATGCTGCAACTCGAGCACTATATTCTCCACCGACTGTTAAATTATTTACAAGAACATACGTCGTCGTAGCATTAAACGTCATTTGTGCAACTGGTCTAGTTGCATTATCATGATGTATTTGCAATTTATAACCGAGCAAAACACCATTATGATGTTGTGGAGAAGGCGCTGTCCACCTCACCCAGCCTGTACTGGAATTAAGAAGACCAGCTCGGACCATATCAGGAGGTGCAGAAGGAATATCTTCCAAAGTTTGCACTATACGAGTATTTGACGGACGTCCTTCTACAGATTTGTAAAACGGTGCAATAAAGAATTCATATCTTGTAAACTTCTTCAAATTATTAACTATATAACCAGTACTAGCTTGAAAAACGGTTAGTAGATTATAATTCTGCGCACCTGCACCGCCAGATAAATCTCTGAATCGAACATATAATCCTTCAACGTAATCGGAATTTGATATTTTCCATGTCAAATACACAGAACTCGAAGTCATCGGTCGAACTTCGATCAATTCTAAAATTGGCGAGTTTAACGCAAAACGAGCAGCATCTAATGCTCCAGGAATTACAGTCCTAGCGTTTGCAGCTAATGTTCTTGTAGGGGATGATAATTCACTAGGAGGTGATAGTCCGTGTACATTTTCAGCTCTAACCAAAAATACATAGGAGGTATCTGGTTTCAATTCGCCTATTGTCAATGTATCGGTTGGAACTCGATGGGCCGCCACAACCCATCCCGTTTGTAAATCAGCACTCCAGTGTTCTACAGTATATCCTACTAATCCGTTTGGAACTGGTTGATTTAAATCACGCCACGTTAATGTAACGGTACTTTCGGTAGCGTTTATTACACGAGGACGCGGAGGTGAAGTTGGAAAACTATTCGGAGGAGGACTACGATGCATATGTGATCCCCCACCTACATATAGTGATGCTGACCATGATGTTTCTCCACTAGCAGATGAAGCTGTACACGTATATAAACCACTATCCGATGTTTGAAGATCTAAATATAGGGAACGAAATAAATAGTACATGAAAATTTACGGTTCAAAAAATTGTTAGAAAAATCAAAATACTCACTGTCGATATCCAAGTTTCCCGATTCAGCAATCAATACACGTTTAGTTGGTTTAAGAGGCTCGCTATCTTTGAACCATTTGATTTTAGGCACCGGAGTGCCTTGCGCACTGCATGTAAGCGTTGCCTGACTTTGTAAAGGAAGTGTCTGATTCGAGGGACCGAGAACTATAACGGGCGGTGGTACATCTGCTATAGACGTGACTTGCAAATGGGCACGAACGCTTGTCGACCCAGCAACGCTTAATGCCGAACATACCAGGAAACCGCTGTCTTCTCGCCCTACGCCACGAATATGTAACGTACCTTCAGGCGAAACATACATCCGCCCATATACATTGTCCGGAAACATTAGTACCTGTGGCGAACCTTCCTTGTTCCAATACACGGAAGGAGGTGGGTTTCCTTTAGCGGCACATTCGAATGTTGCAACGCCGTTCAACGCAACGGTCTGATCTATCGGATGTACCGTAAAGACGGGCGGTGCTGAAATAAATAATTCACAAGTTTGTGAAACGAATGACCGCGAAACCTAGCATGCAAGCAATGCATTTTATTATGTGTTATGGAATAAAAATGAATTAATTTCTTACGAACTAAGCAATACGTCTATTCAGTTGACATCTTAATTACATTTTCAACATTTCTCTTGCATTTAATTACAGACTACTCGTCGTAAACATAACATACATATAAAATTATAATAATGTTTAATTCTTACAGCAATTTTCTTCACAGACTATTATTTATTACTATTTTATTCGTAATTAACATTTTATTTATTTAAGTAAACTTTATGCTAGAATTAAATCTTTTTATGATTTTAATTTTAATGAACCGAAATCTAACGATAATGAAATAACTTTCATAATTTGTTTGCAATAGAATGAGTTTTCTAAATATACAGTAAAAATTACCAGATTTAATTTCAACTAATTATGAAGTTATCTCATATATGCAGTTATATTAATTAGATTTTTCAACAATAAAATTTAATTTATTCTAAGTTATGAAAAGTCATTAGACATAACAAAATGAAGGAGATGAAATAATCAAAAAAAATAATGAGGCATTGCACAAGTTTTCAGTAATAAATATTAGGTCTACCGGAAAGTTCTGTCCGATAATGTCATCTCAAATTTCAAAATTGAATCATTCTACAGAAATGGAATTCACAAATTACCATCACGCTGGGAAGAGGTCATTAATAACAAATAAAAAATTATATTGTTTAATAAATTTTAAAAAATATGTTGAAAATATATTACTTTATTAATTCAAAAATGAACAGAATTTTCCGATAGGCTTAATACTAAAAATTCAGCAAAAATACAATTTATGACAACGATAAAATTTGTATTAATTAAATTTAATTTTTACTGAATAAATAGAATTTATTTAATATAAATCATATTAATTGCAAAAAAATATTTTAATCTAATTGTACCAACCTAACAATTTTCATTTATAAAATCAACTATTTCATACAATTCAACATATTGTTACTAAAAACATAAAAGTTTATTATTTCAAAATTAATTACATTAACAGAGAAATTCAAAATGATGTACGTACAAATTATTTTATAAAAAATATGTATTTATATACATACATATTTCTAGGAACATATTTGTATAAATAATTAGTTTAATTTGTAATTGCATCATTTAAATGTATATAGAGTACATATGAAAAAAAATGGATATAGCCTTGTAAATACCAAAATATTTATGTATGTGTGAGTATATATATATATATATATATATATATATATATATATATATATATGTAATCCAAATAAAACATTTATATTTTGATATAAAAGTATATATTCCAAAAATGCAAGTGTAAATGTGTATTACAAATGTGCGTGTCAGATATATGGGTATGTATGATCTGGTATATACGCACACATGTTATTCGGTTATGCATGGGTATATAAAACATATTGGTATGAAAATATGCGTGGTGCACATGAAAACGATGTGATTTAAATGATGAAACTATGCGTGCAATATTTACATTTGCATGTGTTCCACATATATAGTTAACATTCGTGAATTCTGACTGTATATTTTCATGTATATGCGCTATACATGTACTTAATGTAAACAGAGAAATATTTAAAAACCCTATACACATATTAAACAAATATTACATCCCAATAATATACGTAAATTTATTAAAATATGATAAAATTATTTAAATGAGGTAAAATGGAACATTGAAGTCTTAAATTACGTTTGTACGTGACAATTTTTAATCGTAAGAGAAAGAAAATAAATTAAGACAAATTTATATAGTATCCAGAAAAATAAAAAAGGGGAATATATAGTGTAGTAGTATCAAAATTAAAAAATATAACGATTCGTTTTTTTAAAATAAATTTATATATTTTTTAATATTCAAAATCAATTTCTATTTCAAAACTACCATATATAAAATTAAATATGCATTTTTACATTTGCATGCAATATTTAAACTACTAATAATGTTTAATGGAAATGACTGATTCACCCTTGACACCACAAGATTTTATAACAATGTTCAGTAATAAATAATTGCTCACTTTATTTCCTGATACTCATTTCAATAGCCAAGATATTATTGCTAAAGCAGCATCGTGTTATAAAAAAGAATATTCTGATATAGTACAGCTTCAGAAATTGATATTAGCAAATAAAATCACAATTTTATAAAATCTTGCCAAGTTCAGAGTAGGGCATTATCTGATTGAAAATATAATGAAATATTTAGTCATTAGAATTATTTTTATTGAAAAATTTTAATGCTAAAGGTGTAACTCTTAAATTTTCATCTGATTAATCATCCAAATAAAAAAATAATCATGTCATTTCAGTCATTTTTTTAACTAAGAAATTATTTGGATAAAAATTTAGTCAATAAAAAATATAAAATTTGTACAAACTTATACAAGTGATCAATAATTCCTGCAAAAATGTATCAATTTTTAACCCACGTCAATTTATTATTATAAAATATTCAACTATAAATTTTCTAATTACGATTTGTACGTCAAATTATAACTCATTATAAAGAATATACCGATTATATACAGGAGCATCCAAATGTGACGCCTAGATTTGTGTTTCATTAAAAAAAAGTATGATTTTTTTTGATTCTAATAAAACACAAATCTAGGCGTCACATTTGGATGACCCTATATTCTCGTTTAAATTTCAAGTAGTCGTAAAAAATAGTCACGGCATGAATATAAATTTCATTTATTCATCTGAAATGTTCTGTAAATTGAGTACGTCGTACTTATGAATTTTTATATAAGAAAAAAATTAATTAAAATATAAAAAAATTCTGTACAAATTTCACTTAATCTAAAAGTGTTGTGTTTTCTTCAAATATTTTTTTTTAATTTACTCGTTAACTAACAATTTTTTTATCTAATATAAAAAATAAAGATCAGTTTTAATAAAATACAACAATAAGAAATAAAAGGATATAAATGTAATATTTTCCATGCATTATATTGCAATTTTCTTTCGAAAATCTCGATTCATAATAATATATTTTACAGAATAATATAATAATATAAAAAATCACTTACAATGAATGGTAAGCGTAGCTTTTGCCGATATGGTACCAACATCATTTTCGGCATCGCATATGTAGACGCCTTCGTCGGAAGGCACTAGCGAGTCGATTCGTAACGACTTGTCATCGAGAATATGTGCGCGTCCGATGGGCATGTTACCGTCGTCGCGGCGCCAAAGGACGGTAGGTGGAGGATCGCCGCCCACCGCGCATGGAAACAATGCACGACCACCGGCCAAAGCTGTCACATCTTCGGGCTCCTTGTTGAAAAATGGTTTTACTGGAATAAACAAAAATACATTAACGAAGGCCCTGTTTTGTTATTGTTATAACGAAAGTTTGTTCATTGAATTTCAATAAATCTTCGCGAAAACTATTTACTTTATTATCTGTTTGTATTTTTATAAATACAAATAATTATTATACATTATTAGTTGAGTATTATAAAAACTAATCTATGATCTTAATTTTGTGAAATATTCAATAAAATCAGGTTTTGAATAAAAAAATCAAAATTATATATATATATATATAATTTGGGTATCCAACAGTGGAGCAAAGTAGGGCATTATCTGACTAAATTTTCACCCGATTAAAATATTATTGAAATTTCAGTCATAAATTCTTAGTAGTAAAAATAATTAAAAATCTAATGACTAGATTTTCATTCGATTAATCATCTGACTAAAAAATTATTCGTTATTTTAATCGTTTTTTAACTAAAAAAATAATCTGATAAAAATTTAATCGAATAAAAATATAAAAACACGACTAAAATCTCAAGTTACTTAGCTATTTGCTTTTTCTTCTAAAATGATTTTTTCATTAAACAGAATTCATCTCATTTCACCGCTTAAAATATGAAATGAAAAGTGTAGATGAAACCCTCATTTGATTTTATTTTAAATGTTTTATATGCTACCATAAAAATAATTTATAAAGTATTATATTTCATTAAAAATCATTTAAAATTCGGTTTCATTAAAATTACAAATTAAATTTCATTAAAAATTATTTCTGATTTCTTCAAATAAAATAATTTGATTTTTAAATTTTAAACAATTTGTCGTGACGATTTAATAAATAATCAAATTCAAATAACATTGCATTTAACTAATAATACATATTTTTAATATTCAAATCAATCGTTTTTTAATCTCTTAAAACGATTGATGACTAAAAAATCAGTCACGATTAATTACTAATTTTTCAATCGTACTTTTCGAAAGATTCAATTTCATAAAGAAGTATACAAAAGAATGAAATTTCTGATGTGTACAAGAATCACTTAATATTCAATTTAATTATTGATATGCATTTTAATGGAAACACCATGAACATTGGATCATTGAATTATAAAACGTGAACTACTCTGATAATAACATGACTATCGAAATGCACATCAACAAATATAGTAAGCAATAATTGACTTTTAAACATTTTTGTAAAGCCTTGTGGTATATTTTGAATAATTAAATACAAATGCTTTAATCTTGAAATTTGTAATTTTATTTTAGAAAAAATTTGCACAAAAACGTCATTATTAAACACTTGTACATTTGTATGTATTGCTAAGAAACGATGTATTTTATGTGTATCTTGTTAAAAGAAACATTATTACATTTTTTTTAATAAAAATGAATTTGAGACAAACATTGTATATCGAAATAAATTATCTCTATTTACTTTACTTTTCTTTAAATATTCAATTCTGTGCTGCGGGCTGCACAAAAATGTCAGAGGGGCCGCAGGTTGCACGGGCCTGTATTAAAGTAAATGTACCAGAGTGTTAAAACAAATAATGACAATGATAATTTGTGAAAATCTGTAACGTTTTTATATGAAAATAAAAAAAAATATTTATATCAAAAATTGCTTAAATTTGAATTACACTTTTTATATGATAGTGAAAATTAAATTATAATTAAATATAGTGTATTGAAGGAACTGAAATTGTATTAAAAACTATTTAAGTAACTAAATATTAATTCTAAAATTTCAAATAATAAATATTTTTTATCCAAAATTATTTTTGAAAAATCAATAATCCATTTATTCAAAAGTATTTTATTTCTCGTCAAAAACACCCGTTAAAATCTACAAATATTTCCAATTATTACTACAAATCAAAACGAGTTCTTGCACTTACCGTGAACTGTAAGGGATGCTTCTCGCGATTCTTTCGCGCCAGCTAAATTAGTGGCAATACATTGATATCGACCTTCGTCCCGTTGTCTCGCATCTTCTATAAGCAACGCACCGCTCGTGTGCGGTGCCATCAAACGTACACGACGTCCATCTAGAACGAGGGGACGACCGTCTTTACGCCACGAAACTGTTGGTTCGGGGCTCCCTCGAGGCGGAGCGCATTCCAATAGAGCTGCTTCGCCGGCTGCGACGCGCGTGTCGGCCGGCTGTGCGCGAAATTCGTCTCGAAGCACTGTAAGAAAAGAGAAACAAATCATTTATTGTCACGAACAATAACCCGCAGGTTTCACAACTTCATGTTTGAGTTAACTTGTAAATAATATATCAAATTGATACAGTGTTCGTTTGTTGTCTTTGTCTTATTTCGAACTAACTGTTTTGTAAATTACTTTTTACTATAAAAAGAACTACATGTATGATCATATTTTTTATAGGAAAGAAATATATTAGCAGATGTTTTTTTTAATATATAAAATGTTTGAAAATTATGCTAATATATTAAAACGCACATCGTATTTTATACAAAACAATTTAATTAAATGAAAAAAATTGTCAAGATTTCACCAATTCTTTATTTTCTTCTACATAAAACAATTCGTAAATTAATAAATTATTATTCCAGAACATTTAATATTTTTTTAATAGTTTTCAAAACGAAACAAGTTAATAAAACTGTCCAGTTCTTTTTTATGAATAATAATAAATTATTTCGAAATCTCATGAACAAATGTCCATATTACAAAACAGTTATTTAAAAATAAAATATTATTTATGCATACTTGTTAACATTCATTAATTGTATGTGTATATTAAAAACCAAAACACAATAATTAACCAATTAAATGTTATTAAAATGTAAAATAGAGAACGAAAAAAATATTCAATACAGACGAACAGATGTGTATTGCGTATAAGTAATTATTAAAAACCGTGTATATTATTTCGTGTGTAGCTTTAAGACAGTCTTGAGGCAGATCGAAATTCTTACAAACAGTAATATGTAAATTTAGATTCTGAGTGGGTGCGGCGTTTCAAGATATTGTCGCACTTACGCATTATATTTGTACGTGGATGGAATTTAATTGTGTACACGTATGCTTTACTTAGTCGTCACCGTCGCCGCGTGTTAAAATTAAAGAGTTCCATCATCGTTTTATAAATTTCAGTCCGCACGTTCATTTACATTCTGTTTAAGTGTGATGTTATTAAGCTATTATCGTATATTATTTTTTATATGAACATAAATATTGAAAATATGTATATTTATATAATATGATCTTTCAGAGACTATAAATATTAACATCGGTGTTTTTATGAGCTGGGAAATTATATTAAAATAGATGAACTGAGAAGAAAACGATTTCAGTAATAACTTGTAATTCTCTAACTATAAAAAATTGATCTATACATTGATTTTTAATATATACATTCATATTTGAAAGATTCTCATTATGAAAAAAGATATTCCTCTATGGTTTAAAAAGAAAAGATTTCGATCAATACATTCCACCTGTTCTCATCTATGGGAAATGAAACATTGTAATTCATCGACCCCAGACAACAAAAAGAAGGATGGAAAAATATTTGTTAGGAATAATATGAAAAGTTAGAAAAATAAATAAATGGATAAGGAAAAAAAAACAAAAATTACAGATTTTATGACAAAAATGAAAAGTTTAAAATGGAAATAGACCGCTCATATAGCATGGATGAACAATTGAAATAATTGACTGAAAACCTAGATATATAAAAAGTTCAGGAAGAAAGTCATAGACAGATGAAATAGAGACATAAAATATCATCAGAAGAGAGTGGATGAGAAAACGATTTGAAAAATGCCTTTATCCAGAAATAAATAGGAGAGGATGATTATAATGATGGTACATTTATACTTTTAAAATGGATTTAATTCTTCATAAAAATATAACAAATTCAAGTTATATTAATTCGTGAAATATTAATATATTTAAAAAAATCGAATGAAATTAAACCTAATAATAATTGCAAGTAGTTACATAAAATTTAAACAAATAAATTTATAACGAATAACTTTTATTAATAGTTACATAAATATTAATTAAATTTAATAGCTTAACAGCAATAAAAAAAATATAAAGATACTATTTCTTTTGAGATTATGGTGAAATTTTATAATATAACACTCTGATGATTAAACCATCACTGTCGAAATGCGCATTAGCTTATTGTTGTTTTAAACAAAATGAAAAATAAATGATAAACATTTTATAACATCTTGTGGTGTTGGGATGATAATAAATTAGTGTGATTATAAAAAGATAGTTAATAAAAAAAATCAGGAAATTGGAAAAAACGTTCAATCATAAAAATTGAAAAAATCATTTAAAATTAATTTTACCTTATCAAAGACAAATGTGTGTTTATTTCTTTTTTAGTTTTTCTTATATCAATACACTAGATAAAAATATTGCAAATATGAAAATATAAAAGAAAATAAGGAAAATAATGTACGTCAATAAATAATATTTATTAATTAAATTTAATAAAATAAACTGTAATGAATATATGCTAAAAAATAATCTTTATCAAATTAATACTGAAATAATTAATATAATTATTTTATTTTTATCAATAACATATGTATATATATATATATATATATATATATAAAATATTTATATATATATATATATATATATATATATATATATATTTTTGTTTGTGTGTGTGTATGTAATAGTATTCTTAAAAAATAAGAAAGAAAAATAAAGGTCAACAATAACTGAAAAACTAGTTTAATACACTTTTAACACTAAATAGAAAGCAATTTAAATATTTGACATTTTGTAATGTTAATTTTTTTGTCCATTTTTGCATTAAACGTTTAACATAATAACACATTTAAAAAATCATTTATTAAAGTTTCAATTTATTTATGTAAATTTTACTCTTCATATTCACAAATAGATCGTTTATTCATGTGTAATATATAATTTACTTTTCTTCTTATTAATCTTTTAGTCATTTTTTCATATTTAACATTTTATATTTCATAAAAAAATAAAAATGTGTGAAAAAATATATGTAATTATTTCTTTATATTCAATACAAAAACTAATTCAAATTAAACTAGTCTTTTTTCTATTACCTTCTTTTTGTTAACTACTTATCATTCTCTTACCTTTCTAATAAAAAATATTCTATTAAATTTTTTTTAATGAAATAGTATGAATTTAGTTTTTTTATTATATAATTTATTTTTAAGTATATTTTGATACATTCGTTTATGATGTGTTCAAAATAATTGGAAATATTTTTTCTATTGAAGTGTATAAAAAATATTTTAATTTATTCATTAATATTTCGATTTTTATATTCAAAAATAAATAGGATATAGTATGATTTTTTTATTATATCTAATTAATTATTTTTTTATAAACAAACTATTTTTTAAGAAAATAAACTACAATCTTTAAAAAAATATATGAACAAATATTTAAACTATAATAAAATGATTAGTTTTTCTAATCAATGAAAAAAAAACTATTAAACTTTTTTAATCGATTTTTCTTGCACCTTGATTGTATTTTTAATAATCTAAAATGATCATCTGGTATTAAAATAATTGAAATAAGTTTATATAAAATGAGGTCATTAAATTTGATAT
This sequence comes from Neoneuromus ignobilis, assembly GCA_029203775.1. Classification (NCBI taxonomy): domain Eukaryota; kingdom Metazoa; phylum Arthropoda; class Insecta; order Megaloptera; family Corydalidae; genus Neoneuromus; species Neoneuromus ignobilis. The sequence continues at coordinate 48,441,326 of CP092089.1, forward strand.
TTTAATAGAAGTTATTTGTTATTGACAGTATAAATTATGTGTACAAATGAAAATTGTATTAATTTTTTGTACAACAAAATTAATTGAGCATTTTATTTTTTGGGAATATATTTAAAGGTCATGTTTTATTAAAAGGCAGTTAATAATTACAATAAACTTTTCTTTGTACATTCAGAATTACTTTTTAATCATGCTTGTAAAACCGTTTAATCATTTTTTTTTATTATTTTGAATTAATTACATTTTTCAGATATTAGTTTTAAAAAAATTAAATTGAGAATATATAATTGAGAAAAAAAATTTCTCTTTAATATTTATGAAAAATAATAATTTATAAATTTCATATTCTTTTTCATTAATATTTAACGTACATTTCAGTAACTAGAAATTTTTTGAAAGTGGTTACATAATTGAAATAAATTAAATAAAATGGAATTGATATTTTTTTGATAAAAAGTATTATTTATAATTAAACATGTATTTCATCACTGTATTTTTGCATAGTTAATTTACCTGCACATAATCCAATGCTATGACAATGATGGTATGAGCATCGAAATGCATATTAACAAATAAGTAATTCGAATATTTTATAAAATTTTGATATTGAAATGAAATTAATATCTTGAATAATAATTGTGTAAAAATCTTAAAGTATTTATTTTATCAAATATTAATGGGCTATTTTCAATTAAGTTTTTCAATCTAAATTTTGTATCTATTAAAAAATTAAAAGATGTAGTTTTATATTAATATTACTGATATAAATAATTAGAAATAAGATCAAACCATCTTTTCAGTTTAAAATTCCCGAACCAGTTGTGTTGATGGTTTAAAATATTTCTCAGTACTGTATGTGAGATATGACTAAGAAAAATTTGACAACACTGTTCATATATTCTAAGACATTAAGATAACAATAAGTTTAGAATAATAAAAAAATAGTAACCAATCCCACACTATTCTTTCGTCTGCGAGAAATGTAACAATACAAGTTATATTTATTACAAATGTTCACAGGCTATCGGCTAGTCTTGGGTCATTTACGTTCGTACCTCCTGTGGCGAAACTAAAGTCCCGTGAACGAGTCGAGGGTTCATGGCCCGACAATCTCGTTTTATGGCCAGTTATAAAATAAAGACAAAAATATATACATAGTGATGCCGGTGACGCGTGCTCTTTTTTCAAACAAAGCCGTTATCGATACAATTTCGATTTTCCTTACTTGTGTCGCCGACCATTTCGCTTTATGACGTTTATGATTAGGTGCTTAGGTGGAAGAAATCCATTTCGTTTAACACTTTTAATGTCCCGACATAATGATCCTGTTGTTATATTGGGATTCTATACAATGATTTCTTTTTTTTAAAAAAAAAATACTTGAAATTATCTTACAAGACAACGATTGAAAGATATGCAAGTTGATGTAATGTTCAAATAGAATACACTTTTCACCGTTTTTAGAAGAAAACACATAAAACAAACATAATTCGTATGTTAATAAACATCAGTTTCGGCGTACGTATAATAAAAAGAAATAACTTCTGTATCACGAAACGTTTATCTGATATAAATTGTTATAGCATTGATTGTATCAAATTTAAATATATTTACATTTTAAGTAGCACTTTTCTAGACTGTAAGGTGGATAATATAATATAATGTTTGTCTTATTAATCTGTAGGCCGAAATCAAACTCACACAATCATTTCTTTAGAACTTTATTTCTAATGAATTTTTAATAAAAAAATATGTAAATTAAACTCGATCACATTTAAAAACATATAAAAATCATCTTTGTTTAATGTAAACAAAACTGAATTTTGAAATATTTTAATTTACAAATAAATTAGTATAATCGATATTTGGCATAAAATCGATTCGGGTCTCATTTTAATATTGTAAAAAAAAACTTGCATAATCATGTATTCAAAACGTGTGCAACACCTGAACATACACGAGTTTTGAAACGCGAATTTATCTTTTCAAATAAATAAAATTTATTACTAATGTCAGCTGATTGTGAACATTATATAACAATGAAATGTGTTTAACGATCGTTTATTTCAAATTGTAATGAACAGTATTCATGTTGAAAATTACATTTTGATCTTATTTCCGCATCGTAATTAATTATTTTTATTGACCAGCATGAGAACAATTTTCAATGTGGTATCTACGTACATCTTTTGTGTTGTACAATGTACCAAAATAATAGTGTGTGAGTGGTATTGTTGTATACGAATTGTAGATAAAAACGCATATATTGACAATTGATTAAAAATAAGTATTAAAATTCAGTAGAAATAAAATAAATCTATTTTCAGTTTCATATACTTGTATCTTGGAATAAAATAAAAGATAAAATTTAAATTGTTGATTAATTTTTATAGGATTTTTTTAAAAAAATATTAGTGGAATTTGATAACGAAGTAAAACGATTCTAAATTTAGAAAAATAATTTTCAAAATTTGATACCTAATAATAATTATTCCAGTAATGATTTTGAATTCCAGAATTTATTTCAAAATTTCGAACTCATTCTTCTCAGTCAATATTCCTAGATTTATTTACGAATTACAGAATAAAAACAAGATGTTTATTATCGATTTCAGACTTGTATTATCTATTATTATTTCCACTATTCTCATTCAAATAATAAAATTGCATTCACTATTGTTTTAATAGAGATTTTAGGAAAAAACGATTTTATAAGTGTTCAATAGTTACTTATTGTTCAATTTATTCGTTTAGAAGTTACTATGCATTTCAAAAGAGTTTATTATAAAATTTAACGATGATAGTACAGCTACCAAAATGCATATCAGTTTTTAAACAATTAAAATAAACTTACACTCTGAAAATTTTTATAGAAACTTGCAATATTTAGAGTGAGTGTTTCATTTGTGTTAAAATAATTGCAATCTTACTGAAATATTAATATCATAAGATAATTAAATCATGCATATCAAATTTATGTAAATTAATTTTTTTCTGAAGACATAAAAATTTTCCTAATACATATTGATATATTTTATTTTAGCACAAATCACTTAAGCTGTATTAAAAAATCAAATATATATGGAATTTTACAGTATTGACTTAAAAATTTCTTTTGAGTAAAATTGAGTTATGAAAGTATTAAATAAATAGTAATTAAATATTTATTAATATTTTTTAAACACATTAACAAAAATAATTTAACTATTTTTAATAAAGTGTTTTTAGAGGACTATTTTCAGTAAAAAAAATTTTCTAATAAAAAATCAAGAACTGATGAGTAATTCTAGTTGAAAAAAACCATCGATGTCACATTATAATGTGTTAGATATGTTATTTTTCACTTTATATTTATTTTCGTATTTTTTCATAATTTATCTGACATTTAATTTAGAACAAAAAAGTCATAAATTATAAGTGGAATAAAAATATACGAAGCGGAACATAAAGTCCTTTTGACTAATTCTGTAAACAACTAATACATAACTATGTCCATTTATTATATTCTCATTATATATTATACACAATTGTATACTTGATGTAAAGATAATAAACAAACTTTACTTCATGTATTATATAACAAAAATATTGTTCTTTGTTATTGTTTGAGTTTTAGTACATTTTGTGTTGTATTTAAACATAAAATAAATTGTTTGTTCCCAGTTATTATAAAGAAAATTATTCTGAGATGTAATACACCACATAAATTATACATCGTTATCAAAAAATTAATCCAATTTCCATTCCACAACATAAAATTGACTGTACTTTTCATACGAAATAAGTAAAATTTCAGTATACAACAATAAAAACGATACACTGATAATATTCAACATGAAACTGAATTTTTATTAAACTTTCATTGCTTCATGTGTATGCATTGTATTTATGAACCACTGGAAGTCAACAATGATATTAAACAAGCCAAAAAAAATGTGCGACCGTTTCACAGTTTAGTACGCAATTTGATAAAAATTTATAGTCAACTGTCTGCAGTCTACAGACATTTATTTCCTGTCAAACGCGTCGTGGCTTTCGAACATCGTCCGTATCTCAAAACTCATATAATGATGTCACAAAAAAAAGTTTTTCTTTGTAATACCGTAAATAAAAATGATGGCTCGGTCCTCTACGACGCATGGTTTAGTTGTACTGTAAAAGTTTTCTAGAGATATTTTAACGGCTGTTCGAACAGCTGGTCGATAGGAAAGAATTGACTCCAGTCAGTAATTCATTGCTAATAATTTGTCTATTTGTGAACTATTTATTACACTGCTATAAAAGTGTTTGTACGCTATTTGTTATTGTACAATGCCAAATATAGGATTACTAAAATAACAGATAAAATAGATAATGGGCCGTTATTGTCAGATTTTTCTGTTCAATATCGTCTTAACAAAAATATATTTATAGAAAAATAATTACAGGATACATAGAAAAACTAGTGAATTGATATTTCTTTATAAAAAAATATCAAGATTTCTTTAGCATACTTTATTTTATTACATAAAAAATATAAAAATATTTAAATATAAAACAGACTGTTCCAAAATTAATCACCTATTATTTTTATCACTAATTCCCATTTTAGTAATTAAGATATCATAATCAGAACGTTGTATTATATCAACTTAATGAAGATTAATATTTGCCAGTGAAATATGAATTAAGAGGAAATTCTGGTCTAGAATTTTCAAAAAATCGATTTTTTACATTTTTCACTTTTTTGATGTTTGAAGAATTTGTAATTAATTTTTTTAAAATTATTAAAGTTACAGGCTTTTAAAAGTGACAGCTCTCGCATGGATTTTATACCATGTTAAAATTTTAAACGCGTTTTTCTCGAAACATCATTTTTCGAACTGGTGTCATTGTCCTGAAAATGTTTAAAAATATTTCTCAGAATCAATTTCTCTGCACATTGCCTTAAATAATTTTTGAGAATATTTAAATATACGTGCTGATTTATTATTTCATCAATAAATACCAAATTTCAACTTCAGCAGTTGATATACAGCCCTTGAACCATAACACCTTCGCCATCAAGCTTTTTAATCAATATTGAATTTTCATTATTCAATTCTTCATTAGACCTTCATCACACAATATGCGATTATCACTCACAAAAATTTTGAATATACTTTCATCTGCAAATTTCATATATTTCCAATATTATAAATCAAAATTTTCATAATTTTTTGGAAATTCTAATCGCTTTTTTAATTTATTTTCTGGATTCGAAATTTTCTCCTTGCAATTCTTCCATAAAAATCGAAATTTCTGATAACTTTTTTTATTGTTTGAGATTACGTTTTTCCAAATCATTAGATTTTATTTATTTTTTTTAATTTAATTCTTTTACTACATTCGTTTAAGAATTTTGGATAATCTCATCGAGTTTTATTTTTTAAACGATTCTCAATTTGAAATCTTTTTATTACATTAAATACTGTACAAAGATTATTTTAAGTTTTTGTATAATTTATCTCACAATTTTATTTTCCAACATACAATTACTTCAAGAGATACTAAAAAATTTTCAGCAAACAAATCAGTCACTATTTCCACTCAAGTAACTACTAATTTATTAAAATCAATGCCAAGAAGATTAAACAAGTCCCACTGAATATGAAAATTATTATTTTTTAATTAAAAATATGATTGTAATTATATTTTAAGTATTATATTGTCTCATGACTTTTGAGAAATCGTTTATTTAATTTAATTTATTTTTTATTATATTGTAGTAATCAAAATTAAGATGATTAGTTTTTCCGTTTATTTTTGAAACATTTTTTTATATATTTGTTCGTGAATAACAAATGTTTTGAATATAATTTATCAATGAGGCTTATTTTGTTGTTTCAAACCAAATTACACATGTCCTTTGACATTTTTGATTCACTGCATATACATTTAAAGTTCGAGTAATAAACATAAAGGAATCGTGTGCAGTAAAAAGAAGTTGAGTGGTTGTTTGAGAGTAATAAGACTGATTAGAGTATATCATAAAATATAAACACAAATTGATCACGTATTAGATGGAATATAACGTTATATAAGACAGAATACAGACGCGCTCTCTCTTCCGTGACTTACGTATAATAAGTATTTCATGGAATAATAAATTGTTACACAAGCAGCCGGCAATCAAATTGATCCTGCCATCATATTATCTATGCGGAATGGTCGATACATACAACTGTCATGTTCGTATGGTAGAATGCAGAAAGTTCGCCGTCGCCATAAAGTATTCAACAAACAGCAATAGAAACATGACCGACCCACCGAGACTGGCTGCTAGTTATTAAATTTTTATGAAGACTTTGTAGAGCGACGGTAGCAGTTGCGGTCAAGAATGTCGTTGGACGACAGGCCACTGAAGCACGCGGCATGAATGCTCTATGTTGCTGCTGTGTCATCATAATAACTCTTCACATTGAAGAGATTTGTGTTCACTTTGTGATAGTATACTCTGCTGATGCATGTGTGTATGTATGTATGTATATTTTCGATGGTCAATGTTTATTTAAGGCGGACTGGAATGCGTCAGACATGTGTAATCGTTTTGTCGAAAACAGTACGTGCCTGACGTCCGTAAAGTTTAATTAGGTATTATCGTAGTTTCGGTTTTGTTTAATTAGCAAATAAATTTCGAATTTCTCGTATAAAATTTCAATTAAAAACCGATCGTATCTTATCACGAACTAATGCGAGAGGTTAACAAACATTACTAAAACTTTCGTTCGAAAAATGTACGTTTTATAAATAAAATAATCGAATATTATCCACACTTTAATTTTTCTGAGAATCTTCATAAATTTTCAAACGTATGTATAGAACGTAATGTAAAAAAATAAAACATAGTTAAATATACATAGAACTGTTTGAAATACCATTTAGTCAATTAAATATGTTTATTTTTTCTTTTTTAAAATACATTAAAAAATATTCTTGTTAAACTTGCTTCTTCATTTTTAATTTATTTTCATACTAAATAAATAAGCATATTTTAATATAAAATTCAATTACATATAAATACAGTCCTAGCTGTAATAATTAAAACTTATTCAATTATTTATACTTTATCTACTTATTTATTAAATATAAGTGTTTTTTAAAACGTGATATAACTTTAAATTGAATCCCTATCGAAAATTACATCTAACCTAGAAAAACATCTTATCATACCTGTTTATATACATACAGGTATTTTTACGTTTGATAGAACTTTCGATATAAATTCCATTTAAAGTTCTATCATGCTTAAAAAACACTCTACTTTCATAAAATCTTACAATATTTGTTTTTTTTTTGGAAATTTCACAAAAATTTCTGATATTCAAATACACAATTGATTATTATTAATTTTGATTAACTAATACTCATTTTAATAAAATATTATTTAGAAATCTCAATCATAATTGTATTATTTTCTTATATATTCAACATGTTTTTTAAAGCAACTCTTTGTGTGTTGATTTTTAATGAACGATTTAAATAAATGTTATTATAATATAAGATAACTTATTAATTATATAAGATTTTCCAATAAACAGGTTTTCAGAATTTTAAATGAAAATAAAAGGTATTTAATTAATTAGTTATTTTTTTTAAGAATATCTATGGTATTAATTATACAACACAATTTCATTCATATGACCACCACGACTTCGTTTGTCATAGTACTTTCGTTCAATCAAATTTTTAATCACTCTTTCACATAATTGTGCTCCAATTTCGTAAATCACACGTTCAATATTTATTTTTTAAGCTTCTTTTACTTCTGTTATTTGTGGTTTATCAGCATAAATCAATGATTTCACATAACCCCCCAGAAAATAATCTAATGGAGTTAGATCACATGATCTTAGTTGCCAATTGATGGGTCCATTTCGTGAAATAATGGACTCATTAAACTTTTGTTTCAATAAGTCTATTGAAGTTTTTACAATTTCTAAGCGTTGTTGAAGTGTTAAACGTTGTATGATAATTTCCCAAACTATACTGTGTTAAAATGTCAAAATGAGTTTAATAAAAAATTCAAACATGGCTGCCATCATACTTATTAGAAAACCGTATATAATCATTTATCTGGAAAAAATGATTATAAGCAATAATGACTTAATACATTAGCCTTTTGGATTCTATTAACCTATTAATGCAGAATTTAATTTTTTGCCATAAATTATTTTACAAATTGGTTAAGAAGAGATATGAATATTTACACAGGCTCTATTATTTAACAACAATATATGAAAATGGAGATTAAAAAATAATATTGCAATATATTAAATTTTTACAAAATCTACACCAAGTGTTGAAAAAAAAATGTAAAAAATGTATCAGGAGAAAAATTGAAGATAACAATATTAAGCATCCAATGCAAGTACTAAGAAACACGATTTATATCTTCAAATTAATAACCACCGTTAACATAATGAAAAAATACAAATCATTTTTAAAAAAGATAATAAAAGATATTTGACAGCAATATAATAGAGCTCCAAGACTGTTAGTTCTTTTAAATAAAGTCATGTATATATTGAAACTAACTGATCCAATGATACATTTGTACATGTTTGAAATTTCAACATTATTTTTACCACTCTGAGATTGTTTTTGAATATTTTAAACAAAAATTTCATTACATTATACATATAGTATATAAATGTATATAATTTGAACTTAAGACAAAATTCGATTCCCACAATCCATCACAAACAAACAAGGCAAAATATGAGAGTTGAATACTTGTAAATTATGTTTTAAAGAAAATCGCCGATCCGAAGAACAACGCAAATAAATTGAACTATGGATCCAATTTGTACTTCAATTAATAATACAGATGAAAGCCTTCAATCATCCACCTTCTTCATATACCCATAATAAATTTCAATAGTTGAATTTCTTTGAAATTATACCGAAAACAGCATTAGTAGTGGTTAGATGAATAACACAGATCTATTTATTTATCGAAATGATTTATTGATTAATCCAACCGATCTCCCCTTTACTTTTTTAATACTTTGTAAATGCCAGCTAGAGGCTTTAATATTAATCATAGCTTAATCGGTCCGTCAGAATCAAATAATACGTTGTAGTTAGTTCAATTGATGGTTCTTTTAACATTGGAAAGTTAGATTGTACTTGAATGACAACATAATCATCATGTATGGCAAGAAAGAATTCGTATAAATAAATTTAACGTGTCTCTTCGAACGTCGATACACGATTTTTAATACGAATGCAGGTGTCGACATTATGTTTAACATTATTGACTTGATATTTTCATTAATATTTATTTACATAAATTCTGTAATTATACATTATATAGTATTAATTATATTAGAATAAATAAATATTTAGTTTGTCTGTCAAACTGAATAAAATTATCAAATAAATATAATGAAACCACTTCTAATTAATTTATTTATAAATCAAATAAAATGTTGTGCTTTCAGAAATGAATTCATTGACCTGAATAACAATTAGTATATTTTATTTTCATATAAAAAATTAACAAATCAATTTTGATCAAACATATAACCGTTTGTTTGTAACGACTTAAACACCTCCTCGATTTTACTAATCCAATATTTCGTAAGTTTTTTTTCAAACATTTCAATTTAATTAATTCTAACTAAAATATAAAAATTCTTGTATCATTTTTTATACTTTTAGTCTTTAATTTTTACACTAGATTGCAATAATCGATTTTTCAACCTTTTTTTATCGAATTTCTTATAAAAGGTGACCTGAATGAAACTAAAGAGTTTAGAAATCAGAATAAGGCATTATCCGATTAAAAATATGTAAAAAAATTTAAAATCGTAAAAATTATTAAAAATCTAATCATCTGACTAAAAAAAATAATCATGTCATTTTAGTCGTTTAAATAATCGCATAAAAATTTAGTTAAATAAAAAATATAAAACCCGACTAAAGTCACAAGTTAAATATTTTCTTCCCTTTCATACTTTTTCTTCAAAAATGTTTTTTTTTTTGTTCAATAGAATTCATCCCATTTCAACGCCTAAAATATGGAGTGAAAAGAGTGAACGAAACTCTTATTTATCTTCTATTTTAAATGTTTTACATCTCCCATAAAAATCATTTAAAAATTATTGTATTTCATTAATAATCATTTAAAATTCAATTTTATTAAAATTCGAAATTAAATTTCATTAAAAATCATTTGTAAATTTTTCAAACAAAATCACTTTATTTGAAAATTTGATTTTTAAATTTTAAATTATTTCTCGTGAAAATTTATTTAATAATCCTATTCAATTAATATTGCACAATTTTGAATATTCAAATTAATAATTAAATTTAAAAACAACTAATTTCAAATCAATCATTTTGTCAATAACGATTAATTTGACACGACTAAAATTTTAGTCATTAATCATCAATCGAATGATTTTTGCCCTACTCTGATCAAATCTATAAGATATTAAAAATTTAAATAATTTTTTTAACCAAAAATGAATATCGCTAAGTAAAAATCATTTATGAATTTTTCATTTAGAATAACTGACTTTTCTGAAAAGAAATAACTTTCTACCTGATTGATTTTATCGAACAAAAACGAATAACAATGAAGAAAAATCACTATTATTTTAAATAATTTATATTTTCATACAAAATCAAATTTCTATCATTAACCAACTGTTTATGACCAGAACCTATGTTTATTTTAAAAATTAAAAAACGTTCAGAAAAGAGATTATTCAATCTGATAATTTTTATTTACTCTATTAGACATACATTTGCTTGCTTACTGTTATTTACTATTCTTTGATCGTATTTAGGCCCACCTACGTAACCAATTTTTGAGTAGAAGCAGTAATTTTATTAAGAAATAATAAAATTATTAGAAATATTTACAGTGTTAAACCAATTGTGAAACTTATTTAATTACTTTAATTAAACTTTTATGAATTTGAAGGTAATATTTAATTTTTTAAAAAAATAATATAAGTACATAAAAAATAAATAATGATTTATTTACAAGCAACTGAATATTATTTTTTTTAACTAAATGCTAATAATAATAATAATGTCATAAAGCTGTTCAAATTGTTTCGCCATCGTATATAAACGATTTTCTGTTAAACACATTAATTCATCAACAATGTGATCTGTACGAATGTTCTCACATCCACAAATAAATTCTACTTTCGGCGACCGGTTGTTCGTTCATATTTTTAACTCACCGTGAAATTTCGAGCGAGCATCGTACATGTATACAAGTCTAGTAGACTACATCAAAGGCAAGAGAAGCGTATACGCAAAAGCATCAAGGCATGTCAGAAGAAACCAAAGCAACACAACAACCACTCCAAAAGCATTCTGTTTTCCGTTTATATATATTTTTTGTACATGTGCGTTTGTGACTGTGTATTTGTTACGTAGACGAAAGTACACGCATACACACACATATAAACGTACACACCAGGCATTTCAAATCGAAAGTACCTAAACGAGAGAAAATAAAAACACGAAATAAGTAAGAAAAAAAATATAACTGTTCGTTCGAATCCGAGACATCGGGCTAACTAAAAACGTGTCTACTTTCAAAGAACAACATTCGTTGTAGAACGGCGTTGGCCTCTTTGAAAACCGGCGAAATAAGAATGAGTGTTCGCTTTTCTGTAAACAGAACCCTCTTTCTAATATGTTCCCGCCTGGTTGTCAAAGTCTGTCAGTGTGCACTAACACAGCTGATCCCCCAATACACACACTAGCAGTTAATTTTAGCCCACGAAACATTTAAGTTTGAATGCATGAAATTGTATTCAGAATGATGTATATGTTAAATGTCTGATATATTTTTTGTTCATGTTTTGACGCCGAACAACGGATACTGTTGAGAACCAAAAAATGTCCATAAGCATTCGCTACGATGTTTTTATTAGCTGACGTATTGTTTAGTGTATAGCTTAATATAAACTCGTGTCTATTTCGATACAATAAAGATTTAAATAGTTTGGATTTATAGAAAGAAATTCTAAATTTAATTCAATATATTATTTAAAATAAAAACGATATAAATGTGTCATTTTTATATATTTTTTTTATAACAAATTGATGATTGAAATATAAATTTAAATAAAAATATAAATTGATTCAAGATCAAAACATATTCTAAATAATTTGAATAAAAATTTAGTTTTCATTTTTGGACTAGGAACAAAATTTTGAAAAACATTTCTCTAGAACAGTTAAACTTTTATTTTTTAAAAAGAAAACTAAATAATGTCAATCATCAGCTAGAGATGGATTGAAAAAATAGAAAAACACAAATTAGTATATAAGTAGATTTAAACATAACCACAATTGAATTTTCACTCCAACACCACAATGGTTTAAAGTGTTTAATAATCACTTATTGTTCACTTATTATTTATAAATATATCGGCTGATGCATTTCGATGACGACGCCATCATCGTCAAAGCCTTTCTGTTAAAATCTAGACTAGTTGTTTGACTTTATATATATATATATATATATATATATATATATATATATATATATATATACAGACTAGTTTGTGTTTTGTATCTTTATTCAATTCATCTACAACTTGGGGTTGAATCTTTCTTTTCATTTCGTCATCTGGTCCGAGAGTATGAAGTGTTTGGTGTTATTTATTATTTTTTACAACATGATTCTTTTTCATAGATTTGTGACCTTTTCGATGACCTAAATTGACTTATTTATTATTTGTCACAGTGTTTGAGATTTTTAACGGTTTATGAGGTCTATACCTAAATGAATTGAATATCTGCATGCGTTAGTTTTGTGATTTTATTTATAAAAGTCTAACAACTAGTCTATATTTTAACAGAAAGGCTCTGACGATGATGGCGTTGCTATCAAAATGCATCAGCCGATATACAGCTGGGTCTGTTTTGGTGCGGATTATTTTAATGCGATTTTAAAGTTATTTTGAATTTTTTTAATGTGATTTTGAAGTTTATTATATTTCTTCTTAGTCTTTTATATAACTAGAATTCTTTAAGCGATTATTTAATTCAACGAAAAACTCTTCAGTTTTATGAATAAATGAAGGAATCAGAGCCATTTAGTCATTTAGTTCCGCTTCTCAAACTGAAAACAGTTAATAAAAAAAATAAATATGGGTAATCGCCAGTAGTATGGGAAATATCGCCGGTGGAATGGGAAATATCGCCGGTGGAATGGGAAATAAAAGCCTGTAATACAACTAGTAATAGTTAATTTTTAAAAGATTTTTGCTGATATTTGACGATGATAGCTTTGATTTTATGCGGTTTTTGAAAACTACGGAACGTATCCCTAATTTTTCAATGTAAGTTAAGTCTTTTTTACGATTTTTTTAAAAAATCGCACAAAAAAATGCATCAGCCGATATATTTATAAATAATAAGTGAACAATGAGTGATTATCGAACACTTTAAACCATTGTGGTGTTGGTGTTAAAATTAAATTGTGTTAAAGTGAATCAGCCACAGTTCCAAAACAACAAATGGATTTAAACAATTAGTCTAAATTTGAAGACAGAAAGCTCTGATGATGGGACCTTCATCGAAATGCGTATCAGCCCATTATTTCGACAAACAACAAAGTAAACAATAAGTGATTATTGACTTAATAAGTGATTATTGAACATATTGTGGTGTTGAGGATGATAATTCATTTATGTTAAAAAATACAATTTTTTAAAAAGTACTCTTTCATAACACCCTCTTTTAAAATTTTGTTTAAAAAAATATTAATTAAAAAAATAAATCCACTGAACTTTCTATATAAAACCCGATTTTTCAAAAAAGATTTCTGGAAATTAAATTGTGATTAAATCCTCTATTCTCTCTCTCTCTCTCTCTCTCTCTATATATATATATATATATATATATATATATATATATATATATATATTTATTAAGAAATAAAATAAAATAATATTTAATAATATTTTTCTCGATATTTAACATTTATATGATTTATAGACACGTGCATCCCTGGTACAAAAATTAATTCAATTAAATCAACTTATGAAGTCGTTCATTTAAAATATAAAACGAATAACTTCTGCGGAACAAATTACATTTAATTAGATCGTTAAAATATGCATAGGAATATTATTAAGCCTACAGTCATTAGAACAAAATGAAAATTAACGAGCATGCTTTCTCTGAAATTGAGTTAATTATCATTTTTTTCGCAGAGAAAAATGTCGACATTGTTCCGAATAATTATTTTAAAATTCAGCAAGTTTATATCATAAAATAAGGATAATATCATTTATATGATATATATTTTTTGTCTTATTGCAAAATATTTATCTTTTATTGTTTTTATATCATTTTTAAACATTTTTTAACCATCCCGAAATATTCTTCGTCGCTTTTGTTAAAAACTAATCTCGTAAACGCAGAATAAATCTAACCTATACAACAATTACAATAAATCATTCGCGCCGCGCCTCTCACAAACCCTCACCGACCGACAATATCATCGCTCAAAAACGGATATACGATTCTAACGCCTCCAACTAAACCGAAAGCACTTTGCATGCTATCAAATATCAATTCTACCAAATTCTTGTCATTGGCGACGCCGTCGGGTCTAAAGAGAATGAATCATTCGATATAACAGGAAACCCTCGCCAGCGGCCGCCGATGCTATGTCTCCAACGTCTGCTATTCATAAAAACTAATGCAATTTTCGCGTGAGCTTTGATAAGTCGACACGGACAACTCTTGTACCGGCCCGTACCTGCCTTCTGCCGGTCTTAGTGAACGAGGGTTACTTGACATATAGCGTGTCTGTCGCCTGTCATATTGAACACGAACTTAAAGCTGACAAATAGAGGCGTTAGCGGTGGAATTAAGCTTAATATCAATGTTCGAGATAAAAGTTAAACAGTCGTTAGATATTTCATTACGTTATCTGTTCATTACTTTAAAAAATGCGTATTTACTCTTTTATATGCTACGATGACGTTTTTATTCTTCAGATTATTTAAATTTGGTCGTCGGAAAGATAAGGGGAGTATAATTCAAAAATAATAACAGTAATATATATACACTACCATTTGAAGATTTCTCCATATTCTGTTTTTAATTTTCTAAAAAAATCATTAAAAAATACATGTAATCATTTTTGATAAAGAGAAATTTTTTTTTATTAAATAAAATTTATTAATTATTATAATAGATTCAAAACAATAAGATTAAAATTTCATGAAAAAGATTATTTAAAGATTTTCTATATTTTCTTTGATTTTTTTTTCACTAATCTTTGAATTCAAGATTGATTTGGACGATTATTTACACCCAAAAAACACAAATTTTGCGATGAATATTTTTCAAAGAACGTCCATGTTTTTCATAATAAGTTTGAATAATGCAAATAGATTGCTGCAATATATACATGATTAAAATTGTAACCTTCTACTGAAACAAAGAGACTTATTTATTATGTCATTTGAAAAGACATGACTTGTAAAAATTATATAGTACTAACATCCAGGCGTCACATTTGAATGACCCTGTATTTTTAGAATATAAAATGGTCATACATTTAAAAAAATCACATGTTATTTTGAAATATTTAGTCATCTAAAAACATTAAATAGGATAAATTTTAAAAAATTGTTTGTATTCAAATTTAATAAACTAGACGTTTCTAAGCGAAATTCTAAAAATTTCAAGAGAGAGCAGTTCTAATCATAAACATAACAATAAAAATCACATTTACACAAACTCGACTGTATTTCCAGTAACATCACTAGACGAATGTAAATTGCATACAACACTGGCATTAACTCTATTATACATTAGCGTCTGTGTAATGTAGTTTAAGTTAAACGTACAATGTTTTGTATGTGATTACGTTAATTCGAAATACGATCATGGGGAATTTGTGACCAGCGTTCACAATCGTACACAAATAACATTTGTATGACAATTATTGTACGTTTTCGTGGAAACTCGTTTATAAGTTATACAATATAATTTCGTTGATTGATATGATTATTGTTTGTTGAAAACTACAACGATGAAACTTAGTTATATAGAAAAATGGCACGAACGTGTATCCGAGCTGACTATCATGAAAAAGGTTTTACTCAAAAAACGATCTTGTTTATGGTACAGTCGTATAATTCAACACGAATTTGTATCGTACAAGTTTCTGAATAAAATAAACGAAACGATGAATTATACACAATTAATTTAAATTATTTTATTATTGTGGAACATTGTAATTTTATCAAATTTCATGTTGTTATATATTTTGTTGACAACTTTATTAATAATTATGGAATGAATTATGGGCTCATTTGCAAATTATTTACATTGTGTTTGATTTATTGTTATAAAATGTTTTAATAAATATGCACAAACATTATATAGGGTCATCCGAATGTGACGCCTAAATTTATGTTTTATTAAAAATAAATAAAAGAAACTATACATATGTTTCTTTTTAATAAAATACAAATCTAGGTATCACATTTGGATGACCCTATTTATACAAATAATTCCATTGCAAAATTAATATCATTAACTTACTCCAATCGTGAACGATTTTACCTCCGAAGATTAAAGTTGAATATATAATTGATTATTAACGTTAAAATTTTCACATCACTTTTCAATTGCAATTATTAATCTTCGAAGGTATTAGTTTACGTTATGAGTAGCGTTTTATTAATAATATTAATTTTGCAATTGAACTATTTTATATATAGAGATAAAGTAATTTCATTTCTGAACTTTCCCGAAAATTAACGAAATAATTTTGGCATTAAAATTAACAAAAAATAGAAAAAAGAAAAATGTTTATGAACTTTTTGGACAGTTTTTTGAACGAAGCAAATTTTAATTGTATTAGCATTAGATTTGAATGCACATCAGACCAATAATCTAAGACTAGGATATCTTGCAAAAATTTATAATAATATTCTCAAAATTAAAATGTGGTCAATTTGAAAAGATTAAACATTTCATTTAAACATTAAAACTAGAGATAAGATTAGGGCAGTAGAATTAGAATCTGAGAAGATGCCAGAAATCTCATTACAAAAAGCAAAATAAAAAAAATGATATGATAAAGGATGAAAATTACAAGTGTTGTCATCAAAACCTTTTCAGTGGTGTGGAATACATGTAAAGGTTGCAAAATGAAAGTTGTTCTTATAATGGATACCAGCAGGAAAAATCAGAAAGAACAACTTCATAACAGACAATATCTCATGGGAAAAAATGACAAAGAAATGATTGGGACAACAGAAATTTTTTGGACAAACAAAAACAAACTCCTAATAGGTGAAATAGAGGAAAATTCTACAGAAAAAAGCTATATAATAAAGATATATTGTAGAATAAAATATTTCTTCCATAGTAATGGAAGTTAAAAATAATTATTCCAATACATGGCTTATTGAAATCTTTTTTTATATTTTTACAAATGTTCAGAATCATTTCTTTCAAGCTTAATTTAATGCCTAAAATAAAAATTACACAATCATTTGATACTCCATTTCATTAGCTTAAGAAGTACATGTTTATTTTTTTATATAACTTAATAACATTTTTATTATTTAATTTAATTAATTCCTATGATATATATATATATATATATATATATATATAAATAATTGCCACAAATAATATTTTACTATTTTTATAATAATTTACTAAAAATGTTTACTGTTATAAATTAAATTTCTTAAAAATTACGATAAGCAAAATATTTCTAGATTAACATTTTTTTTAATCTACGTTTAATTACTTTAATATTTCATTAAAAACATTAAAATTAAATATTTAATTTCAATCGTGACATTATAAAATATACCAAGTAAAAATATAATAAATTTTTCGAACAAATATTTCATAAACTTTATATTATCATAAAAAAATATAACTGCTTGAAGTTTATTGATTACTAGTTCCGTCTTCCTACCTTGTTTACTAAAACCGGATTTTTTTTATAGTTCATATAAAAATTATATATTTATTGTTTTATTTAAATCAACAAACCAATAAAATAATAAAAAAATTGCTCAGATATTTGTTTTACTTTTGCATTGTCGTAAAAAAAGTAGTAAAAATGCGAAAATAGTTTCCTAAAAGTTATAAACACACGCACGTGTCATATTTATTTTATCTGTATTATTAAAACTTATATATACACACACACACACACACACACACACACACACACATACACACACACACACATACACATACAAACACAAGTAATGTAATTGAAATTTTCAAAACTATAAAAAATATTAATTTATTAAAATAGTTTTAATTGTGTAGGCTTGTATATTTAAAAATATCTTTTATAGAATTTTATTTATATGAAATAATTGTTATATCGAAAAATATATTCTGAGAAATATTAAAAATGAATACTGAATTAAAAAAAAAACTATGGAAATAATTATTTGTATAAATTATTATACACAAAGAAAGTACTTTATATTTAATGAATATTTATTATACTACTTGTTTAATTCGATGTGAAATATTCGTTAATTTATTTTTCGTTTCAGGTTAAGTAATTTCAAACACATGTATATATTTTTTTAAGTTATTCATTTCATATTTGATTGAAATATAAATTATAATTATTTCAGATATAAGAATGAATAAAATTTTGTACAAAAAATGATAAAATATATGTGTGAAGTAGAGTTTATGTTGTTTAAAATATAATATAATCTTAAAATATAATATAAAAATTGTTTAATATTTAATCAGTAAGAAAAATCAAGTAAAATAAAAAAAATAAAAATTGTATCTTTATTGGAAAATAAAGCAAAAGAACGACGACGTAAAATCGTTCAATCAAAAAATGTAAATATTGAAAAATAGTATTATTTTTATATTAACTGATAAATCAAATTTAAATACCAAATTTGAAACATTGAAGTAGATAATTTAAATCTATTTTTAATTAAAAACATCAATTATTTACTCGTTATTAAGAATGAAATAAATAAAAAATATCAAATCTAGAAATAATTTTCCAAGTACTCATCATTTATGATTATATTTTGTTAAAAAAATAAAATTATTATTAAATAGTTTTATATTTCCCACATTTAAACAATAATAATTCATATAGAATATAAATGAAATTATTTCCAACGAGAGCTTTTTGTGATTTTTGAATTGAATATAATATAATTTTCAATTTAATTTTTGTATTAATATTCGTATATCGACGAACAATTAAATTTATATCTCATTATCGATCAACAGTAATTTCATGAAATTAAAATCAACCCATAACAAGCAATTATTAACTAAAAACATTTATGAAATGAACAATGAAAAATTTCCATTAATACAAACATCAAATAACAGCAATTAAAAAAGTTTCACTCATCAAATCAATATTGTATCCGTATCAAATACAATTTCAGTTAATTTGTGTATAAAATATAGACGTATCAAACTGGAATATGCATACAATTACCAAATAAAATCAATATATGCATACATAACCATTTATTATACCAACACTTCAATTAAAAATAATAGTCAAAATTTGAAACTTTTCCAATCGAAACTTCCAATAAAGCGTTCGTCCCCTGACACCTGACACATAAACTCTGTCACGCTAGAAGCTATTCTTATATATAAATATATATATATATATATATATATATATATATATATATATATATATATATATATATTGGCATTTACGGTCGATATGCATATTCAGCGAACCGGAAAACCGTTTAAACGTAACGTAATTTGAAACAAATCGAACAACTCGGACACATGGCGGCGGTTTTTGTGTAACCGGACACAATAAATTACGTATTCAAAAAAAAAATATATATATATATCCAGAGACGGCTGCCGTAGTCGATATGGTATTCTCGTTCCAATGCGATGGTCAACGAGCCGTGACGTGTGGTGGCGTGCGTGCCACCGCCTCCCCGACAGGGGCAATTAGCAAAACAGTTCTACTGGTGGTAGTTAGATAGGATTTGTAATGTTGGTCGAATGGTAAAAGCAACAACCCTACGAAACGCATTATGAATTTTACACAGTCCTGTATCTGACTTCTGACTATTGAGCGGTACGTTTTTTCCGTACGGTCGTGTAAATTTCACGTACAGCTTTATATTAAAATAAATTGAAAGGATAACATGCTTATATAACTCTTTTAATTACTTGGGCTTTAATTTGGCAAGATACGTAACGTTATATACATACATTTAATGATTAAATTAAGTTAAGGGTGGAAAAAGGCCATAATCTTTTAGAAAATAAACTAAATATTATTAAAAGTACAGATTACACTTCCTACTTGTTTTAGAATACTATTTTTACAATTATATACTGTTAATATAATGAAATTTATTTTCACGTGCAAATTAATTCTTTAAAAAAATATAAAATGTTCTATGAAAAATTCTTTATCAATCATTTTTTTTAATCTGGAACTTTAATCATCATCAAAACACATATACACTAGAAATTTAAAATTTTCAATAACTTTGAAATAATAAAATCTTTTCAAAGCTCATTAATTATTTATTAAAAATAAATCTTAATAATAGTTCTGAAATTAACTTTATTTTTCAAAAATATAAAAAAACGAACAAAATTCAAAATCAATGGATTTTCTGACCAAAAATGTACGTCGACGAATAAAGTTAAAAATATATGATTATAGGCCATTTTTAGAAATCTTATAATGATTAATTTGTAATACGACAAAATAGTTAACATAGAAAAATATATTTTAATCTGCTAAATTTTTTTAAAAAAAGTTCCAATTTTCCAGTATTTATTTTTTTAAATTTTTATATTTAAGAAAAATGTTATGTATATAAATTTTAAAGTGTTGGAATAAGTGATTTATTTATACAGTTAGCAGAAAAAAATATCTTTTAATATGCTTTATTTTTTAAAAAAGTTCCAATTTTCCAGTATTTATTTTTTTTATATGCTTAAAATTAAAAATGTTACGTTTATAAATCTTACAGCGTTGAAACAAGTAATTTATTTGTACTGAACAAAACAGTTAATACAGAAAAATATATTTTAATATAATATATCTGTTTTAAAAAATCTAATTTTCCAGTATTTATTTTTTTATATTTTTAAAATCAAAAATGTTACTTTTATAAATCTTACAACGTTGAAATACGTGATTAATTTTTACCACAACAAAACAGTTAATACAGAAAAATATCTTTTAATATACTACATTTTTTAAAAATGAAAGTTCTAATTGTCCAATATTTATTTTTTATATTTTTAAAATTAAAAAATGTTATTTTTATAAATCTTACTAAAATTAAAAATATAATCAACTGAATTACTATTGATCTACAAAATATAACAAGAAATATAAATTTATTTGTTGTTTTGGAACTGTGGCTGATTCACTTTACACAAATGAATTTTAACTCCAACACCACAATAATATTATGGTGTTGGGGTTAAAAATCATTTGTGTAAAGATATATAAAATTACAGCTATTTAAAAATGAGAGAAAAAAATATAATGGACTGTAAACTCGATAAATGGATATTAAAAAAAATCAGTAAAAGGTGATTCTATATATTTTGTAATTTAAAAAAATTTATATAGAATAATTAATCAAATTATTCACTTGATACTCTAGTGTATTGACTTTTACACAAATTAAAATCACTTTTCCTAACATCAAAATATTTTATAAAAGTATTCAAAAATCTGTTATTGTTCACTTTATTAATTGATGCACATTTCGATGGCCATACTCAAGTTTAAAAACATTATATAGATTGCAAAATATCATAAAATATATTTAAGAAAATATGATTCACTGATATGATAATGATGAAATGGTTATCGAAATGCAAATCAACGAATAAAGTAAGAAATAGTTATTGAATAATTTTTAATCTTGAAATGTTGGCGTGAATATTTAATTTATGTAAAAAAATAATTACATAACTTCACAGCTTGATACAATTTAAAATTGAATATGAAACAAAAATGAATTGATTAAATTAGCTATATAAATCAAAAAAAAAAAAAAATATTTGAGGAACGAATGAAATATGTGAATTAAATAAGGAAATACCTAATTTTAATAATTGTGTAATTAATGCAATATAATATGTGCACTGATCAAATATATATATATATATATATATATATATATATATATATATATATATTTGTGATTTGTGCTCTTGTAAAAAATATTCGCAGGTAATAATTTAATCGTATACCACCACTGATGTTTTAAACGTAATTCTTTTCATAGAAGAACATGTCAGCACCGTGTGGTGAATTAAACTGTAAAATATGCATATTTTATTTAAATTCGTCGCTTTATATTCGGTCGCAACAAATTGGCAAACTCGTACACGTCCCGGCTGGTATATTTACACAGATGCAGCTGGAAAGAACATGCCGGCTGTCCACTGTATTTCACAGTCGGGTAACACACAAAAAAGTTGAATATTTAGTTTGTGTGGACGGTAAATGACTTATAACTCTTTTTTTATACAAGAAATTATCTGACGTAGCGAATAATTAATTCTGAAAGGCCTTTTTGTTTCCGTAATAGCAGAATCTTTATGTTTTCGTATATTAAGTCGTCTTGAATTTTTAATTAAATTTATATAACGTAAATAAATAAAATAATCATTCATGTTATGTCAGTAATTTATCAGCCAATAATAAAAAATAATTACTTTTTTACCAAAATAAGTACTAGGTTTTAATAATACAGGGTAGTGAAATATACTATCGATCCTTGATAAATTCAGCTCATAAGAATTCTTTAAAGATTTTATATTTTAGCACTCTGATAAACATGCTTGTTGAAATGCATATCAGCAAATAAAGTTTAAATAATATAGTTTTATCTTGTAGAATTTTGATAAATAATTCATTTATGTTAATAAAATCGTTCTAAATAAACGAACCACTACAAAATTATAATTAATGTTCAATAATTTTCATTTTGAATACAAAAATAATTTTCTTATTTATACCGAACAGATATATAAAATAAATCTTATACTTCATATCAAATTGCTATCATTAAAAAAAGTTTTCAATTATTCAATATAAAATAAAACTTTTCTATTTCACTTCGAATTATAATCCAAAAATAATATAAAAAAAATATTTTCTGACATTCATCAACCAGAGATTATTTTTTAGTAATGTCTGTTAATGTCAAGGTTTGATCTTTTTCGTTCAGAATCTAATAATCACAATAGATGAAAACTTGAAAGTTGATTGATTATGTTTTCCATGATCTAACATAATATTTAACTGTTGGTTTCAAATTTCAGTCTAGAGAAAATTCGTAATTTTCTTTTCATCTCTATGTTATATTTTCGTGTCAGATTATGATTTATTGCTAAAATACAAATTCATCCCTTATGATGGATAACATATATATATATATATATATATATATATATATATATATATATATATATATATATATATATATAATTTTTATATTATTATCCTTTTTTATATATGTATTAAATAATTATTTAAATAATTCCATCAAAATATCTTATTGTGTATATTTTTCATCATATAAAATAATTGCTATAAAAAATTTATCAAAAAAGTTTAATTTCTTATCATAACTTGTATGAATTCAACAAAGTACAAAATTGTTAAATTTTTCAATAAAATATAAAATATGGATTAAAATTACAACAAGAATAACTTATAAGAAAAAGACTATTTCAAATAAGAACCGAAACATTATAATGCTTATGCAGATTAGTTAGTTAAAAATAAAATCCAGTCAATGGTCAGAACTTGGTATTTAAAAATATTGAAAATAGTTAAATATACATAAAATATACTGTAAACTTAATAACATACATAACTAGAAAATATAATAATGTACAATAGAAACCTAGCAATAAATTCCAAATAATCACATAATTATCATAAAACCAATTTATTTTATAGACATTTTAATGAATTTTCCAGAAATTAAATACATCTTTATACCATCTGAATAATAAACACATAATTATCAAGTTGTGTGTAAATTAATTTATAAAAAGCAATTCATTTGTAAATTACAATTTTATTCTTAATGACAAATGTTAATTACGAATTTCAGATTGAAAAAAATATTATTATCATTTAGAAAATTGTTATATGGTATAAAAAACGCAGTATAAAATATAGTATAGATCATAAATAACTAGAAACTAGAAAAGATATATTTTATAGTTTTTAATTGTTAATTATTAAAAAAAAATATTTTTTATTGAGTTAAATCTTACTATAAATATTTTATGGATAAACTTTGTGTTTTTCATAAATTATATATATATATATATATATATATATATATATATATATATATATATATATATATATCATTATATGAAGAAAAAAATATTGTTATTTTGTTAATAAATCTTTATTACAGAAATTAAAAAAAAATATTAATACAATAAAATAAAAATTGACAAAAATGATTTGTTAAAAAATTAAAATGAGAACTGCAAAAAAAGTTAGTGAAGTTTAACTTTTCATAAAAGCACTCGAAAATTAAAATAAATTTTATTTTAATATTTTTAGATTATATTTTTCCCCACTGAGTACTTTTAAAATGAGTAAAATTTAATTATTGCAAATAATTCCAAAATTAGAACCCGGAGACTTTTCAATCTGTTATTATAGTATAGTATATATGTATAGTATAAAAATAGTACCTCGAAAGTTTTGTAAAAAAAACTATACATAAGACTACTAAAAAATAGATACATAAATAATTTTACAAATATTCACAGATTTTTGCAAAAAATAATTCCAAAAAAAATAATAAGTATCATCAGTCCATCAAATGACCATTTGAGTATTAGACTCAACTTCTATGAATTATTTCTCAATAAACCACCTTAATTCAGTTTTTGTGTCAATCGATCTAGAACAGTAACTGATCTAAAAGTGATCACATTAGGATTTGCAAATATTACAAAAAATATTACTTAAAAATTTCATACAAATGTATTAATATTCAAACACCACAAGATATTAAAGAGTATTCAATAATTTCTTATTATTCACTTTGTTTATAACAATAATAGGCTAATACGCATTTCAACAGCAATTTTATCATCATCAGAGAATTGTGTTATAAAATTTTAACAATCAAAATAAATAATTACTTAAAAATGTTAAAATCATGAGTCATTCGAGTAAAACTGTTTAGAAAAAAAATTATATATATATATAATTTACAATAAAACCCAGTATCATTTAAAATAAATAAATTTGATAATTTTAAAACTCATACAGATTCGCGAGTTCAGTTTATCGAACTGAATTTCTATAATCTGTATAATTATTTATCCAAATAAACTGATGTCTAGTGCAAACGAAAAAAAAATATTTGAACGAAAACCCACTAAATTACTGATTCGATTCGTTACAATTGTTTTGTGCTACTACACATCTAATGAAAAATTCTCTGTATCCAACAAATTGTGTATATTGGAGTAATTAATAATTCTCGTTAACATCAAAAGTTAATTTCTCGCATCATCAAAACCATACACTTTAATTAGGTTTTTTCCGTTGTGTAATTGACTTGAAATAATTTCACCCGATGGAAAAAACTGAAAAAATATACGTAGGAAATTATTTCATCCGTAAATATTCACAATAACGCGCTATCGTGGTAATTCTTATAAATGTTTCATATTTTTATTTTATTTTATAGTATAACAAAAACTTTTCGGAATTTTTATCACCGGTATTGAAATATTCCAAATTATTCAATTTAATTACTATTTTTAAAAAAATATATATAATTGATTATAAATCAAGTATACACTTTATATATTTATACTATTTTTAAAAAATTAAAAAAATTGCATACACAACATTAATTTCTTGCGATAAAATTTCACTAATAAAAAAAACCTGAGTAAAATTTCGGAATCTTCACATGTATGTAGATATCCATTATATTATTTTATTAATTGCATATCATGAATATATAAGTGCGTTATTACTTTCTCTTTATTCTGAAAAACTGTCAATTTTCCTACTTTATATGTATTTATTAACTCGAAAACACGTTTATAAATAATAATAAAAGACCATAAAAACGAATAATTTATGTTTATTTCGGTATTGTTTGGTCAATAGACCGAATTGAAAAAGTATGCGGGTCGGAATAAAAATATACAGTCACTGTATATTCCAAACTATAAAATTATTATTATTATGTATTACGTGCGTCGTCTACTGCGGATATTTCCAACTGGTCAATAAAAATGCTATAAGGGCGTTTGAAGATTAATATCTTGTTGAAAAAAAATATATAATAGTTGAGTATCTTTGTTATTACAAAAAGTCGTTGTTGAAAATCGTGCTGTTGGGAAAAACATTGTTTGATTAGAATAGGGCATTATTTGATTAAATTTTCATCAGATTAAAAATTTAAATCATAATTTTTTAATCGTAAAAGCGATTAAAAATCTCATGACTGAATTTTCATCCAATCAGTTATCTGATTAAAAAATTAATTAGTGTTTTTTTTAAAAAAAAATATTGTGATAAAAATTTGGTCACATAAAAATTCAGTTGGATAAGAAATATAAAAACTCAAGATAAGTTTTTTTTCCACTTACGAATTTATTTGATTCCTTTGTTAAACAATTTTCATCCCATTTCAATGAGGGATGAAAAATGTAAATGAAACCTGTCTTTGTTTTTTATTTTAACTATTTTATATACATTTAAAATTCAATATTATTAAAATTACAAATTAAATGTCATTAAAAATTATTTATAATTTTTTCAAAGAAAATAATTTTATTTGAAAATTTTATTTTTTAATTTTAAATAATTTTTCATGACGATTTAATTTATAATCTTATTTAATTAATAATGCATTTAATTATTATTCCACAATTTTAAATATTCAAATCAATCGGTTTATTATTACTTAAAACTATTGATAACTAAAAAAAATCAATTACGACTATCGATTGATTTTTAATCGTTAGTCATGGATTGATTTAACAACGATTAATTTCAAATCAGTCGTTTGAAACGATTAACATCTAGTAAATTAATCGTAACTAACGATTAATTTTACACGACTAAAATTTTAGTCGTTAGTTGCCAATTGAATAATTTTTGCTCAACTCTGGTTTAATACAGAAAGTTAAGATGTTTAAAATTAAAAATGTTATTACATAATTTTTTACTTAATTTTTTTATGTCTAGTTGAAATATATCGATAAACGATTATTTCGACACTAAATTAAAATAAATCTGCAAAATAGATCATCAATCAATAATTTTATAAACCAGAACCTATAATTTAAGTACTCGTTTTCAGATAAAATATATTTAAAAATAAATTGCGCGTACACAAATAACAATATATATATATATATATATATATATATATATATATATATATACACATACATACATACACACACTCACACACACACACACACACACATGTATACATACTTATGTAGCAGCTGCTGTTTTTTCGAGAACCTCACGTACTCGTTCATTGTTAATCCACATTAGCAAGTCAGATTTATTATCAAGCGTTGACTCTATCAATAAAATGGAATCAAATTACAGGCGGTGGACGTTCTGACTACGGTGGTCTCGATTCTATCCGGTAAAGGCGGTTTAGAGTATCACGGATGTAATAAATAGCTTTAATTATCTGAATCCTCACCAAAAACATATATGGAGCATTAACTTTTTTCCCTATATAGATATTTCACTAGTCGATTTTACATTCGTTAAATAGTTACGAAATCAATACACTGTGATCGAGGGTTCGTTTAATTCATTCGAAACATTAAGAATGATGTATGTAGATTTTTATTCTATTGAATTATCAAAGAATGGTAATACCGGATATAAAAGAGATTCAGTTCATTAAATACTTACAATATAGTGAAATAACTATAATAGTATACAAAAAAAATCTTTGTTACTATTGTATTTTGAGATTGAAAAATAAAACAGATTTTTTTATATAGAGAAGATGGAAAAAATAATGAACTGTAAAAATGTCTTAATTTTTATATATTAAATTTGTAGATACTCTATAGACTGTTTTAGTACAAATTTTCAAAATAATTAGTTTTCCTGTTACATTTCCTAGAATACTTTAAATTATTTTTAGATTCAATTCATTTGAATATACAACTGAACATCTGTTACGATTTTAAACCAATTTTTTTTGTCATAATTTATATATAACTACATAATATAACAAAAAGTCTCTGACGATAATGTCATTGCCATTGAAATGTGCATTAGTCCAATATTATCATAAACAACAAAATGAACAATAAGTGACTATTGAACACTTTATAACATATTGTAGTGTTGAGGGTGAAAATTCATTTGTGTTAAAATAATTATGGATATTGTTGTTTTAGATATAACTAATAATTTAGTAGATTTGATCACTCATGTGTACCAACAATGTATCTTTTTGAAATTTGTGAAGTAGCTAATTTTACAGAATTTAAATTCGAATTTTAATTTATCATAACCTATAATACAATAAAAATAATTTAAAACAAATAATTGAATAAAATAATATCAATAATTACAATTAACAATTTTCCAAACATTTTTACTAATGTTTTCATTATTTTGTCCACCTTTGCTTATTATTTTTATACCATCATTATAAAAGCCTATATCAACCTATTATTGGGCGAAAAACTTATCGAATATTGTTAGCTCTTCTTAAATGTTTTCCCAAAATTCTTCCATTATTTTCCTATTCGTGGCTAATTTTATCCAATCTTTACCTCCATTATAATTCACAATTTCATCTATCTATCTTTGTTAGAAAATCTCCCATACACTCTTTTTATCTCTTTATTGCCATTTTATAATTATTTTTCTGTTCAAACTCATTTCATCAATTTTATTTGTATTTTTATATCTCTGTCACTCTTATCTATTCACGCATCCATTTATAAATTTCCCAATCACGTTTAGAAATTCCCAACTTACCCCTTTTATACTTCACTGAATTGTCAAAAAATTTAACCTAATTTTTGCATTAAGTGTTCAAGTTTTTGATCCATAAGTAAAAGCAGATAATTCATATTTAATAATCTTTTTTCCATTTTAGACTTAATAGTATTTTACTCTTCATTATCTTATTCATTCTTCCAAATATTCTCCTTGTTATCTAAACTCTCGATCTAATCTTTGGCAATAAATCACTATTAAATCTTATAATTTCTTCCAGCTATTTTATTTAATCCACTTATTCTAAACATTAACTCCCTTACTGTATATTTTATGTCTAAAAAACTATGAATATTTTCTGATCATTGCAAAATTTATGAAAGATCCTATGATTGATAACTGTAAATATTTTATCACATTGAATATGAACACGAATTTATATATATATATATATATATATATATATATATATATATATATATATATATAAGGTGTCCATCAAGAGTGCACACTCATCATCGCTTAAAAAATCATCGCTGACTCAAAAAAGATTCATTTTATTTAAAAATTAAGTTGTGAATATCTGATGGTACATCCTATATATATCAGAAAGATTCGCTCCGTATTCGCTTAGTTCGTCGACCCCCAGAAAGCTCTACCCCCCCCCCAGCAATCATTTACTTTGCTCGCTTACCCCGTAATACTTGCAATCGTTAAAGTTCGGAGATAATCGTTCACGATCGAAGTAGATTAATAACATTAATTTTGCAATGGAATTATTTATATATATATATATATATATATATATAGATAGATAGATAGATAGATAGATAGATAGATAGATATAGATATAGAATAACAAATATATAACATACAATATATATTTTGCATTCTTATTTATAGATAATGATTATTTATTATTTTAATAGTAAACTGCTAAGCAAAATAAATTACCCTGCATTCTGTTCGTATATGCACTAAAATTCTGATTTATTATTTGTAACTGAACTCTTGAAATTCGTCTTACTTATCGCGAACTAAACTAGACACCCATTCATCAGCGAATGCTATAACAGAATACACGTTTTATCCACATCTATTCCGCATTAAAACTTCATAAATTACACGGAAAGAAGTTGTCGCGCATCTTAGACTCGCGTCGTCTTAACTCATTCATCTGATAAAACGCTGATGCCGGCAAACAGATTCAACTAAGAATTGCCCGTGACAGCCGGTGGCGCTACAGATCTGCACTTTGTCTTGCTCCAGCGTTATGGGGGAAACGAACGACTAAAGATTACAGGTTTACATCGGAGCGTTTACCTCGATGTACGTTTTTAACATATACGTTGTTCGAATTTGTGCGACTGCTGGAACGAATAAAATGTTCGACGAAGAAATACTCACATGGAAGCAGTTACGTTGTTATATTGTGTTAGTTACGTTTAAACGATTTACATGTATCGAGGTGTTGCTTTAGAAATTATGCAGATATTTTTACACGCCACTACTGCATTGATAATGATTTATGTACTTATTATGGATGCATCCGGATACATAAAAGCTAATTTATTTATTGATTTTTTTACTGTAACTCCATATGACATTTATCTAGGAAATAACCGGTTGGAATTGCACGTTTTCATTTAGATTCACTTCAAGTAAAAAAAAACATTCAAGTCATTCATATAAAATATAAAAACTTTCATATGAATAGTATGCGGATATGTAGAAGTTGAAATGTATACAATATAAATTATTAAATTGTGAAAATAGATATTTTTTTATTTATTTTATGTTTTAAATGCTTTAGCACAAATTGTCTGTTTGAAGTGTCGGTGATGAAATAATAATTTATTATTTTCATTCACTGTATCTTTTAGCGAATTAACATGTAATTGTATTATACAGGGTTTCCAATAAGCGATTCAGAAATTTAAATAGAAATAAAATAAAAAGTATTTAAATAATTAGTTATTTATTTTTTTCATTTTTAAAAATATTCTATGGTATTAATGATATAATATAATATAATATATATATATATATATATATATATATATATATATATATATATATATATATATATAGTGTTTTTTTTAGGTTTGATAGAACTTTCGATAGGGATATAATTTAAAGTTCTATCACGCTCAAAAAAACCCATATATATTATGTAGATGCATAATTAGTATTGATTAAAATATAATAAAATTAATGTAAAACTTTTTTCCACAAATGTAACAAGTGATATGAAATAAACTGTCAATGAAACTATTCTAGCAGTTAATAATTTACGTTGAAATTAAAAAAAATCTAACAAAATCAATCAATTACTTAGAATTTCTATTGCTTACTAAAAAGAATTAAACATAAATTGAAACTTATATGACTACTATAATTTTTCAATTGTAACTAATCCATGAATATATGAAGAAAATATTAGGAATATTAAATGTAATAGTCGTTCCAATTCTATATATAGTAATAATAGCGTAATACCACGCGAGTTAGTACCAACAACAAGAGGGTATTATAGAATTATCGTATAAAATATTAAATATCCACCTATTCTACAGCTACCATTCTCACCCACTTCCCTTTATGCAACAACATACATATATGTACATATATATACATATATATATATATATATATATATATATATATATATATATAAGTAATACGACCCCTACAACGTCATATGTAGCACCACATGGTACACATAGCACTAAACTGTAAATAATAGGGGGTAGCCGAGCCTAGCGTAGAGTCGAACTGTGTATCCTAGTGTATACTATACAAGCTGACATCTGCGAATCAAAATTCGCTTCTATAAAACAGGTCGATAGGGAGTAAAATATATATTTTTTGTGCTAGAACTATGCGCCATGTAGGCATCGAATATTATTCATTGTGTTAGTCTTGAATGCAGCGTCGGGACGTTGATGAAAACGCCATCTGTGCGCCTCTACGCTTTCATTAATTCATATAGAAAAGACTGTAGTGATTATTATATAATTAATATCAAGTTAATCAGACAAGAAAGGAAGGGTCCGTGCTGAATTATTTATGATCGTGAACTTTATGTAGCTGTTTTTAATTTGTAAATGTATTTTTGACGAAGATGTAAAAATTATATTAGAGCTATGACGTGATGTCTTGCGAAATTAAATTCTTAATTTGGATTTTTGTCAACTATGTACTTCTATCAAATTATATAGGGTCATCCAAATGTCACGCCTAGATGTGTTTTATTCAAAAGAAACAAAAAAACCTATACACATGTTTCCCTATACACCACCCTATACACAAGTTTCATTTTAATAAAATACAAATCTAGGCGTCACATTTAAATAATCCTATATATAAAATGTACAAATGTGAAGTTAGAAAGAAATTTATCAATAAAATACAGTTTTTTTTAAAAAAAATCATGTTTATTGGTATCAATATAAAATATAAACATGGGAAGTATGGACCAATTATACCTTCAGCCCATAAACCACACCAAAAAGTAACTTTTTTAGAATGTAATTGTTGTTCAACAATGGCTTTTGAATTTTCATTTTCCCAGATACAACAATTTCGTTTGTTTACATAACCATTTAATTTAAAATGCAATTTGTTAAAAAATTAGCATTTCCTGCTTTTTTTCTTGATACTAATTAACAAACATATGACACAAACATTTCCAATCTCTAAAATTTCCCAAGTTTTTAATAAACAAATATTAAATAATGATAGCCAATATTTGACATTTCATCAAATAATAACCAAATTTCTTCCTAACCTCAAATTTGGACACCTTATATATATTATAATTTTAATACTAAAGATATTTAAATATTATATAAACAATAATTCAATTATATATCTACAGTAACGTTTGAAAAATTTTAATACCTTACTTGACACAATCAGTTGAAGAATGAAATAAAAAAAAACCTGTACGATTGATTAATGCTAAGCTAATATATGCTAAGCTAATCTCCTTTCAAATAAATCCGATTTTTCAGCGAGTATTAAAATAAAATAAGATACTAAAGAAATTTCAATTTTCATCCAATTGATATTCATGGTTTTCAAAATGTTATCCCACCTAATAGTTATAGTAATTCCGAATTTCAATACATGTCGTTTTTTATATCTAGAGTACATCTTTCTATACTTACAGAGCTACTGTATTACATGAATAAAATATTAAATCTCTGGAACGAATAAAATGTATTGAATGAACAAGTGATATGTTGAAACGAGGGATACGAGAAAGCAGCTGTTTCCGGTTTCAATGTTGAGAGACTTGATTGATTATTAATAGTATAATATAATACTTCATTAATTAACATAATAACTGGATTTTATGTCGTATTTGTAAGAAACGATCGTATTAAAGAAAATAAATAAATAAAATCAACTTAATTAATGGTTAATTATTGTCATGTTGTTTCAGATCAATGTTCTATACGATATTAATATGAAAAAGAAATATTAAACGTACATCATTAATAAATAAATATATTTTGTAGAGTTTCCCTTGTAATATTTTCTTAAATTAAAAAAAATTGGAAATAAAAATATAAAATTCAATAATAATTCATGGAAATTTATAACAATTATTAATATATATTATATGTTTTTTAAGAGTGATAAAATTTTGATTCAAATCCCTATCGAAAGTTCTATCTAACCTAACAAAACACCTTTATATATCTATATATGTGTGTGTATGTTTATATTAAAAGGTATCTCCCTTGATTCAAAAAAAAAGACAAATTCAAAAATTTTTTTATTTGCCAAAATTAGATAAAACTTTCAACCTAATATAAAGGTATGATTAAGAGAGTTTTTTTAGATTAGATAAAACTTTCGATAGGGATTTAATTTAAACTTCTATGATGTTTAAAAAACATCTATATATATATATATATATATATACATATATATAATTTATGAAATATATACATAAATTAAATTTATATTTTCATTTTTCATTTTGTAGCAAATATTAATTTATAAAAAATACATATAATTTATTACATGCACGTAAGTGTAATTTTCTGTCGTGTGGAAAATTAAATAAAAAAATGAATTTAAATGCAAATATTATTTCCCTTTTTTTTAAAAAAAAATAATAAATTGTATAAGTTATTGATAGTATTATAGTATTTTAACATAAATATTTTTTACATTTTTTTAAATTACTACTCTTTAAGCTAATATATTTTTACTTCATAATAACAATTTTACATACAGAATATATATATATATATATAAGAATAGTTAAATTTTGAAAATAAAATAAAAATATTTTCTAAAAACATGAAAATAATAATATAAACAACGAGACAATTTTTATTTCAATTCTTTAGAAAAATATTTCTGTCAAATAATTTATTAAAAATAATTATTTGATGAATTATATAAGATTATCCACTTTGAATAGTACTTAATTTATCAAATGACAAATTTTATTTAAATGGATTAAAATTGATATAAACATTTTTATTTTTAATAATATTTTTCTCTTCATAACAAAAATTTTATTTATAGTATATATATATATATATATATATATATATATATATATATAAGTGTGTGTGTGCATGTTATATATAATCTAAATAAAAAAGTCTCATTAGCTCTCCTAGCCAACAAAGTAAATATAACAAAGTATCAGTGAATGATAACATTCAATGAGGAAAGATTTCACCCAGTAGATTAATACAAGCTCATATGGTGACCCAAATGAAACTAAAGAGTTTGGACATATATTTACTTATTATGATTTACTATATTCTTTACTATCATTTAATTTTACTTGAGCCACCCTACACTCCCCCCACAAGCATATAGGGAGAGTAACCCAAATAAGTCTGAAAGATGTAAGATTCAAGAAAGGTATAAATTTGATTTACAAGTATTTAGATATTAACATGTATTATAAAAATTGTCTATGTACTAAGTAATTCTATTTTGTATAAAAAATAATTTAACTGTATATTAAATTGTAAGTTATGAGCTAGGAATGTTTTTTTTTATTGTTTATGGATTGTTTGTTTAGGAAAAAATTTCAAAAAACCAATTAATACAAGGTTATATATGTAAACCGAGACTGAGGGTTATATCCTTCAGTCTCATTTGAGTCACATTATATAACCTTGTATTTTATTATCATATATTTATATAAAAAGAAAAAGAAAACAATTATATTTTCAAAACATTCCTACAATACATAAATAAAATTAATATATTTTTCTTTATCTCTGCTTATAAAAAACATTTTATCAAAAATATATCTCAGCATTACAATTATACGTCGTTAAAATATTTCCTTAAAGTAAATAAAAAAAAATATTAATACTCACCGGAAATCTGCAACGTTGCATTCCGTGAACGTGCCTGACCCGCAATATTGTGTGCAACACACCAATAAACGCCTCCGTCGTGGTCTCGTTTTCCATGCTGAGTACGCAGGAAAAATAAAGATCCGGCCGGTAATAGCACACGATGAGAGCCGCCGACAACCCGTTCGCCATCTTTCCACCATTCGATCGTAGGTGTTGGACGGCCTTCTGCTTTACAATTAAGCGTCACGGGTTCGTTTCGCGCTACAACCGTATCAGATGGATGTTCTGTAATACGCGGTGTTCGATATTGAGCTGGAAAAAAAGAATACATATTTTAATAAAAATGTTTAATAAATAAATAAATGTATTATATAATACAAATTAAAAAATACTTTTTCATTGGAAAAATATTTCAATGTAATACTTGTCATTATTTTAATTAAACTAATTACTTCGAAAACGATTCCAGTCATAGAGCTTCATTAAATTTAAAAAGTCTCGAAGCTAAAAGCACTTATACAAATATAAACATTCATCACAAACCAATATCAAATATTTGCAAGCGAAATTATGTAGTGCAGTCTCTGTATCCAACCACAAATTAAAATAATATACTGATATACATTAGTTAATATTAAATGTTGTGGTTAGTCTGAAATATGAATATATGCATACATGTATATAATAATTTGTGTAAATGTTTTCTTTTTTAAATAAATAAATTCTTTACTTAAAAATATTTTATATTTGCAGATAATCAGTGAGGCGTTTTCATCAAAAACTCTAAGAATAATAGTGTATATTCATTCAGTGCAAATTGAATCCAAAAAAGAAATAATAAAATGGTAAGTGATAAAAAATTATATAAAATAATTTAATTGAGCAATAAATTATGTATTAATAAATAATTAACAAGTCTGAAAAATCATAAAATTCAATTTTATGATTTTTTTATACTTGCATAGCTATTTTACTTAATAATAAATTAATTACTTAAGTACTTAAACATTTATTTTATTTGTACGACTACAATATTTTTTATAATTTAATAAATTCTTATTTACATATATTTTTTAATAAAATATATTTCATAAATATCTTAATATGCTTAAAGAATGAACAAATTTCATTTTCTTAGAAAAATGTACAAATATCTTTTCAAAATAACTCGTTTGTATTTAAATATCCATATATTTATTTATTTTCTTTTACGACATTCTTTCTTTAGAATTCAATTTATGATCATTTATCTTCACTTTATTGTGTAATGTATGTTTGGATGCTTTCTTTAAGAGTTTTGAATAAAGAAACTCTTTTATTTGTTTCTATGACTTGTGAAGTAACATAAAAACAAGTTTCTAAAGTTTATTTCACTGAAGATATTATCTCTAGAGAAGTTAAAAAGGAAACTTGATTTAAAAATGATAAAAATCGCAAATATACGTTTTTATGTGCGTATAAATATACCTATTTTTTGGCTATACGAATATATTCTAGAAACATTTCCGAATGTGTAATATCAATTTTCGAACCGGTAAACAAACTTGACCGTTTCTTGAAAAGAAAATAAATCTCTTCGTTAAAACGCTGACAAAATCTGTTTACAATCTTCCCTAATCAAGAGTTTCT
This sequence comes from Neoneuromus ignobilis, assembly GCA_029203775.1. Taxonomy (NCBI): domain Eukaryota; kingdom Metazoa; phylum Arthropoda; class Insecta; order Megaloptera; family Corydalidae; genus Neoneuromus; species Neoneuromus ignobilis. Next base: position 48,478,304 of record CP092089.1, read on the forward strand.
CTCTAATTACTCGTTTTCATCTGCAGAACGAAAATAAAAAGAGGACGCAAGAGAAAAAAAGAAACTCAGCATTGCCTCTTGTTTTCGTCGTCCCTTCCATTGAATTAATGTATTCTCATTTAAATGAAACTATACAGTCACTCGCATAAAATATCACTTCCGTAAGCCGAATTCACGACATTCTCATTAAAATTTCATTGTCGGCAACGGCGGATAGTCCGGAAGGCGGAGATTCGCCACCCATCCACCAGCCAGCCCACGGTCATTATTTTGAATCTCAATGAAAGAACATTTTTCTCTTTTGCCGTTTTACTTCGGTCCAGTTATTTTTAGAATATAAATAACGTTCTTGAAAACGTTCAAGATGGCGTTTGTTGTTGTTGTTGACTACGGATTTCATTTTTTTAAAATTCATGAGAGGGCGTAAATAATGATAGCAGATAAGAGTACTCTGCGCATTTGTTTCTTTTTATTTTCGAGTCGCGATTTTTAACATTATTGCACTCGAGTATAACTTCAACGCGAGGCTTGACTTTATCATCGAATAATTTACAAATTTACGAAATTAATTCAAACGGTGTCGTTCGTTCGAAATATTTGAAGTGCAAGCAATATGAAACAAGGTTTTATAACTTGAATAACGTGGACGTCTTCTTGATTGATTTGTTCTTTGAGGATCAAAAATAAAAAGAGATTTTCAAAGTCGTTATTTTTTACTTAGATACGAAAATAAATCTCTTATTTTCCCTGCAGTGAAAAAATCCACCATTTCAATTATTTTCATTTTAATATTTATTTCTCTTGTAACATTTTTTTATTATAAATAATAATAATAAATATTAAATTCATTTTTATTGAAAAAAATAGATATCTGTTAAAATAACACTAATAGTTTGAAATTATGGCTAGTACACCTCTCAATAAATAAATCACTAAACCAAACAGAATAAAATTTTATAAATCTGTTTACAAAATCTTGATGTTGAGCTAAATGATTAATTTGTATAAAAATAAAAAAATATTCCTAATTTATCATCTCTTTTATATTCAACAAGGTTATATATACAAACAAGTTCTTTAATTAATATAAAATATTTTTTTTAAAAAATGCAACATGCTTTTAATTGATCCAACACTTCCTGTATACATTTCTGCAACATCTAAAACGCTTTCCCAATGAAACATAAGCTTCTAGTTAATCTTTCATTTAATTGAGATGTATCTGACGGCAACTAAAATAGTATTACCTTACATGTGTGCTGTAAAATTTTCTATAGTGTATCATATCTGATGGGAACAGAATTACTCGTTATATGTTATTCAAGAAACAAGTTATATGGGATCTAGAACGGAAAATGTAACCAATATAACATGTTTTACTGACGTGCACAGACAGAATATTGCAGCAAGTAAATTCAATTTATCAAATAATAAATAAAAAGATTTTTGTCGCTGCAGAATCATAAATACATATATATATATATATATATATATATAATTTGTATGTTAAAATTATTATTAATGAATTCCATCTTAGTTATGTGAACAAATTTCTATTCGAAGTTATTTAAAAAAATATATATAAAAAAATTAAATGCATTTAAAAATCAACACAAATTAGTTAAAAGTTTTACACAAATTAATTATCACCCTCAACACCACAATATGTTATATAATGTGGTGTTGGGGATGATAATTTATTTCTGTTAAAGTTAATTTACCATAATTTCAAAACAAATAGTAATTGAAATTTTTTATTTTTCAATATTAAAGAATTATTAAAAATATATTTCATTAATAATAAAATGTTTGCTCAGAATTGAAAATCCGATAGCAGAAATTCCAATTTTAGAACGTATCTATTGAATGTTACTCTTTTTAATACATTTTTTATAATCTCTATTGGAAAATATAATAATTTTAAAATATTAAACTAATACCATTACAAATTCAAACATCTCTTGAAAAAAAAAATTTTTTTAAATATTATTTGAAGTTTTTCTTTTTTGTAATTGCGATCCTGATCTTTCTTGAATTTTCATATCGTTGACATATTTGGAGGAATGGATTCTCCATTACACTCATGTATTATCGTATTTTTCCTTTTTAGTCTCTGTAATTTTTAATATCTTAAAAATAGATTTTTTTCTAAACCAAATACCTTATATAAAAGTTTTAAAAATAAAAATTATTCATAACTCCGTCTATTTTCTTAATTTTTCCATCAGAAACTTTGTATATCCATCCTGAAATATCTATTAAACATGAAATAAGTAGTTTTTCAATAAATTCGTTCTATGTTTCATCATTTTATTACCAAATATAGATCTATTGTACATTCCCACAATAATCAAGCTAATGTTTAAATCTAAATTAATCGCAATTCTATTTTTTAAATTCTTCCATCCGAATTTCTCACTTTATACATTCTAGCATGAAATAAACAACCTTTCTATGAATTCATTCTATATTTCATCCCCTTTTATTATCAAATATGGATCTCATATTTTTCCACAATAATTAAATAAATATCTCATTAAAATCAAATAATATTTTTCTTTATCTAAAATATTACATTCTTAAAAAATATTTTTTATGAATATTTCTTACAATTTTTTTAATTTTTTGATCTTGTTACAATGATGATTTATTATGTAATTTCGATATTTTTTTTAAAAAAAAAGAATCTAGATAATATTTTTAAATTATTAATTTTATAATATTTAATCTATACTATGAAATTAGTTTCAAATGTCAATATTCATATTTTAAAAATATCTATACTTAATAATAATACAAATACCCAAACTTATTTTTGAAAAACATTCTAAAAATAGTGATCGTTGCAGAATATAAAAATATTCTTAAGGTATGAAATAAAAATATTAAATAGAACTAAAAGTCCATAACACAGATGTTAGATTTTTTTAAATTTCAAAATTATTGAAGATATTTTTCCATAGAAAAATATCTTTTCCAATAAAATTAAATGTTTCCGTATTCCATTCGTTATAAAAACTTATAAACATAAATGAATCTAAATAACAATTTAAAAATAATGTTCTACAAAAATGCGATCACGATATCAATAAATCAATATCAAAAGGAATCTGTACGTTGAAAATCCTATAAAAACAATTCATCAAGCACATTAAAACTTGTCTAGTGTATAAAATAAAACTCGTCTCTATATTCCAAATAGAAACTAATGGACTGCGAGAATCGCTAAAGAATATAACATCAAAGGAAAATAAATACTAAGAAAGTCAGTAACACGACGAACGGGTTGTATTTATAAATAAAACATGCATTAGAATATGTATAGAAGATATATTATAGATAAACTTTGACTTTGATACATTCTTTATTTCAGTAAATGGATGGACGGAAAAAAAGAACTGTTGTCCTATATATTTCAGTCGTCGTTCGTTTTCATAGAGCTTTAATTTATCTGTTTACTCAATCATCAAAAATCGACCGAACGGAGTTTATACAAACAATTTTATATTTTAATTTTATATTTTTGTCGACAACGGATGTCATTGAAATCATATATAGGGTTTTCCAATAAGAATGTCAGAACTTTAACAGCTGGTGGCAGCAATGTTTGAATTTTTTAAGCTCATTTGATATTTCAACTCAGTATATTTTGGAAAATTATCAAGGAACGTTTAACATTTTGTAAAAACTTATTATAACAATCAATATTCGGTTCGTGAAATTTAACACAATCATCCAAATGAACAACCATTTATCGAATTGTTGAAAAATTTGAAAACAATTTCACTCTACATGAAACAGCAGTATCTGTAAGATTAAGAAATGCAAAAAATGAGGCCAATATTGCTTCTGTTAGTAAAAATTTTAAATGAAACTGGATATCATGTTGATCAATGATTAATGAATTTTTTTTCAAAAATGATTAAAAATGAATTGCTTGATATGTGGTTTTAACAGAACGATGCTACATGCCATAATCTACGGAAACAAGAGATTCTTGAAATAAAAATTTAATGAGTCTATTATTTTACGAAATGGACCTCTCAATTGGCCACCAGGATCATGTGATCTAACTCAATTGAATTATTTTCTATGGGGTTATGTGAAATCACTGGTTTATGCTGGTAAACCACACACAACAGAAACATTAAAAATAAACATTAAATGAAATTGGATCACAATTTTGTAAAAGAGTGACTAAAAATTGGGCTAAACGAATACACTATGTCTAGGGAATTCTTGATGGTCATTTAGTGAAATTGTATTTAATTATTAATCCCATAGAATATTCTTAAAAATAAAAAAAGTAAATAACTAATTAATTAAATAGTTTTTATTTTATTTCCATTTAAACTTCTGAAACGGTTATTGGAAAGCCCTATATAATCATCTTCTCTATTAAAATAACCCTTGGTAAATTTTGATCTCTTAAACATCTCTTCAACCAATTCTATCTAATATTATGTTTTTCCATTCTCTTACTCTCATAATCTCCAAATTATTATTTACACTATCCATCCACTTTTTAATAATATTTTTTTAATTCTACATTCAATGTTTTTATTTTCAAAATAGTTTTTATTTGTAAACACCAATATCTTATTCTAATAAATCTACAATATCCTTGTTTCGTAAATTCGTCCATCTCTTCTTATTGTCTTCAAGCCATTCTTTAATTCTTATATTAAATATTTAATTGTTTAGAATATTTTTCAGTTGTTAATTCGAATTTCTAGTAAATCTACAGTATCCTTATTTTACAGCATAATATTTTTTTCAAGAATGAAATTATCGATCTCATGTCTCAATCTTCAGCTTGTAGAGCTAGATTAAAGGTCGAGTCAATGAAATTGAAGTTTCAATGAAACTTCATTGAATGTTACTATTCACTGATAATTGATTATACTCATCAAACTGACCAAATGAGTTGGTGAGATTTTTTATTCATGTTTTATTGTCAAGCGAAGTTATAGTGGTCTTATAAGTGAAATTGTGTTTCATCATTAATGCCATAGAATATTTTTAAAAATACAGAAAATAAATAACTAATTAATTAAATACTTTTTGCTTTATTTCCATTTAAACTTCTGAAGCACTTATTGGAAAACCCTATATATTCCGTGTGGAAATAAAACCGGTAATAAAATCAATAACGATGTCGATCGGACGCAAACTCGTTAAATGTTGAAAATTCATATTATTCAATCGAACCGTGTACCTATTGAACAGTTATTGCATAAACATCGGCGAACAATAACGCCGAAAACCACAACAATATGTACATTTTCATTATCTTGTGTGACACAAATGTGCATTCCGCGGTTCGTTTCTATCACATTCGGTCGCCATGACGACAAAACGTATCTGAGATATTTTTGTAAACGAGACAGACGGCGGCCCGTTCCGTTGTTAAAAAGTGGTGCGTATTGCCAACGAACATCGTTTCCGATTCGCGTCCAAACAAAGTAGTCACTTACTATCGCGGCACAGTTACTTCTGTTGGGTTTCAGCTTCACACAAATATTTGTATTGGGGCGTATTCAACAAGCTCTTTGTAATTTAATCTGGATTTAATTAGTCTAATGGGTGTGTAACATAATACACCGAGTACAGAAAAATATCGTTTTTGTTAGTTGTGCGCCGTTGCAAATACACTAGAGAACGTATTAATTCGGTGATGGCGCTCTTTTATTCGATGCCGTGTTTTAATTTAAATGCAATAAAATATTTATTCGAATGTTAATTAATATTTCCTGTGGACATGTGCATAGTACACTGAGGACCATCAAAAATATATATGTATACTTTAATTCAACACATTTTCTACAGAGACTTTTTAATGAAACGAACAGAAAAAATATTTTCATGCATCGGTTATCAATATGAAATATGTTTCATAAATATTCGAAAAAATTTGAATGAAATGATTTATTTAGTAGCAAAAAAATAAAAAAGAATACATTAATGTTGTTACAAGGCCTTGTTTTATTTTAATATACAAATCAGAACCGGCGTAAAATAAATTCAATGCATGCACCTGTTTCGAAGTTCTACATTTATCTGTTATTTATTACTTCAGTACGAATGGATATTTTATTCATAAAATACAATAAATTTTCAAACAATATATATATATATATATATATATATATATATATATATATATATATATACATATATATTGTTTGAAGTATGTGTGTATGAAAAAAAGAATATATGTATGTACAAAACTAAACTAAGCAATAACATCATTTTACGATTAAATAATCAAAAATTTTTAGCAGATATATCAAACCTATTTTTAAAAAATATAAAATTTAAGTATATCAAAATTTAAGTTCATTTATTTTTTTGAAGAACACGTACTTAATTTTTATGTAATTGATAAAAAATATTATTACTATAATTGCATATGAGCTATTAAATATTCATTTCATATTTAAAAAAAAATACAAACCCAAATATAAAAAATATTAATCAATAATAAATAATACATACTCATAATTCAAGAAAAATAGACATACACAGATATTTTTTTAATAATTAGAGATTTTTTTTAATAAATTCAACGAATGTAGCAAAAAATATTTGTCATTGTTGATTTATTTTTATTAAAAGTTAATGATAAAAATATACATTATTTTCTAAACATTTACCATTTTTGAAATAAAAAATATACCTTTTTATGATTAATAAATAAATTTCAGATTTTTTCCAAACAAATATTTTTATTTTAAAATAAATATCAGAAACTCTTTTCATATTGTTAAAATGATAAATAACAGATGATTAAAAAAAGAAATTTCATTAAAAGAAATCAATTATTTTAAAAAATTGATTTATACAACTATAAAAAATAACTCAAATATTTAATTTTCATTAAATTACAAACTGAAAAAAAAATTACTGCTAAAAAAATATATTATAATTACACATGTTTTATTTCATCATCAAACTCTTTCTATTCTCTACTAGATGAAGACATTTCATCGAACTTCTACTTCTAACGATCGAATGATTTTCCATTTCATTCTGTTGCTATATATATATATATATATATATATATATATATATATATATAGAGAGAGAGAGAGAGAGAGAGAGAGAGAGAGAGAAAGTAAATCGAATGTGGTAAAGTGGTTAGGACGGGAGAAGTGTGTTCGATCCCCAGTCTAAAATATAGAGTAGGCAGAACTTTTTAACTAAAGTGAAGCAGCCTTTCTAAGGGAGTAAATACTGAATAAAAATCCTCACTAACCCGCCTGATAACGTGATATATCTTAAGAACTAGTGATAACATTTAATAAGACTTTCGCTCAGCAGTGGATTGAAATAATCATGATGGTATATAGTAACTCTAATTTTTAGAGACAAAAAATTTATTTTAAAAACGAATGATTAATTTTTTTATTATAAATTATAAAAGAATACAGTTTTTACAGTAATAATATATAATAAAAAAATATTCTTTTACAAAAATAACAAAGTTATTTCAATGAATCTACGTTGAATTCAATAAAAAAAATCTTATAACAACTGTCTATAAAACCTTAAAACTTATCTTTATTATAAAAGTTACAAACTGAGAAAATAAAGAATATAATCATTATATATTTTCTTTCAATCAAAAAAAATATCTACATTTATATACATATATATATATATATATATATATATATATATATATTCATTATTGAAAAAAAAATCAATGGAAAACATTTCGATAAAACACAAATTTAAATTGAAACTTCTTTCATACAATGATCGGATATAAAAGAATCTTTACATAAAAACGACAAAAAAAGACTCGGTATCGTTAGCTCTTTCAATAAACCAATGAGGAAATGCGCCTGTGCCTAGAAGCTCTGCTGCCAAATACAAATGGCGACAGAACGAATAAAAAACATTTCACATTTCGTACTTTTTTTGTACATTACATTGATCACGAGTTCTGCATGTAATAGGTTCGATACTCGGTACTGAAATCCTATTGGACAAAAGGGTACGTGAACAAAAAATCTAGATATGTCCTTTCAAACGTACAGACACACGCACAAAAGCGTACAGTTAATAACAAGTTCTTTTCGGGATTTTTAGAAAATTATATAATCACGTATTTATGAAAGAAATGAACTTTAATGAAGTTCTGTAGATCAGTTACAAAAAGTTACTACCAAAAAGATTGAAAATAATTATGTCTCTTTATCCTAATATGGATTTAAATTTGGATTCATTTTATTTTATTCTGGGTTAATTGATAAATTTAAATCTCAATTTAGTAAAAATTTTTAACAAAAATATGTCTTTTTATTATAAATACATTTTTTTTATTTGATTATATTTATCATATTTATTCTATAGTCATATATATATATATATATATATATATATATATATATATATATATATATATATATATAGAGAGAGAGAGAGAGAGAGAGAGAGAGAATATTATAATTATTTTAAAAAATAATAACCAAAAATATTTTTGATTTTTATTGCAAAAATTAAACATTTTTTATTCAAAATATTGTATCTAAATAATAGCAAAATAAATGAACAAAGAATAAAATTATACAATTTAACACAAACTAATTGCCACCCCCAACACCACAAAATGTTATAAAGTATTCAATAATCACTTATTCATTTTGTTGTTTATAACAATAATGAGTTAATACGCTTTTCACTGACGATGCCATCATCGTTAAAGCCCATAGAGATTTTATTTATTTTTTTAAAATAAATTGATAGATAATAGATAAAAAATAGCTCCATATTCTCTGAAAAAATTGTTTGTGAAAAAAAATAAATTAAACTTTAATGTCCACTAAAATGTAATTAGGGGCCAAAATATATTTCAATTAAGAATATTTAATAAATTGAAACAATAAAGTCATTTTTTAATGTAAAGATTCAATTTTATTTATATATATATATATATATATATATATATATATATATATATATATATATATAAATAATTAAAATGTCAGAACAAGAAAATAACACCGTCTGTATTTTATAAAGGTCATAAACGAATATAACGATATTATTCACACCATTAATCCGTTTTGCTTTGAACTTCACTGAATTATCAAAGAAAAAAACCGATGATAGTTTAATACAAATTCTTTGACATTTAAATATATTTATATGTTAACAAATCATATAATATTTCCTAATATAAATAAATTTATTAAAATACAAATGTTATTAACCTAATATGTTGTTAGATTAATTCTATCAAATTGTTTATATTAAATTTAGTAATCATAAATCACTCAGGATAATTATAATAAAATGAATAGTGTTTTAATAAAATTTGAGTTTGGTGTTGTAATATTCGTTCTATAGGGTCATCTAAATGTGGCACCTAGATTTGTATTTTATTTAAAAAAACATATGTATAGTTTCTTTTTAATAAAACACAAATATAGGCGTCACATTTGGATGATCTATATATTAGAATTTTTTAACTGATCGAGTTTAGAATATTTATATTTAATTATTTATTTCAAATATCACAGTCTAAAATTTGAATTGACATACTTTGCCTTGTTTTATAAAAACTTTTTTTGTTTAAAAACGTATCAAATAATTATTTTACAAGTGACTTAATAATTAATGAACGTCTATATTCAAGGGTAAGTTCCAAATGAAATAAATTAACTTTCTTAAATAATTCAATTTAAAACGAAATAAAAACTATGTATAAAAAACACTGTACAATAACAAAACGTTGTTACTTTTTTTACTGTCGAGGAAATAGTTTTGTATAAAAAGCAGTTGAAAGAATCAAATAAAAACCCAATTAACATGAATAATGAACATCAGAGCTACTGGATAAATACAGTGTACGCATTTTCATCCGACGAGTATATTGAAAAAAGGGAACGACTGCGCTGTTGAGAAAAAAAATATTCTCTCGTCAAATATCAAATATCGCTGTATTAAATGTATTATTAAGACGGAGTACACGATACGTTATTCTATATAAAAGCTGTTTACATTTCTTATATGCCCTATTCACACGTGTGCATGATCACAGCGCCGCATACAAATAGTTCATCTGTTTGCTGCCAAAGCGGCGCGTAACATAGCGATCATAGACAATATCCGGCTGTCACTCACGCTATTTAGAGCCCTCGGCTCAGGACCGAAACTAACACTCAAAGGAATACCGTCGTGGTGTTTTTTTTCCTTCACATGCGACGTGTATTATATGCGTGCGTGTGTCTCGAGACAAAGTGCTAAGTGAAGCGAAAAAAATAGTTTGCGGTTTCCCGGAGATCGCTACTTAGCATATTTCGTTTTTTTTTTTCTCCTTTGAATATATTTACGTTTCTTTTTTCTGCTTCGTTTGGTTGTTTACCTTTTTTCCTTTTCATGCCTAACGTATTTTGTTTCGTTCGTAGATTGCTTCAATCAATCAATACTAAATGGGGTTTTATCGAGATTGTTCTATCGAACTCTTTGACCGGTGTTTCTCAATATTTCAAGCGACCTAATTTTTTTTATAAATGTCAGACTTTAAATATCAAATATCTAGAAAAAACGACACCCTATGACAAAATGTTTTTACTTAAATGGAACATATGTTGAAAAATATAGCACTTAATTCAGTTGCTGTGTTTTTATTTACATTTTCCGGGAACTTTTTGAACATCCCCCTCCCCGTATATATATAGTTAACCCTCGTATAATGTAATACTTATACAACGTGATTTTGATAAATTGTACAGTTTTTTTAAGCGTTATAAAACTTTAAATTAAATCCCTATAGAAAATTCTATCTAACCTAAAAAAACATCTTTATATATCTACATTTGTATATATAAATATATATATATATATATATATATATATATATATATATATATATATATATATATATATATATATATATATATATATATATATATATATATATATATATATATATATATATATATATATATATATATATATATATATATATATATATATATATATATATATATATTTTTAGATTATATATATATATATATATATTAGATAAATAATGATTCAAGGATTCAATTTGAAGTTCTATCACATTTAAGAAAAAACTATAATAACCTTTTTTTATATTTTCATAAATTTTTCTAAAAAAAATATCAAATATTTTTTCAAAAAATTATCACTTAAAATAATAATCACTAATTTTAATATTTTCTAAACAATATAAGAAATAAAATACGAATTACAAATTTTCAAACCCAAATACTATTTATAAAAATGATTGAAACGTTCGACAATTTCCATTTTCTAAACGAAACAATGCACATATACGAATATTGAACAGATTGTTAAACACAGTGTTGACACTAATACATATTTAAGAGATAAATTTGATTTCTATTCAAATTCTACATAATCCGAGGATTAAAACGTGACATACTTTAACATAAAATTCGAATAGCCTTGATCGAAATATCCAAATTATATCTTTTTAATCTGTATGGGGACAATAATTCCAGAATGTATATGTTGATTCATAATAAAAATACCAGTTGGTCGATATTTATTTCGTTTTTACACGTTTGTCGCGTATTTATAGTCATTAGAAAAACGAACACACACACACACACACACACACACACACATATATATATATATATATATATATATATATATATAAGTTTGTGTGTGTGTGTGTTTTGTATCAAAATTTATTCATTCATTATCGAATAAAAATGTCTATCAAGTCAGCATAAATTTTCCATTTTACTAATAATTTTTTCAACACACGATGTATAAACACTAAGTATATATTTTCTAACTATGAATGGTGTTGATACCAGATTTTTTACATAAACAAAAATATACGTACTATACTTCTGATCGTACAAAAAAAATGTTTTTTTTGTCTTAAACTTAAGGTCATACCTATTGAATTTTTTAGATTTTTTTAAAATAATTGATTTTCATCAACATTCGAAAAAAATATTTTTCATTAAATGAAATGCATTTTATTTAAAAATTAAGTTGTGTGTTCCTAATAGGACACCCTATATATATATATATATATATATATATATATATATATATATATGTATAATATATATTTTTATTCTTTGTAAATAAATAATTACAGGATCAATTTAAAAAATGCATATCGACCCATTAGTATTATTTCATAAATTTATGTATATGTCACGAATTAATATTCATGTATCAATTAAAAAGATAAAATATCAATATTTCAATCAAGGATATTCATATTTTATGTGAAAGTATAATACACAACTATTAATTAAATAATTATATTTATTTCATACTATTTTATGTACTTATACTTTAAAAGCTTCATCTTATCACTAATCATAAAAAAAACTTTCCAACTCTCGACATTTTCTTACTATTTTATATTCAAAACATTAAAGTTAATATCTTAATACAATTATAAATATATTATTTATTCTTAAACTTTTAATTAATGAATCGTTGTTCTGTGATTATATAAATTGCAGTTTTATTTCTGCCTTTATTATAAACAATATACCAAATATGTGTGTATGTTTGTATGTGTGCATGACTAATATATCTTTAGTATGTAATTTCATATTTGTAAGTGTAACATATTTTCATACAACATTAAATTTAAATATCGCATGTTCAACGTGTACGTCATACGATATTTTTATGTATGAAGTAGCTCTTTTTCTTACCCGTACGTAAATTATATTATAATGTTATTTATTTTCACAGTGCTGTAAAAGCAGATTAAATGTTATAAAACACAGCTCATAGAGATTATTGAAATAATTTCGTTCGAAATGTTTCTCAGTTTTATTTTATTGCATTAAACCGGAATTAACACCACCACCAACCACCGCCACCGCCGCCGACAACACAATAACAGCAAAAAAAATCTCGACAACGTGTGTGTATGTAAAGATAAAGTTATTATAATAAACGTTATGATCATAAACGACGGATACGAACCAGTTTCACAATTATAACAGTTGCCCGAAATTGATTATTAGAATCGAGCTAGAGAGATGGTTTACGTCTTCTTCATGCAATTGAAAATCATCTAACTGAAATAAATTTTAACGGAACAATTGTTGGTTGTCAAGTTTACGACTCGAATAAATTCCTTTCTTCAACATTTCAGGTTTTTCGGTGAATTATGGTGATGTAGGATTACAATAAAAAAACGATCTTTATTTTTATTGTTTTTCATTTACATTGTATGTATGTATGTACGGTTGGGTTCCGAACATAAGATCGACATATTAGTATAGACAAGATCGACACATTTTTAGAACAGTTTGTGTGTATATCTCTTCGTTGAGTGTGTGTGTTTGTGTATGGTCTGTTACAATGTTACTTTAACGATTAATAAATTTTTGTTGACACCGAATATATGTTACCTGACACTCGAATGACGTATTTTTATTCGACTGTACATTTCTTATAACGTAAATCAATCATCTGGACTTGTGTTCGGTGGTATGTAAGTGGTATTAAAACAATTTGAGCTGTATGATTTATTACTGGACATTTAACTATAACATTACAATGAATAAATTGTAACAAACGATTAATGTGTGTCGTTGTTCATTTTGATCTGTCTAAACACTCATTCACACATACACACACTATATATATATATATATATATATATATATATATATATATATATATATATATATATATATATAATACTTGTATCAACAGATTAAAAACCTTTATAAAGATTTCTTAAAAAATACCTATGATGTACAAATAAAATTTTATATTATTATTAATATAAAAAAAAACTAAAAATAATCAACCGTTATCTAAATTGGTTTAAAAAACTTCCTTCTACGATATATATATATATATATATATATATATATATATATATATATATATATATATATATATATATAACAAGCATAAAACATGCAATATTTAAATTTAATGTAATATGGAAATACTTTTTTTTTATAAATAACATGCAGAACATAATTACTGACTAACACACGTATATTTTACATTATTTGTAGTAAATGCACAAACAGAATCACAATTTTTATAATTAAATATCAGTAATAGTTAGTAGTAGAATTAAAGTTTAGTGGTAGGAGTTGTAATTTTGAAATGTGTTAATTAAATGTTACTCGTTTTTAATCTGATTGTACAAACATTTGATGAAAACGATTTGAAAATATTGAAACAAGGAGAAATTCATTCTCGGGCAGTCTATGAAACTTTAAATGTTCATCAACTTGTTTTTTATAATTTACAAATTTAATTTGTAATTTTTAATCATTTTATTTTTTTAAAAATTCAACTTTTCACAATAACACAGTTTTCGTTTTGTTGATGTATAACTAATATATACTCGTATATATATATATATATATATATATATATATATATATATATATATATATATATATATATATATATATATTTTCACTATCCACTATTGGATAAAGGCCTTTACCAAAACTTTCTATTTAAAACGATTTCTCTTCTAATTCATTTCGACCATTTTTTATATCTCAAATAAATACATATATATATATATATATATATATATATATATATATATATATATATAAATATATTCAACCTCTTTCTCTTTATTACTACAATAGATAAAATTCCCTCCCAAATCATTCCACTTTGAACGATTCAATATTTTTCTTATCTTTTTAATTTTCATGACTTTTCTTATATTTCTGTTCTATTTATTTATAGATCTTTTCCTGGATCTTTTTATATGTCTAGGTTGTCAATATATATATATATATATATATATATATATATAGAGAGAGAGAGAGAGAGAGAGAGAGAGAGAGATTTCCAATAACAATGTCAAAACTTTTACAGCTGGTGGCAGCCATGTTTGAACTTTTTTTAAGCTCATATTGACATTTAAACTCAGTAAAATTTGGCAAATTATCAAGGAAAAAATTAATAAAATAAAAAAATACTTATACAAACAGTGATAGAAAATTCAATAAGAAAATTAAAGAGTTTGGAGTGAACATCGATCTAAAACATTGAACGATAATAGATGATTTGTGAAAATTTTTAAGAAGAATTTGAAAAATAACAATAGATTTTTTTTAAATGGGGTGAAATTGATATAACAACATAAAAATGTATAACGAAAATAGAAGTATTTTTTAAATTAGAAGGATTTTGACAAGTATTTATTTAACCCTTTACATTCGAGGGCTCCAGAGCGGAGCCATTTAAAATTTATCTTCAAACTCAAGGGCTCCGCTATGGAGACAATGCAAATAATTTTCAGTTCATAACATAAGGACAAAAACAAATCGTAATAACTTCATTTATTCTTTTAACAAATTGCAAATTAAATCTGTTCAGGAAAATTTTGTTTATGTAACTGTAAAAAAAACTGTTACTGCCCATATCATTTTCTTATATGTGAATATGATTTTTCTATTGAAATTGCTTCGAGTTGTTGGTAATATGAATGAAACAAAACTTCGAGTGCAAGGATTAAAATAAATATTTAAATATATATATATATATATATATATATATATATATATATATATATATATATATATGTACGTATGTATACAGCGAAAGAGAAAAAATATGTTTAAAATACAACAACGAGCTAAGACATGAATGTAATTTTTTATTTGTAACTAAATATTCAACTAATGCTGACATTATCGTTAGCATACAAAATAGATTAATCGTAATCCTGTCTGATACAAAACGAGATTGATCATACATAAACACACACACATGTGTATATATATATATATATATATATATATATATATGTACATAAATCTCGTTCTACAAATATTTTTGAAAATAAACTTATCACACTGTAGATAGTATGTCAAACTTAAACAGATTAAATTAAATGAGACATTAGATAAAATTCATATCGTTTAAACTGCTCATGTCTTCAACATCGCGGTAATATACAGTCACATACATACACATAAACACATCGCCGTTCAACATTGTAATTATAACAGTCATATAAACGATATATATATATATATATATATATATATATATATATATATATATATATATATATGTATGTATGTATGTATGTATGTATGTATGTATGTCGGCTAGATCGAGCATAGGCCTGCATATAAACATATTTTACGTGAAACGTTATGTATTATTTATAGAGGCGATAAGAAAGCACGCAGCTCTACACCGACGGGATTTATAGATGGTTGGCTGCAAGGCGAGCTTTGTACTGTATAATCCTGTTATTATTGTACACACAGAGTAAGGACTGATGATAGCTGTCGCCCGGGACACGCGATACAGTCGTCGTATGCAGATTTCAACCCCTTGAAAAGCGTTCACATCGCTAAGTAAATATATTCACTTACGTGTCGTGAAAAAGTTTCGCTTCTTTAACTCGAACACATTTGCACGTACCGATTTCGAAATAACAATTTATATGTTTATTTTTTCTTAAAGAAAACAATACTGCGATTCGTACGATTTCTGTTAAGTACTTTAAACGATTTGTGTTCGGTATAAACTTGTATGAATTTCTTTATAGAAAATACATCACTGTCGTATTTATTCATGTACTGATTTGAATAATTTAATGAGGAATTTATATATGAAACTCGTTTGAATCTACCGGCTGTTTTCATTAGAAAAATACAGAAAATAAAATTTAAAAAACATAAATATACTATTAATTACTGTCATGACAATACAGTTTCATTTTCAAATAAATTATTTTTACTCAATTTTATAATTATTTTTTAAGAAACTTTTTTATAATATAAAATATATCAATCTAACAGCAATAAAAATATTATAGAAAATCAACAGAATTTATTTTCAAGAAATTTAACTTAATTTCAATTCTGGTAATATAAGATAATTTAACATGAATTTTTTTTATCTAACATTTAATTTTTATTTTAATTCCATATCGTTCTATAATCAATTCTTTATTTACTTTCATAATTAATATTCTTCTATATTTTAAATATGAAAAACATTTTATAATTTTAGAAATTTAAATACTGACTTTAATTTCATTTCGTTTAAATTTATAATGAAAAATGTTTATTAAACTGATATAGTTTATAAATAGATCAAAAAATACAGTCACTATTTTTTTTTAATATCATTAGTAATTTATTATTCTAATCTTATTTTTATTACTTGTGTTTTTTAACAAACACTCAAAAATCTAAAATTAATTAAACTATTACATTCTGAAATTTTACAAATTATTTCCAGATTTTTCAGTTAAGAACTTGGTAATATTTAACTGAAGAAAATGGTTCATCGAAAAATACAAATGTTATTTAGAACATATTTATTTATTATAAAATTCTAAAATTATTTCAGTTACTTTTTTGAAAAATCTATCGTTCATTAAATGAAATTTATTTTTTATTTATTTATATATATATATATATATATATATATATATATATATAATGAATGAGCATATAAAACATTCCACAAATTCGGTTTAAAAAAACCGCTACTCGTTTCCATTACTTCCACCCGATGACAAAAATACATAGAGCTGATAAAAAATATTAAAGATATCCTGTAACATCCACATATGCATGGCATGAAATAGAAGGTGTCAAACGACAGAACGTTATCCAGAAACATTTATTCTACCTCCTTCGAAAGGTTATACGAAACAGACAGACGCATATTTCACAGTCATGATCCATCTTTCAACGGAACGTCTAGGCACCAGCAGGCGATGCAGTTTAATATGTCTCACGTCAATCATCATAATGATATTTTAGTTGTTGCAGCCCTTTTACTTGCGAGTTATAAGACGCCCGCTAAAACCAACCAGCCATTCAATACACCCTACACCAATAGAACAGCACTTTTCCTCTTCATTGCACTCTATATGACGTATATAATGTGTCATGAAGGAAATCGTTCCGATAATCGCTGATAAATAGTACAAATCTATAATTTACTCTATATTTTTTTTTTCAACGACGTTGTCTTTGTAATAAATAATTGGTATATTATATTTAATCATAAAAAATAATCTCAAATATCTGTATATAAACACAATTTATGTACATTTTTAGTTATGTTTTATTTTTTATTGAAGTAAATAAATAAATTACTTCTTTAAATTATTTTTCGAATAAAATAATAAAAATATTTATGCAATATATAACAGTAAAAGCATTAATTCATTTTATATAAAAAATATACTAAAATTTCTATCAAATTTCAATTCTGAAAAATCTCTGTAACTTGAAATTTTAATTGTATTTTTAATATTCAACGACCTTTTTTAAAAATTAAAATCAAAGTATTCAACTTGATTTTTTTAATGAAACAAAATATATCAAACTGAATTTCATTATAAATACCAATACTAAGAATAAATCTAACCTATAAACTTAGAAAATGAAATATTATTTTTTTAAACAAAATGAACTCATAGAATTATATGCAAGTATTGAACTTGATTTTTATTTAATAAAATATATCGAATTGAATTTCATTGTAAATATCAATATGAATCTAAATTCTAAAATTAAATAATAAACATTTTTTTTAAAAAAAATAACATACAATTTATGTATATATTTATATTTGTTTATTGATAAAAACTCTTATTAAATGAATCATCCTTACTTGTATATTTTTATCTATTAAAATAATAAATGGTTCTATGAATTACACAATGTACATGTATTAAATTAAAATCTATTAAAAAAAATAATTAAATACAATATATACGTTTATTTTAAATACATTAAACAAATATCTATTTTAGATACTTAAAAATATATCTAAAGGGAGATCAGTTATGCGTTCAATTAATTTATAGGTCATTGAAAATATTTAATGTTGATTAAATAAACATAATTTTTGTTAAATTAAAACTATTGATAGAGTCTTAACCCGCATCATAAAAATTTAGCAAATTTTGTAGAAAAAATATAAGGGCTTTAAATTAGTTATACATACATACATACACACACACACACATACACACGTATATATATATATATATATATATATATATATATATATATATAAATGTTAAAAAAATAAATTTTTGAAATAGATAATAAATTGTTAAAAATATAAAACAATTTCGATTTTGATAGAACTGATTGTAGTTTAATACAGTGAATGAATACATTAAATAAATCACTACTGCAATTAACACAATTTATGGTCTTTACGATAACGTTTTACTCAAATATAGTGTACACTTATAATTGTTAACAATGGTTTTGTAATAAACAGAATAGGTGTATAAAAATAGAAATAAAATTAATTTAGTAAAATTAAAATTAAATGTTATTACTCTTTGTAATCAATTTTAAATTTAATTACAAATAATGAAATTAATTACTATTTATGAAGTTTCAATGATCATACATTTGATAGAAAAATATAAATAAGTCTAAAATAAAAAATATTTCTATTTTTCTTCCTGGAAATAAGTAGATTTTTCGTTTATATTATTTGCAAAGTATTTATTATAAATTTTACAATTTTAACAAATTCTGGATTTTGATAGTTTAAATTATTTTATTTATAATTCATATTTTTACAAGCAAAGTGAGTAGAGGACGAGTAAAATATATAAAAAATTGTTCTGTGCTCGAAAATTAAATTTTAATCACTGGTTCGTTTTAGTTTATAGCTAACCTTTGATTTTACATGAAAAAAATCGTTTTTCGAGAATGTTGATTTTTCATGAAATTTTCCATACTATAGGGTCGTGGTTTTTTAAGGCAAAAAATTGAAAATTTTAAAAATCACTACAAGTCGTTCTTTTTTATTAAAAATCGATTAAGTAAGTGAACAATAATAGACTTTCAGTAAAAATTACATTCATTATCTAGAAATATAATTTCTGAAGTCTAAAATCGATTTTTGATAATTTGCGTTTTTTCTTCGAAATTCAAAAAAAAATCAAAAAAAATATTTATTTACATTACATCATCAAATTTCGATTAAAAATAAATTGTATAGACTCTAGAATATTTTTTTAGTAAACAATAATAGAAATTTACTTCTATATGAGTGCTCCAAAATGAAAATAATTAGTTTTTATTGAGTTGAGTCATAAATGGCATAAAATGAGCTTAATTCAGTTTTTCTAAAATAAAGTTCGTCCTACGTTCAAAAATGAGATTTTAATCATTGATTCATCATATTTTATAGCTAACCTTTGATCTTGCATGAAAAAAATCGTTTTTCGAGGATGTTGATTTTTCATGAAATTTTCCATACTATAGGTCGTGGTTTTTTTGAGGCAAAAAATTGAAAATTTTAAAAATCACTACAAGTCGTTCTTTTTCATTAGAAATCGATTAAGTAAGTAAAAAATAATTGATTTTCAGCAAAAATTACATTTATTAATTAAAAATGTAATTTCTATAATCGAAAAACGATTTTTGATAAATTTCATTTTTTCTTCGAAATTCCAAAAGTCAAAAAAAAAATATTTATCCACATTAAAACATCAAATTTAGATTAAAAATAAATCGTATAGACTTTAGGATGTATTTTTAATGAACAATAATATAAATTTAATTCTATAAGAATGTTCTAAAATAAAAATTATCCATTTTCTTTCGATTGAGCCATAAATGGCATGAAAATGAGCATAATTCAGTTTTTTCTAAATAAAATTCATTCTACGTTCAAAAACAAGATTTTAATCATTGATTCGTCATATTTTATAGCAGAACTTTGATTTGAAATGAAAAAAATTGATTTTCGAAGATGTTGATTTTTCATGAAATTTTCCATACTATAGGTCGTGGTTTTTTTGAGGCAAAAAATTGAAAATTTTTAAAATCACTACAAGTCTTACTTTTTTATTAAAAATTGATTAAATGATTAAAAAATAATCGTTTTCTGACAAAAATAACTTTCATTATTAAGAAATACTTTTTCTGTATCCCAAAATCGATTTTTGGATAATTTTAGTTTTTTCTTTGAAATTCAAAAAATCCAAAAAAAATATTTATCTACCTTACATGATCAAATTTTGATTAAAAATTAGTCATATAGACCCTAGAAATTATTTTTAGTGATCAATAATAGAAATTTGATTCAATATTAGTTTTTAAAATAAATATTCGGTTTTAAGAATTAAAATTATCTTATTTATAATATATATTTTATATTAATATTAATATTCGTATAATTTTTTTATTAAAAGCATCAATTTTTCATGTCTTCCTCTGCAAATACAATCAACAGAAATAAGAAGTGCGAATCAGCTTCCAAACAGTGTTGAACGACTAAACGCGCGCTTGACATTTTTCATCCCACAATAATGAATGATTGATTTTTTCCTAGTTCGTGTAAAAATTTAATATAAACGTAACAGAGGAAAAAATGACACCGGTCTCTAGCCAGTGCGTACAATATGCGATATCTTTTTTCCATTGCGGTTATTACGTGGATATTTTAATTATTCCGTGCACTGATTGATGAAGTATACAAATTTCTTTTTCTAAAAACAATTTATCAAAAGAGCTTTCGCGTGAATCATTATGTAAATGATTTCAGTACGTTCTTTTTTCTCTTCTTAAACGTTTATCATAATATTAATTAATCATAATTTCCATGTTCCAAGATTAAAGAACATTCAACTACATATCATTAGTTATTATTTGTCGTGTACTCTGTATTGGATTAATTGTAATATTATTTTTTTAGCAAAACTCTTCATGGTTATAAATAACTACGTTAATATTTCCTATTTTACACAAACGACTGAAACGAAACAATATTTCAAATTATATAAACATTATGTATATTGTATTCACAGTCGATATATAAACACAACTTTAAACAAATTCATATTTAATATCTAAATTAAAAATTGATTGATTGTTTTAGGTCACGTCATCCAATAAATGGAAAATATCGAATTTATTTTTATATGCAGTACACTGTTTACTATCTGCCACTGAAAAAAAATGAATTGATGTTCCAACATATTTTCGTTGAACATATAAAAATATACTCTCTTTAATGAGACTTGGGACTCGTGTTCTATTTTCTAAACATTTATTATTTATTTAAAATTGATTGAAAAGTAAAATAAATTTATCTTTAGCTGATATTGAGATTTTTTCAGTCTAACGATTTAATATATTACAAACGTTAAGTTTTTTATATATTATAAACAAAATATTTCTAGAATTACTTTTTCAAGTAACAAATTTTTAATTAAAATTCTGTATATATATATAAAATCATATTTTCTCTAAAAGTTTAATAAAAGACATGATGGATTACTACTCGTCTCAGTTTAGTTATTACACCATTCTGAGGATGATTGTATAGCCATCGAAATAAAGTGAACATTGAAAGATTATTAAATAATTTTTCAAAATATTGTAGTATTGTCATGAATGATTTATTTGTGATAATTTAATTTTTATATAAAAATATCATGTTTTATTATCTCGATAATCACAACCAAATCAATTAAATTTTAATATATTTTATTAAAAAAATATCAGAAAATTCAAATCATCTTATTGAATATAAAAACTATTAAATTATAAATTACATATTTTTTAAGACAAAAAATCAAATAAAAGCTATACATATTTATTAAAAAATTTATAAGTAAAAAAGTTGATTCGAGATAAAACTAAAATTTCAATAATTGTTTTCTCTGAAATTATATTGATAAATATAAAAATTATTAAAATCAATTTTTTATTCTTTTCACGTCAATTACAACAAAATTAAATATGTAATTATAATTAGAATATTTGAAAAAGTTGCATAATTACATAAATGAAACACGAATTATATTTTTTATCTAGGAAATCAGATATAAATAAAATTATATAAATTTATATAAAAGTCAGTTCACTTCAATAAAAGTCAGTTCAATATTTATGTTTTATTCAATTGCACAAAAAACTGACATTTGATTAATTGATAGATTTGATTAATTATTAAATATTAACATATGAATCTTTTATTAAATAATATAGATAAAAATATGATAAAATAAAATTAATTGTACAAAAGCACGATCCATTTTAAATAAATTCTATTTGTAAAACCGTGAATCATTTAAAATAATACTTTTAAATATCGTTCATCAATAATTTAAAAAAATATGACTCACTGAAAAATACTATTAATAAAAGAATCAATATACAGGTAAATACAATAATAAACCTGAATACACAAATTGAAGTAATGATCGATTTGTAACAAATGGACTACACACGTTAATAAATTATACTGTGAAAGAAAAACATCAAACATGAGTAATCTTTAACAGAATACCACCATAAATTACCATAATAGACCTCCTAGTATGCAAATACCATAATACAAGTGTGGTGCTATTTCTAATGACATAAATTAAATGTTGTATTTAATTAGTATTTGAAATTATAAAATTTAGTTTATTATAATTTATTACTTTAAGAACGAAAGTACGTGTTAAATTCTTAATATGATACATAATGATTTAAAACATTTTTTCCAATAACAGAATAAAGGGAAATAATCTATATTAATAATTATTGCCTCAAACAAAAGTACTGAATAATACAGCATGAAAACAATGTTAATTAGCATAAACCTATTCATATGTATTACTAAGATTAATAACAAACAATAGACATGGAGGTACGACATGTAATTAATGTAATAAAATACTAACAGCACGTCATAACATTATTTACGAGCACGGATGAGAAAAAAGCCCGCATAATGTCTTCGTTACACTCGATACAAATTGCTCATGTACACATAAAAGACGATAACAATATACATTCGCACTAAAAGAAACTCTTTAAAACTGACCAGAACGAGATAGCTTCACAAGTTTATAAATCGATCAGCAAAGTCGAGCTCTTTTTCGCGCCCGAGACAATGCATTTCGTGGCATCGCGGCGGTCGTTTTATCCGAGAAGTAATGTTTTGTCGCCGTGAATGAAGACCAGAACTAATTATCAATGCGCGCTATTTCCATGTAATCCACCTACGTTCCCGATGGACATGCATGTTAGTCGAAACAGACCATTACTTGACGTCTCCCTCCGCCGTCCCATCGGATATCAACTACATGTATAGTTAACGTCCGTCCACCACCTCTTCACCACTTTTAGACCAACGACCCACCACATTGCAACGTCGGACGAGATGAGATTCAATGTCGGTAGTTGAAAGTTTTGATATTCGTTGAAATTATGCTTTTTGAAATTTATATATAGATGGATATAGATACGGAAAGTTTTTGTATAAAATTAATACGGTTAATATTTCGACATGGAATTAATCCGAAAATATGATGTGCATTTTTCTTCTGATGGAATGAAATTTAATTAAACATTCTCGGTCGAATATCATATTTCATATTTCGTAATCAACCATTTACTCGATTTTATCATTTGTAATTAGTTTTAATTATACTTTCGAAATAATTTTAATTTTTTTTGTAATTAAGTCAACTTTTATTAATTTTATAAATATATAGGGTTTTCCAATAAGAATGTCAAAAATTTGATAGCTGGTGGCAGCCATGATTCAATTTTTTTAAGCTCATTTTAACATTTAAACTCTTTATAGTTTAGCAAATTATAATGAAACGTTTAACACTCCAACAATGCTTAGAAATTGTAAAAATTTGAAAAGGCTTATTGAAACAAAAGTTTAATGAGTCCATTATTTTACGAAATGGACCCATCAATTGGCCACCAAGATCACGTGATTTAACTCCATTGGATTATTTTCTGTAGAGTTATGTGAAATTATTGGTTTATGCTGATAAATCACAAACAACAAAAACATTAAAAATAAACATTGAATGTGTAATTCATGAAATTGGATCACAATTATATGAAAGAGTGACTAAAAATTGGACTAGAATGCACTATGTCAAGCGAAGTCGTGATGATCATATGAGTGAAATTATATTCCATCATTAATGCCATAGAATATGCCTAAAAAATTTTTTTTTTTTAAAATAATGAAAAAAAAAAATTAAATACTTTTTTTTATTTCCATTTAAACTTCTGAATCGCTTATTGGAAAACCCTATATATATATATATATGTTTGTGTGTGTACGTATATTAAAAAAAAAATAATATACTTGCATGATAATGTCTTATTCTCATTAATCTAGATAAGAAAACGACAAAAATATATGAAGCTCTTGGAAATTGGAGATTTCATAATTTGATTAAATTATCAGAAGATCTTTGAATATAACACTCTTTTTTTATAAACAGCATTAAAAAATTTCCAAGTTTATGTTTATATAATATGTTTACCATTTTTATGAATTGAATATATTTTTTAAAAGATCATATCTGTAATTTTATATATATATATATATATATATATATATATATATATATATATATATATATATATATATATATAAAGAGAGAAAATATTATTTATAAGCATTATTATTTTTTATTTAGCTCAAGAATATTTCTATTAAAAGAAAAAATATTTATATTGTATGTTCAGTGAAAATATATAAAAGTCGATGAGAAATTTATGATATATATTTTTCTATTATTAATATTTACTGATTTTTTTTTAGTACTTCGATCTTATGAAACGCAGTGACGTTCGTCATTAAACAGAAAAATATTTTTAACAAACTTTAATTAAAATCAAAAAGAATAATAAGTTATTATGAAATCTTTTATAAACTTAAGTTATAATAAGTGATTGATTTATATCAAAATAAATTTAATAAAAATAGACAGCTATAAGTAGGACATTATTCAAACAAATTTTCATTATTGAAAATTTTAGTAGTAAAAATAATTAAAAATCTAATGACTAAACTTTCATCCGGTTAATCATACCTTTTAAATTGTCTTTTTTAAAAAAATAATTGAATAAAAATTGCATCAGATGAAAATTTAGTCGGATAAAAAATATAAAAACTGACTAAAATCTCAAGTTAAAGTTTGGAACGATACTTAAAACGTTAAAACTCACGACTAATGAATTAATCATAACTAACGATTAATTTTATACGACTAAAATTTTAGTCATTAATCGTCAATCGAATAATTTTTGCTCTACTCTGACTTTATATAATCAAGTCTATAAAATCGTATTAAAAATTTGGATAATTTTATTAACCAAAAATGAATATCGTTAAATAAAAATCATTTGTAGATTTTTCATTTAAAATAACCAACTTTTCTGAAAAAAATAACTTTGTACCTGGTTTTTTTATCGAAAAAAAATACTTATAATAAAAAAAATCATTTTTATTTTAAATAACATATTTTCGTACAAAATACAGTTTCTCTGACTGACCAACTGTCATGACCACAACTTATGTATATTTTAGAAAACTAAAAAGCGTTCAGAAAAAAATATTATATACTTACTGAAGATACGAAATTATCTTATATAGAAAATATTTTTAAAGAAATTTGAATCGAAAATTTCAAAAGATATTTCTAGCAATCGCAGAAAAACTAAACATTAAATAGAAAATCATGAGAAAACTACGTTAAAACTTGTTTGTAAAAATATATCTAATATCATTTTTTATAATTTTAATTTGGAAATATGCTCGACCTTATATATATATATATATATATATATATATATATATAGGGTGTCACATTAGTGTTGCACAATTTACTTTTTAAATAAAACGCATCTTTTTCTAAGTGAGCAATGATGTTTTTATTTCATTGCAAAATAGTGTTCTTCTAATGGAACACTTTATATATATATATATATATATATATATATATATATATATATATATATATATATATATATAATTCAATTTCTCTGAAATGGGTAATAAATGTCATTAAAACATATTACGAACAATAAATAAATTCTACAAAATTAAGATAAGAATTGAAAAAGTTAAAAAGGATACAAACGCCCACGATCTCTTCAAACATTTTAGCAAATATTGAAAAATTAGCACATGCGTCGTTTCATATTATTAACACATCAATTGTACGAGTAAATAAGAATTTAACAAGCGAAATTTATATGGTCATTAGTATCTAACAACGTCCCGCTAAAGAAAAAAACAACATGTACACGATAATGAACAGTATAATAAATTAAAAAAAGTATGTTACGTTGTAGTGTCAAGAGTTAATGATAAATTCGCTGTTTCGAAATCATTTCGGGGTTAAAAATATAGTCAGATGACCGCGTTCGCGTACCACAATTTCATTAAAAATGCGTTTTTTCTCGTTTCGTGTGCCAGTATCTAACCGGTGTTGGGAAAACTGTGGGACGTTATTAAAATTAATCAGAAATTAACAACGTGTCGCATTAACATGTAAAATTCGACAGTTAATTACATTCTTGTCGGTTTTACCGAAACGATCGAATGAGTACAATTCGGAGACGGTTTTTTTGTCGTTAAAAAAAAAAACAACAAAAATTTTTAACAACGAATATTTGAGAGATAATAAACCGTTTATTGGCAAATAAAATACATCTCACTAATTTATATTCATTTAACTACTTTTATCAAATTCGATATTTTATTCAAACATATTTTTTTCACTTTTTACTCTTATTTATGTCTCGTATATAAATAACAGTTACATCTGCTTCATATGGATTAAATTCTAATTTTAAACCAATTTATCTCTTGAATACAAATCTCTACTTCAACACATTTCTAAAAAAATATATTTTAAATTCTGCTGTAATCAATAACTGATAATAACGACGAATTTTATGAATAATTCGAATTTAATTCCGTTTTAATTTTTCTATAATTAATTATACAAAATTCGTAATTTATCAAATAGTATAAGCATGCCAATTCACTTTATTAAAAACATATATTCATGTTTATGAGCTTTTGATTGATTGATTATTTTGAGGTTTTAGGACGTGCAACCAACGGAAGCTATTAGCGCCAGAATGTAGATTAAAATAAAATATCCCCTTTTGTATATTCTATTTTCAGTCTACCCCTATGAAATTTTAATTAGAGTGTATCCTAATGTGACTTAAAAATATCTCTCAAAAATTACATGTTCTACAAACTAAATGTTCTAAAAAAATAACATACTTTTATCCACATTTCGCGTTTAATAATAATTATTTATACTACCTTTTTAATAAACAAAATTGTGCATACAAGCTGACAAATTTTTCCTCATCCTTGTATATGACACTTACCTGAAAAAGAAAAATATTTAATTAAAAAAATGAAATTACAAAAATATTAAAAAATAAATTTAATTATTGCTATTGTAAGCCCAATTCAAGCAAGAATATAAAATACAAAATACTGACACAACAATGAATTATCACCCTCCAACAGTATAAAATATTAAAAAGTGTTCAATGATTATTTATTGTTCATTTTATTTATTAAAGTAAACAATAAATAATTACTGAATATTTTTGGCTGATAATTTATTTGTATAAAAGTGAATTTGCCACAGTGATGAAAAGAGAAAAAAATATATACAGAAATAAATCACTCGCCTTAATAACAAAACATTTTATAAATATTCAATAATAATTTATTGTTTGCTGATACTCATTTCGATGATCATTATATCATCATTAATTTTTATAATTTATTATTCTGACATTTTTTTAATAGCCTTCAAAATTCACATCAGCGAATAAAATTAACAATAAGTGATTATGGAATACTTTTATAAAATTCTCTTATATTTAGACGAGATAAATTCAGTAATCTTAAAAAAAATCATAACTAAAGACATCCAAAAAATAAATTCTTTCAGCTTTATTTATATTTTGTAAATTTTTCAGTTATTCTTCAACATGATTGTTCTCATTCATTTATATTTAATTTTAATTTAGTACCCAATTTTTAATAACTCCATTATCTTTCTTTTTCAATTTTTTGAGATTACTTTTTTCATAATATTTATTTATAATATTCTTTTTTTGTAATTACTTACTACTTTTTTACAATATGTATTTTTCAATCGATCTCTTTATAAAATATATATAATTTGTTGGCCAGATATTTTTTTATATAAATGATATATTAATTATATTTCATTTTAATTTACCATCCAATTTTTAAATACTCCATTATGTTTTTTTTCAATGTTTTAAAATTAATTTTTCCATAATATTTATTTATATTTTTTTCTGTAAAGGCTTACTACATTTTTTACAATATTTATTTTCAAATCAATCTGTTTATTTAAAAAAATATAATTTTTTAGCCAAATAATTTTAATATGAGAAGGATTTACTACTAGTCATATTTTATTTTAATTTAGCACCCAATTTTTAAATAGTCCATTGTCTTTCTTTTTTAATATTTTAAAGTTAATTTTTCAATAATATTTATTTATAGCATGTGTTTATCAATTTTGTTATAACATTTATTTATAATATTTTTTCTATAAGTTCTCACTAAATTTTTTACAATATTTATTTTCCAATCAATCTGTTTATTAAAAAAAATATAATTTGTTGTCAAAATAATTTTTATATCAAAAATGATGTTTTATTTATGCTACCTTGAAAGTTTTTAGATATAAATAAATTATATTTCTCTAATAATTTTTATATCATATATTTTAATAGTAAATGAAAATATTTAGTAAAATCCTGAAAATCCAATGACTCTTGTATATTAAAATAAATTTACTTATAAAAACAGTAGCAAAATTATTTTATAATATTTATTAATTTCAATAATTTTTTGTTACTGTTTATTTTTTAGACTCACTTTTATTTAATACCTTTTTATGACTATTTTTGATAACGATGTTATTATCAAATAAATTTGAGGATACTTTCAAGTATTCTCAAATCTATCTAATTAAATTATCTACTTAATAATAATTTATATCTACTTAATAAATAAATATTTTCATAAAAATACTAACAAATATATCATTATATTAATTTGTTTTTTTTTATAAATAATAAACTGAAAAAATATTGGTAAGATAAAAACTAACTTATTTTAAAATAAATCGTAAATAATTTAGAAAATAAAATTATATAGTGTAAATAGAGTCATTGATTTTTTTCAGTCTCTTAATAATTGAGACTTGAAAGGTTAGATGAATTGAATAAAGAAATATGTCACAATTGAAATATGAAGCATTTATAAGTTGCATAATAAATTTTCTTTCATTCGAATTATATTTTTTGTTCGCCTACTCATTACAAACACAATGTTTATTCATTTACAAAAAAACTAATCGAATATGAGAAACAATCGTAACTGAAATAAACAATAAACATCTAAATAAGTAATTACAGTAATCTGTCAACACGTGCTTTAATTAAACCGACTATTAAGTCGCCTAATAACACGTTTGAACTGTAAAAACTAATTTCAATATCATTCCGTCTATAGATATCGATTGCCGCTAATGATTTATGCGTACATATTTCAAAATCATCAATAAAGTTTGGGTTTGGCATAGTGAAATATTCGCTGATTCAATACGCTCACGCCGCGTGCATACATTTTACACGAGATGCCAACACATTTTTCACGAACGGTCCGCGTCGTCGGAGCGCCACGGAGGCACCACTTCGCACCTCTATCACGTATTTTGCTGAGTTCATATTATTCAAAAGCGAATTTTCGCCACGTTATCATGTAACGTCGCCGCCCTTTTCCAAGAACTTGTTGACATAATTTATTTCACTCTCTATATTTTGTGTATTTTATCGGATAGAATGACTATTTTTTGTCAAGAGTTTCCTCATAAATACATATATAATGTCATCGTCTTATCTGAATACATTTCTTTTCTCGTGTCAAGAATATTTGAATATATTTGTCGTGTCAATTTTTTTTTCATGTACTCGAAACACATCTACTATCACATCTCTGATTCCGATTTGTCTTTTTTCTTTACTGCAAATTCGATGAAATTTCCAACTCGGATTCGAATATTAAAAATCAAATACCATTCTCATACAATATTATAAGAAAATCGTTTTATACACCAACATTTACAAACCTATCCATATGTTTATTTAACATTTTATTTTTATACTCGTTTTATCCACAACAATAAATTCAAACAACTTAGTACAATAACATAATTTAATTTATGACCTTTTAAACCGCAACACAATCAAGTTTCCTAAACTATAGAAATACTTTAATAGCTCATTAAATTTTAGTACTTAATTATTTAGCGTTTTATTACGTTTTAACATTTTTTTATATCCATTATTTATTATTCATAATTACAATTAACTTAAGTGCTGCGTTTTTTCACAATTTCCACATACATATAGACATAATGTCAAAAATTATTGTATTGTAATCGAAAAAATCCAATTCATGTAATTCGAAATTATTTTATTTTCAAATATTATTCTTAATATCAATTTAATTTACTAAATAAATGTTGTAAAACTAGTAATTTATTTAATATTTCACATTGTCTATGTAAAAAGCAGTAATTAAAAAAGATTTATGTAGCACGAGTTTTCTTCATGCGATAAGAAGATTAACGAACCATATATCTATTTCAAATTACAACAGAAACGGCACATTTTAGAACCCTTAAATGACCTCAAATAAAAAATATATTATTTAATGAAAATATTCCAGAATAAGCGAAATATAACTCAATTACTGACCCCTAAAACCGGTTTGTATCTTAAAAAAAAAAATTATTTTTTGGGTGAAATTAGAAAAAAACATATATTATTAGTTCTTGTCATATAATTAAAAAATTAATTGATATACAAGTAAATATAGATTATAATTAAATCATCTAAAAAATGTTATTTATAAATTTTACACCTTAGTATTGTAAAATTTGATCAGTGCTCGGAAATTACTTAATACTCAATTTTATTACTCATTTATACACATTTTTATAGAAATTTTATTTAAGTTTAAAAGATTTTTTTAGGAAAATTAATAAAATAAGATATTCAACAGCCATTTTTTGACAATTTTCAAAAAATTTTACACTCTAGTATTGTGAAATTTGATCAGTGCTCGGAAATTACTTAAATTCAGTTTATTATTCACTCATGGACATTTTTATAGAAATTTTAAATAAGTTCAGACAATTAAAAAAAAAAAGATATTCAGTAGCCATTTTTTGACGATCTTCCAAGAATATTACACTTTAGTATTTGAAAATTTGATCAGTGCTCAAAATTTACTTAATACTTAGTTCATCACACGTGCACATTTTTATATAAATTTCATTATTTCCAGAAAATAATACGCACAATTGAGCAGTCATACGAGTATTATCAAAAAAAGTGTACAAATTCTTTAAAAACAGATATATCACATAACCTCGCCCTTTTCTCTATTTTATATTTAATCTATTTTTTTGGATCAAACGACGTATATTATTTACACATGTACACACATCAATTTACACACACACACGCATATAAATATATATATATATATGTATATATATATGTATGTGTGTGTGTGTGTGTGTGTGTGTGTGTGTATCAATTTTATATAAGGGGAACACCCTTCTAAGTACTTACAACTTAAAAAAATACTTGACCCTCTTTCGAACTTAAAAAAGGGTTCGAACTATTATAATTATATCCACGAACACGTGTGTATTTTGAACAATATAAATCATGGTACAAAAAAAAATTATGGTCATTTTGTTGAAAAGAAACATTATTTTTTTTTCGATAGAAAAATGTTTCAATATTTTAATATCAGATTTAATTAGTTCATATAACTGTGTTTACATTGAAAAAAATTCATCTGGTTTTTAACAACTATTAGTAATCATAAAACACAGACAGTCTATATTTTTTTTAGAAAAAAATGTATACAATATTTTATATTATGATACTGGTATAGAGTTGCTACATGTGCGCTTTTGATGCAATTGCATTCCCAATTAAAATGTTTATTTTATTTTTCCAAAGTGAATCAGTCAGTTCTTGTATTATACTTTATCTCCACTGTATCATTGCAACTTAAAAAATGATACGTAAGTATTTCAAGCATGTATCAAAACAAACAAGTAATACGTGCGTGTATTATTGTTTTTATTTTGATAATTCCATGAGAAACATTTTCTGAAAACATTCACATCCACACGAAAAAAATGATATATTAGTCCCGTGCCTTATGAACATATTGTTGCGGTGTTAAACACTAATGTACTTTTCCCAAAACAGACAGAGAAACGCATTTCGTTTAATTCTCTGATTGTTACGAAACCACACACACGTACGGCCGAACATAAATTGTGATGAAAATGAACGCTATAAAAAATTGTATGTGACAACTATGGGACACACACATAGCACATTCACCACACCCACCCGCAGGTCATCTTCTTATTCTTCTCGTCTATTGTGTCACGACGGCCCACGTAGTATTTTTAATCAGCACGTATAGTGAGACGCGAGGGCGTTAAGTTAGATCACCTCGATTTGGCAGTACGCACGACCATAATATTGTCTTTTTTTACTTTTACCGTCTATTAATAACTTGATTATGTTGATGTTTCTTTTTAATAAGTTACCATTTCTGCGCTTGACATATCGTAGGATGAACAACTCGGAAACGTTTTTTCTTCACATTTTGATTAGTTCATAGGTTAAATATTACATTATGATTTTATTGACTTTATATTGTGATCGACATGCAACTATTATTATTTTTTCGCCTATCGAGATACGGCTTGTGATAAAACAGAAGCTTAACGAATAACCAGTTAAGTGCTATTACGCCTCCAAAGAAATATAAAAATGAATTATAACTCAGCACCTTTTCATCAATTTGCATTGTGTATTGTTAAAGATGTTTTTTTTTTACAATAGAACCATGAACAATATATATTTCATCAAGAAACTTTCAATAGAAAATAAATAATGCGTATATTGACAAAACTCTTTAAATTCAACAACGTTATAAATTATATTTTTTAAAAAACACCAAAACTGTTCACAAATACAATGACTAACATAATTGAATTTTTCAACACTTAATATAACAATTATAAAAGTACAAAAATTTTATTCATTTTTTCAAAATAATCTCTTACAACTATAGAAAATTTCTTATATTTTATTCAAATATTAAATACATACATAAATGAAAATCTGTATGACTAATCCAAAAATCTGTAGAAGTAAAATCTGAAACCATTTCAGTGTATAAAACAAAAATCGCACAAAAAGTGATCGTGTTCGAACACGAATCGCGTTACAACACCCTTTTTATAATGAACGTGTACTCGATTTATATGAAATATGCTTTATTTTTGAAGGGACGGGACAATAACTTGTCTCGCGATGTAATCTGAATACATGAAATATCGATCCGTACTATAACAGGGGTTTAATTGAACGTAATAAAACTAAAAAATCTTTAAAATGTACGTACAGCGTTGTATAAATTTATGAACTGGTTTAAATATTTTCCTTTTGTAAAAAACACAATGTATAAAATTGTACATTCATGATTTTTTTACAAGAATGGTTCATATAAAATATATTATTATGTTTATATTTTTTGTGCGTTTTTTGAAATCATTAAAATTAAGTCGAGTTATAAATTTCTTTTTCCAGATTCAATTTTATGTCTCTGATTAAGATTTTAAAATAAACATTCATTAAAACTGAATATAATAATACGCTTATCATCCATTTATTTATTTATAACTTCTTATTCAAAGTTTTTTACTACATTTTTTTATAACGCATTTTTGTAATACAGATTTTATAAGTAAGATTTTATAATGCAACGTTCAATAATACCGATATGACTATTGAAATGTATATTAATGCATAAAGTGAGTAATTATTTAATACAATTAAAAATTCGTGTGATTTTAGGGTAAAAATATTGTATACAAGTGAATCAACTCCAATTTTAAACGACTGGTTTTTTTTTATTCGACCTTAATTCATTGTACAATTAAAAAATTTTTTGTAACATATTTTATTATGTATTATTATTACTAATAATAATAATAATTTATTATTTAATTACACTTTTCCTAAAAAATTAATAAATTTAATTAAACATTTAAAAAAAAACTCACAAACACATTTTTTTAATATTTATATTTAATAATTGAAAAAATGTTTTAAAAATGTCTTTATATTTTTTTAATTAAAATTCTTATTATATGAATCTTATGTTGACACCAAATTCCCATAAATAATTTATTTTTCAATTAAAACTTCATTATTTGGAATTTCATAAAGTAAAAGTTTGTTCTAATAGAAGAACTATTGTTTATTTATTTTTCTAAAAATAAATATGAATTTGAAAACGAATAAAAAAAATATCCATAAAGACATTTAATAAAATATCAGTCATTTTTTCGAATTTCTGAAATATTTTTACTATTTATTTTCAATTTGAATAAAAAAAAGTTAATATGACGATTCCATTATTAAAGCGTTGTGTTATAAAATCTGCTTTTATAACATAACACTCTGACGATTATAGCATTGCCATCGAAATGCGCATTAGCTAATTATTGTTATAAAAAACAAAGTGAACAATAAATAATTATTGAATACTTTTTAATATCTTTTGGGGTTGAAGGGGGAGTGATAATTTATTTGC
The DNA here is from genome assembly GCA_029203775.1 of Neoneuromus ignobilis. NCBI lineage: Eukaryota > Metazoa > Arthropoda > Insecta > Megaloptera > Corydalidae > Neoneuromus > Neoneuromus ignobilis. The sequence goes on from CP092089.1 coordinate 48,513,830, forward strand.
ATGAAAATATTTTTACTATTCATTTTAAAAATATATTTTTTTGAAATTGACTAGTACAAAATTCATTTATTCCAATCCATCTTATCATACTTTATATATATATATATATATATATATATATATATATATATATATATATATATATATATAATTTCTATGTTAAAATGTTAACAATTTTCATATTCCATTTTAATTTCGAATAAAGTAATAAATGACAAAATTTCACTTATGTAATTCGATCACTGAAACGTAATCATAGTTCGTTGACGAAACATAGGATCAGATTGCGCTATAATTAAAGTTAAAAAGAAGAGTAAGGACGTAGGGAAAAAACGTACACGAAAAAGATCGACCGTTAGGTTCATAATGTAACGATACAGAGATAAAACGTTGAAACATAAACAAGAGCCACTCAGAATATTCAAGTGGTGTGTTTATAGACAGGCCTCTAAGTACAATTCTCAGAAATGTATGGTAGATAGTGCATCATCCATGTTTATTTTACCATGGGTATATACTACACCCATCCACTCTTTATTCCGTAGAAAAACAATTGTTAAATTTATTATTTCCAAATGCATTTTGATGAAAGAAACGAGATACGTGTGTTTTTAAAAACATCTAAACGAGTTGACATATGGGTGTTTATTCGTTTGACGAGATGCAGTTCTTGTTTGGAAAAAAACGTATTATTATTATTATTATTATCGAAAAAATACTGTTTACATTTAAGTCATATGTTAAGTATGTTAGTGATGAGACTTTTGTGTATCTTTTTTTAAGTTTTATAAATGAACTCGGTTAATTAAGTGGTGTGTATATTTCAGACGTCTTAATTTAGAATGTCGCGTATAAGAGATGTACTGGCAAGATAACGCTTATTTGGGTCTGAATGGCGTACTGGATAGCTGACATATGCTGGTAAATAAGAAATTGATCTTTTAGAATTTGTAATAGCGCGGTCTGGGAACAATTTCGGGAAAATACATCGACGTAGTTTAAGAAAATGTTGTGGTACATTTTTTATATTGTCTAATAAATGAACTCTTCACGACTTCTTCATCCAATATTACAAGATATAAAGTGAAATCTATTTTAATTTACACTTTTTTATTTACAATTAACGTTCTGTAATTTTTCTATTTGTAAAATAATTATATTCTATAGTTATTTGTTTTTTACAATTAAAATGGAGAATAAATTAAAAATATAATTAGGAATGAATGTTTATATTTTTTAAAAATACATATATAATCATATCTTGTTAAAAAGCAATAATACATAAATCATTAAAAATCTACTGTAAAATGTACATTATTTTTTATTTCAACTCTCTTTATTCATATATTTGTTAAAATAATAATTATATTAATAATAATACATATAATTATCTTTTTTTTATGTAATTAATAATATTAATTAAAATATATTTAGAAATTCTAATTAATCAGTTTATATTAATCAATTAATTATAAATTGTGTTCAATTATAAAATTAAATTACAAAAATATTCAATTTTTTCTTACTCTATCTATTTTTATATTTTTTTTACAATATATTCAGTAATTCCAATTAATCAGTTTATATTTATCAATTAATAATAAATTGTGTTATAAAAATTATAAACTTAAATTACAAAAAACGAGATAGTACGGTGAAAAAAATTACAATAAATTCTTATTAAACAGTTTTATAAAATCTTGTGGTTTTAAAAGAAATATCATTTGTGTTAAAACTGCAAATTATTTTCAAACGATTATTATTTTCAAAAATTAAAATCCTAAATTAGTTATTGTTGTATATAAATAATTTAATTTTGTTTATTTTTTTGTTGCTGGTGTTTTCAGTTTTGATAAAATTTATGTTATCATTTTTAATGCAATTTGGGATTTTCACAAATTCTGCCAAAACATGTCAGTTAATTATTTTTGGAAGCTAAAAACCTGAAATGTAATAATCCGAACAAAAATTGAATCTTGTTCAGTCTTTCAAAAATACTATTCGTTTACGATTTTCTTATATTGTAAAATGTGAAATATCATAATTTGTAACGAATATCTCCAGAAATATTTCCTCGTATATATGTTGTATGCAAATCGATCCGACATATAAAAAAAAGAGTTAAAACATCCGTCGAATCGTATATTTTTATGTGAACTTCGAAATGGCTTTTAACGTAATTGCAGAACGATAAAATTTTCTTTCCTTATATCATCGTCCAATGTTAATAGTCGGTTTCGGCAGTAACCATATTTATTCGTAGTAGCTCCAATAAACGTGGCGGTGAGTAAAAAGTACATGAAAATAAAAAAGGGGCGATTATCTCGACATCTATTCAACGGAATATCAACCGATTCGACCGCTAAAAAAATATTTATCTACCGGAACCCACGCAACGAAATCAAATTTAAGACGATTAAGAAAACGGAAATAAAAAAGCGCGCTTATTTAAATTTCACGCCATCAATTACGTTCCCAAATTACATTTTCCGTTCCCTTTTTAATCTCGGCCAGTGCACAAGAGACGGAGTCGGTTGCAACGACGACAGAGAGAACAACGGGGATTTCGCCAATTTAAATTGGCTATTATACTTGACGGTATTAACGAATGCACCGCTGTTTACCTTACAGATTATTTTGTATATTCAACGAGCATCGCAGTTACTCCGAAAGAGTGACTACTACGGTTGAATGCAACGCACCATATTACGTTTTTCATTTTCCCGGTAATCTCTTACCAAAACACGACTTTGTAATATTGAAAGCTGCCCGAGCACGAGATTTTCATCTCGCGATTTTTCACTGCCGTTGGCTCCATCACTGTTTGTCTTTTTTCTCGTCGATCCCTCGCATCAATCCATCGCTGTTACGCTCGTTCTCTGCACCTGGGCACGACGACGTCGATCCAACCTCCTACCTACTATACACATTTATATATATGTACACATAAAACGGAATGTTTTGTTCGACGACAAAGGTATTTTTAAAAGGCCTCTATGAAATATTTCAAATGGTACAAAATGAAAAGGATACGCTTGAATAATTGAGTTGAATATGATTTTTTTTCTGTTAAGTATATTTTATATTTTGCCACCGTCCGTATTCAGCACTCGGCAATGTTGTTTTTTTTCTTTGGCCGTGTATGAACATTTCGAATACGTATGTGTGTAAAATGGTAAAATTCAAATGTATTGTGTTTGGAGTTTTACGCTACATTAACAGATTATATTATTATGTTTTGGGATCATATACAGTCGTTTTGCCTTTTCCATGAATTAGAACGGTCCGAGGATATTCGTATTTATTGTAACAGCTTAAGGATATATAATAGTAATCATATTATTATCATTCCAATAGTATTTCTAAATTCAAATATAATATATTAAATTATATCATATTTTAATTTAATATCATATATATATATATATATATATATATATATATATATATATATATAATTTTAGAATAGAGTAAAAATTATCTGATTGACGACTAACGACTAAAATTTTAGTTATGTAAAAAATTAATCGTCAATTATGATTGGATATTTCTAAGAAATATCATCAAATAACAAAATTGATATATAAAAAATCATATTAATTTTCAAACAAACATATTGTTATAAAAACTTTTTAAAAGTATGTTTACGAATACCAATCTATATTATTGTTACAAAACAGCTATTAACTTGGATATAAAATGTCAGGCAATCTAAAATTTTATAATAAACATAACAACGTGTCTTGAATGAAAATTTCTTCACACACCACTGCTCACGAAAAAATATATAAATTTATAATAAAACCGACCGCCCACTACACTCAAATATTTACAGTAATAAAAAATATAAAATATTATACACGAGGAATGTTTTTTTTTTCAATATAATCTCCGGTATATTAGAGAGAAACGTTTAAAGTTTCGAGCCCATATCCGTACCAGTCACCCCTCATTCATTTCAGAAACCTCAAAATCTCGCCTGGTGAAGTGATTTCAAACATATGTTTATAATAAAATTTAATCCTTAAGCAAACACCTTTTAGCACGTCTTAAGACACGTGTGTGAATGTGTCGAGTGTGTAATTATATATGAGATGTTCATAAAGAGGAAATATAACAAATGTTTACTTCATTTACATGCTTTTAAGAAAACATATTCAAAACACGCTAAGTGACCTGCCCTTACTTATATTTCAAAGGTTATTTATTTATCCTTTCATTTTAAATGGAATGCATCGTTCAGACAAAAATATATTTTACTTAAAAATAATTTCAACTCATTTATAATATAATAGAGTAAGTGAAATGTAATTTGGGAAAAACAACAAAATAGGTTTAATTTATGTTATATCCAATTTTTTAATATATACATTTTGAAAATAAAGAAAAAACTAATTTCTTAACTTTGATTACTATAATAAAAAATAAATAAACTTAAACAATTAAAAATAACGAATTGATCTCACAAAAAGCATAAAACAGTATAGTACTAAGAACACAATTACAATCATTTTTTTTATAAAAATAATTTTAATATTTAATAAGGTTTTTTTATTTAATCCCAGGATTTTATTTAATCTTCTAAACATTGATTTTACTAAGCTAATAATTATTTGAGTGGGAATAATGGCCAATTCATCTGCCAAAATCTTTTTCAATACCTCTTTTGAAGTAATTGTGTATTTTCTAACTCTTTTTTAAAAAACGTCTCAAGGTGTTTAGTTGAGTTAAGATCGGCAAACTGGAGCAAAATTTCGATTACTTTTGAGCAATTTTATAACCAAAGATGAACCTTATATGATTTATCTTTTGTATCATTGGCCTGGTAAAATTTAAAAATGTTTCTCAGACTTCATTTCTCTGCACTTTGTCTTAAATAATTTTTGAAAATATTTAAATATACGTACTGATTTGAACAAACAAATCTCCAATAGCCTTACATCCTTTACAGTCATTATTAAATATTTGTTCTTGAATTTTTCATTAGACTTTTATCACACAATTATACGACCATCACTCCCAAAAATGTTGAATATTATTTTATCTGCAAATTTAATATATTTTCAATATTATAAATAAATTTTCATTAATCGTTTTTTCCATTTATTTCATTCACAAAAAAAATTCTCCTTGCAATTCTCCCATAAAAACCGAAATTTCTGATATTTCTCTTTATTATTTCTGGGTTTACATTTTTTTCTGTCATTATTTTCAAATTATCAACAATTTTTAGTGTTGAATTTTATTTGATTTGTTAATATAATTCTTTTTCCACGTTCATTTAATAATTTTGGACGATCATATCGAGCTTTATTTTTTAATCAATTGTCAGCTTGAAATCTTTTTATTAGATCAAATACTACATAAAGACTTATTTTAAGTTTTTGTGTAATTTCTCCTACAATTTTGTTTTCCAACATACAATTACTTCAAAATTGACATTGAAATTTTTTTTAGCAAATGAATCAGCCTTTATTTCCACCCAAGTAATTACTAGCTTAATAATTTTAATACTAAGAAGATTTAAGTAAAGTCCTGGAATTAAAGAAAACCCTCACTAAATATTAAAATTATTTTTTTTAAAAAAATACAATTATAATTGCGTTCTTAGTACTACATTATTCTATGACTTTTAATCGTTTATTTATTTTTTATTATAATAATTATTAGTTTTTTCCTTTATTTTTGAGACGTTTTTGTTTGTTATATAAAAAAAATTACATATAATTATTAATTAAACCTACTTTTTTTGGTTTTTCCAAATTATATAGTCCCATGACTTTTGTAACTCACTATATATTTAAAATCATACAATTTCATAACTTATTTAAAATCTTGTAATGGTGAAACGATTGAAAAATAATAATTTTTAATAAAAATGGATTTTGTTTCGTTATATTTTTTAATTTTTATTTAATTAAGAATCTTTTATAAAGTTTCTTAATGTAAATTATATTTTTTTAAACAGATGTATTTATAGTACCGACTAAAAAATAATAAATGATCTGAAAATTGAAAAATGACAAAGTTCCCTACACAAAAATATCTATTTAATAGTTCAACTTCAAACATTCAGTGCAAACTTTAAAATTGAATAAAATCGTATGAAAAGAAACTTTTAATGATACAGAAAAGTTCATCTCTCAGAATCACACATCTCTTCGAAACATTATACGGTTACTGTACAAGATAAAAAGTGAGAACTTTTAATAAGTAATTTGTATTAGCGCGATCGTGGATTTGCACAACGACTACAAGTTCCACAAAACCATGTTGCACGCTTGGCTTTACAGCAACGTCTAATTGAATAACATCGTTGCAGTATTGAAATTCACTTATTGGAATTACGTCCCATTGAAGTGCACCGTGTAACTAATATATTCCAACATGACCGCAATTCTAAAACGCTAGATGTTGCACCGCATCTTCGTGCCATTTGTTTGCTAACATCTCTGGTACAACCGAATGGATATGGGACTATGCAACAGTGTGCTACTACTCACGTCTTATTGAAGGTTACATCGAAATTCAATTTGTGTTCGTGGTTACTACCACACGAAGCCGATTGACTACTCTCTTGTAAGGAGGATATTTTTAATTTAAAACTGTTAAAATTTTTAAATTTGCATACATTGAAATGGGGAATATTCGTGTATCGAATGAAATTTAATCATAAACACATATTTTTTTTACAGAAAAAAATATCTTTTATAATTTTTGATTTTCCTTTTTTCAATTAAATAATTTTTGTGTAGAATTTATACTCATGTGTAAAAATATGATTATATATACTAATTATATATTTTTAGATATTTTTTTTTTTAAAAAACAGCATAACATAAAATAAAATCACTTGATATTTGTCTAAAAAATAAAATTTACATTAATAAAACTTAAATAAACACACACACAAACAAATATATATATATATATATATATATATATATGTGTGTGTGTGTGTGTGTGTGTGTGTGTGTGTGTGTGTGTGTGTTTAAAAATCAAAGAACTAACAATTTCAAAATTATTTTTTTGTAAACGTGGAGTAGAATTTTTGACAAAATAAAAATGAAAAGAGTTTGGTCGTTTTTTCCATTTTATGAGTATAGATAGATAAGAAATACATAAAACAATAAATTCTATTTTATAAAACGAAATTCCAGTTTTTAAAAAATAGCTGGTTATTAATTAAAATTTTATGAAATAACTGATTTATAAAATATGTTTACATTATTTAGTTCTTAATCTCATTTTTCATTTGCTTAACTCGTTCGCTACCAGCGCTTCAGGAGAAAAACCGCCACCACAGAGCCCAGACGTGTCACAATCCGTCACAGATCCGATACACATTTGTGACGCTAGGCTGAGGTAAGAAAATCGAGTCGTCACACATGTGTGACGCTGGTAGCGAACGAGTTAATTAAAATTTCTAATTTTTTTCTTAAAAATTAATAAAACACATGTTCATAAATTAAAATAAAGGTGATAAATTATATAGTATACAAAATTACATAGAACAACATTATTAATCTCACTTTACATTTGCTTAGCCAAAATTTATGAATTATTTTTTATTTCTTTTTTAAAAAACTATATGTCTAAAAATTGATATAAAAAGAATAAATTATATTATATAGAAAATTATATAAAAAAAGTTTCAATATAACACAAATGAATTTTTATCCCAAACCATGATTGTTCACTTTTTATTTATAACAATAGTCAGTTGATATGCATTTCGATAGCAATACCATCATAATCAGAGCTTTTTTTAACAAAAAGGCTCTGTTAAAGTAAATCCACGACAGTTCCAAAACAAAAACAATAAAATTTCAATAATAAAAATATTAAAAAACGATTTTGAATGAAAATGTCATGAAACAATCTTTAAATTTTTGTTATTTTATCTTTTTATTTTTTCTACAAAAAAATTTATTCCCTAAATTTTTAAATTTATCAATTATTTTTCTTTTTCATTTTTTTAAAGAATTTTCCAAAATACAAACTTGATAAATTTTACAATATATAAAAAGAAATTTTGAGTATAATAGTATTAAAATCAAACCAGTCATTTTTTATGGAAAAAAATGACTGAAATTAATTAATATTTTTATTATTTGTAAATTTTATTACCTACCTCCGTAAATAAATGTTATAATACAATGCTCTGATGATGTTGACATAACTATTGAAATGCATATTAGCTTCTAAACAAATAAAATTAATTTTTGGACACTCGTATCTTGTGGAATTGGGTTTATAATTCACTCGTATTAAAGTGAATTAAATCTTAGTATAAATCCAAAATAAAACTTTTTATTTTTATCTTACATACACAAAACTAATCATTTAATAGCATGTAAGATAAAATTATATAAAACAAAATTCTAACCACAAAAATTTAAAATACATTTAACGATTAAAAAATGATTTTTGAATCGAACACACGAAACATTCAAATCGAATATCTTATAATACGAAAATATCTTTATTAAACGCTGGCATGTTTGAAAATTTAGTACCGTACACATGTGCATAAAATGTTAAAATTGAATGTATTGCGGTTGTAGATTTACGCTACGCTCACAAATTGTCATTGTTCCCAAACCGGAATCCGGAACATCATTTACCTTTTTCATTAATTGAAACAGTAAATTTGTACTCTACTTCAACATATTTAGGGTTTTTCAATTTAACAAGAACCGCTTATCTCAGTATTTTACTCTGCATGTTTAATGCATACACAATTTATACATACATACATACATATATATATATATATATATATATATATATATATATATATATATATATATAAAAAAGATAGTAAATATTGTGAAATACTTTACACGAAAATTCTCGATTACAAAACATACATAAATCCAATAATTTAATTAAACTGCATTTAAAAATATTCTTTAGGTTTTAGTTAATTCTTTTGAGAACGATAATCAAGCCATAAAAATTTTTATACATACATAACATGTATATATATATATATATATATATATAATGTTTCATTCGCATGCTAGTTTAAATAGACAAATTAAATTTTCATTATTCTCTTTTTTAATAAAAATGAGTAGCTCCGAGCGAGAGTTCTCATTATCATAAAAGCGTTCAAAAGTAAACTCTGCTTAAAAAATAATAGCTTCGTTAGATACGGCTTTAAACATTATTAATATTCTTTTTTTTATCAATTCGTTAGTCGTGATCAATACTCGCCGTCTCTTCATATTCAAACAGAACTTGTATGTATATAAAAACGATTTTCGTTTAAATTTCTTTTCTTTTCATTTACATGTAAATACAATTTAATATTCTAAACGAAACGACGGTATTGAATAAATTGAAATATAAATTAGTTCGGGCATTTTGAATCGTAGCCAAGATCGTTTTGTTGGTGGAGGTAGAAAAATTTCGGCGTCGTTAGCGTTTTCGAAATACGTTTGTCGTTTTCGTTTTTTTTGTGTATATTATTTGAAAACTTGGAATATTATTAATGATAGCTATTTAGAATTTTTTAATGGGAACATAAAAATACATATATATTTTATACGTATGTTTCCAGTAACATCAAAAATAATTACTTTTTTAATGTAGGGACGAGTGTGTGAATCGTCACTGTATTTTTGATAACGTCAAGTTATCTTCAATGTATATATATATATATATATATATATATATATATATATATATATATATATATATATATATATATATATATAACTTCATAAAAGATTTTAGTTTATTTTTCTACAAAAAAATTTTCACCAAAAGTTGACTATTGATCTTATTTCAAAATTTAAAGAAATATAAATTTCGATTAGAAATTTATCACGTGATTTTAAATAAATAATTTTAAATAGACACTTGAAAATGGAAATTGTTAATTTTTGCTTAAATTTTATTCAAATAAATTTGATATAATATTAATATTAATTAAGAAACGTACTAATAAATTAAGCATTGATAATTACAATAACAATGAAAATCTTTAATATATTTCAAATTTTGATATTTGAATAAATAAAACGATTTAATGAATTAAATTTTAGGTTACAATACTTCACTCAAAAAATTAAAAAAGTTGTATTTTGATTGAATTTATTAATAATCAAAAAAAATATTCTAGTATAATAATTAAATATAAAGAATAAAATGAAAATTTTGTAATTAAATCGTCAAATTATTTTCCGAAATTGAAACAAAATCAATTAATCAAAAAATTAAAAATTTAAAAACTGTATATTAAATTTGATAGATAGATGTTTTTTTTAAATGTATTTCGATGATCCTTGTCTTTACCAAAATTTATAATAAAATAAATTAATTTTACTTAAAAAAATTAATCAATTGATCAAAAAATTAAAATTGTAAAAACTGTATAATAAATTTGATGTACATTACTGGATTTTATAAAAGTATTCAAAAATATTTTATCGTTTATTTTTTTCTAAAACGTATTAAGTGGTGTTGTCTTTTTTCAAATTTTATAGAATGATAACATGCTAGTAGAAATAATAATAGGTAATTATTGAACACCTTTATAATAGAATAAATCAAATTTATTATAAAAATAAATCAATTGATCAGAAAATTAAAAATGTAAAAACTGTATAGTAAATTTGATAGATTTTATAAAAGTATTTTGTTTTCTTTTAAAAAAATGTATTTCGATGGTTTTGTCTTACCATTTTTTATAGAAAGATGGGGTATGATATGCTAGTAGAAATAACAATAGATAATTATTGAACACTTTTATAATAAAATAATTTAACTTTATTACAAAAAAATAAATCAATCGATTAAAAAACTAAAAATATGAAAAGTGTATAGTAAATTTGATAGATTTTATTAAAGTATTCGAAACTATTTTGTTTATTTTTTTTCTAAAATGTATTTCGATGGTTTTGTCTTTACTAAATTTTAAAGAATGATGGTATGCTAGTAGAAATAACAATAGGTAATTATTGAACACTTTTATAATAATATAAATCAAATTCATTAAAAAAATCTGTTGATCAAGAAATTAATTTTGTAAAAGTATTCAAAAATATTTTATTGTTTTTTTCTGAAGTATATTTCGATGGTGTTGTCTTTACCAGATATTATACAATGACGGTATGCCAGTAGAAATAACAATAGTTAATTATTGAACACTTTTATAATAAAATAATTTAACTTTATTACAAAAAAATAAATCAATCGATTAAAAAACTAAAAATATGAAAAGTGTATAGTAAATTTGATAGATTTTATTAAAGTATTCGAAAATATTTTGTTTATTTTTTTTCTAAAATGTATTTCGATGGTTTTGTCTTTACTAAATTTTAAAGAATGATGGTATATGCTAGTAGAAATAACAATAGGTAATTATTGAACACTTTTATAGTAATATAAATCAAATTCATTAAAAAAATCAGTTGATCAAGAAATTCAAATCGTAAAAAGTGTACAGTAAATTTGAATTTTATAAAAGTATTTAAAAATATTTTATTGATTTTTTCTGAAGTATATTTCGATGGTGTTGTCTTTACCAGATATTATACAATGACGGTATGCCAGTAGAAATAACAATAGTTAATTATTGAACACGGTGTGAAGGAGGAGTAGTGATCCTTTTGTTGAAAATAGAGTTTTAGATCACACAAAGTAATCAAACAAGTACCCATACATATCTATGAGTCAGCACATTAAACAGTCCATTAAAGTCATTGATCGTTTGTATTTGTTTACGGGCAATAATACGGAATATTAGTTGTGATTATAACCGAACGAACACGAACATATACTAACAGCGTACATCAACGTGAAATATAAATGAACCGCGGGCATCGTTATTGTCTGCAAATGTTATCAAGAATAATAATCATCTGCTCTATCCACTGTCTATACAAACTCGCAACATTCGAGTAAACTTGTAAAACTATACAAACTATCCATGTGATAGCAGAACAGAACGTCGTGTTCTTGTATGAAATTGCAACACATCACCACCATCCATGCTTTATAACACTGGTGGCCATTCAGACCGGCGGCAACGTACTGTGGTCGCAAACTAAACTATGATAAATAGTTCACCAAGTTGCTCGTTGGCATACTGCTGTTCTATTAATGACGCTATTGTTGTATAGAGAATTCACTGCGAAGTTTAAATTTTCGTTATGTAATGTATAATTACAGTGCATATATTAACAATTACAGTTTTAATTATACGCCACGTGAATACGTTCGACGAAATAAATTTAAATTAAATAAGTAACAACACGTTTAAAATGCGTACATGAAAACAAACAAATAGGTTAGTAGTGGTTGTACGTTGAACATTTTTTTCCTAATTTACATTTTACAATCATTTAACACGTGAATATAAACTTACGTGTTTATTTTTTTACATTTCATGTATCGAATATCGAACGTTTCATTGAAATATCAAAGCAATGAATTCGATTAAAAATTTACTTCATTAATCACAATAAACACGCACGTTTTAAAATTACTATTGATATAACTACAAGTTTATGTATGTTGTTTTTTTTTTACAAAAAGTCTTTAAATTCCATGTTCTTAACTAACAGTACATGAAATTTTAAACCTGTCATATTAAATGTTTTATAGTATACGAATATATAAACATATTTTTATATAAAAAAATAGAAAAAAAATCAGTTTTAAAATTATCAAATATCAATTATGTATTTTAACTTAATATTTCACGGATTTAAGTTTACATATTGTCTTAGTTGCATGTATAACCCCCTTTATGAATATTTCCACCTCATAGAAACTTTACTTGTTTTTTAAAAAAATCCATTTCAATTTATTCAAATGCCTACCAGCTAGTTTATTTTGATAAATTTTATTGGAAATATTTTTTTGATATTTTTTTAATTTTTTTTATTAAGAACCAACATATTTCAATAAGTAATTTAATGAAAATTCGTTTTAAATACATTTTCATTAAAAACACTTTTTATTAAACAATAAATACAAATATTTCAACAAAAACATGACTTTATAAGGCTATTAAAAATTATATTATGTCATGAAAAATATAAATAAAAATATTTTTATGTTAAATTCACTCTATTAAAAATAAATCTTTGCACAAATGAATTTTAACCTCAACACCACAATAATTTAAGGTGTTCAATAATCACTTATTGTTCACTTTTTATAATTATATAATTTATAATTATATAATTATAAATAATAAGTGATTATTGAACACTTTAAATTATTGTGGTGTTGGGGTTAAAATTCATTTGTGTAAAGTGAATCAGCCACAGCCCCAAAAACAACAAATAAAAAAATCTATTATTTCCAATATCAGTATTCAATAATGACTTATTGTTCTTTTATATTCATTGTCATAAATTTTTACACCAATTTAATTATATACTTTATAAACATTTTGACGATGACAACATAATAATCGAAATGCACATGAGCGAATAAAGTAAAAAATAAGTAATTATTAAATCTTATAAATTTGTAATGAATAATTCATTCTTATTAAACTACTATATCAATTTTTATTACATTAATTATTTTCATTTATAAAAATACTAAACAATGACTAAATTAAAGTAATAAAAAATATTAACTACTATTTTTGATTTTACAAAAATAAATGAGTTACAAAAAGTCTCATAAATTATTTATTTTTTCACTATCTTCTTTTTTATCTATCGATCAAAGATGATAATAAAATAAATAATACTGAAGGTTGTCTCTTTGTTTCTTTTAGATATATTTCATATCTTTCTTGTCCTTGGAGTTATTCACTTCTATTACTAACATATATTTTTTTGTATTTCTTAAATTAGTCATCGTACGTATGTTCTTGTTTAAATATTTTCAATGTAACTGAAATGTCAAAGAAACTAAATTTATATTTCTCAATTATCAATATTGGCCTTATAGGCATTTTAAATTATGTCGTAGAAAAAATACAAAAACATTAACCTAACTTTGGATAATAAAAAAATATTGCACAATAATTGGACTTTATTTTTTTAACACAAATGTATTATACCCTCAAAATCATAATATGTTATAAACTTTTTAAAAATTACTTATTTTTCACTTTATTGTTTACAACAATAGGCTCATGAGCATTTCAATGACAATGCCATCATCGTCAGAGCCTTTTATGTATTAGAAACGAAGATTTTTTATCACAAAATTTCTAAATATATAAAAATCAGTATTCATTATTTGTTTCGATACTAGCAAATTAACTTTATTACTAATAAATTAATTTTAACATAAATAAATAATCATCATAACACCACAAGATATAAAAATGTCCAATAATCACTTATTATTCACTCTGTTTGTTTATGAACTTATAAACGAATAAAGTGAACAATAAATGATTATTGAACCTTTTATGGTGTTGTGATTATAATTTATTTGTGCTAAATTAATAATCATATTTTAATTGTATATGGTTACTAAAAAGAAACTATACACATGTTTCTTTTTAATAAAACACAAATCTATGCGTCACATTTGGATGATCCTTTATAAATATTAATTTTATAAAATATTAGTGTTTTTTTTAAAAAAAAAAATAAAATCTTAAAATGATTTGAAGTTTGATTAATCGAATTTATGTTCTTAACTAAAAATAAAAAACATGAAGTGTTTTTTGTAAAACAAACTTAATATTTATATTATTCTATTAGACGAAGAGTAATAAAAAAGTGCAAACATTTCCAGCTGGTATAAAAATGAAATACATTCAGACAAGCAACAAATTACACCGGCTGAATCCGACATTATTTTCACGGTATTTAATTCTTTAAGAATTTTTTATAACACCCCCGGATACATTTAAACTAAAAAAATGGACGTAATATCACGTTAATCCCGTAACAACGTTAAGTTAATACCGTCCTGAGAGACGCAAACGTAATTCGTTATCAGTGACTGCATTCGCTCCGTACTTTCTTTTCACTATTCCAGTTAAATTGTAAACGTGTGCTCTTTGTGCACTGGAACTCTATCCAACTAAACAAATTGGTACTTTAAAATACTGACGTAACTAATTCATTTGAACAACAAAGTACATTGTTGTATCAACTGCAGCGGTAGTAATTTCGCAGGCTTCGTGTTTGTATAATTATTGGGATAATTCGTACGAGGGAGAAATGGTTCGCCGTTATTATGGACATTCATCATCGGCTTGTTTTCCACGACAAACGAATATGATTAAATCATTAAAGTTGAATTAAAAGTGTATTACAGGAACGGATAACTATTTGATATATGCAACAGTGTACGTTTCTTGTTTATCTTTACAAGTCGTGTATGTTTGATTTATTACATGCACTGATGCATTGTTTCAATTAATATTTATTTTATTTATTTGTACCGCTTCAATTCATCTATATCAGTTTGAACATAGTTCTCAAAAAGCAAACAATGACATTACTGAACGCTATAGAAATAAATCACTGATTAAAACATTAAAAAGTTTATGAAAACAAACATATTTTTTCTAATATTAACAATTTACAATTTTCCGAATTAAATTTATTAACGAAACTCTTATTGAAAAAATTATTGAAAATCTGAATAAAAAAATTATTGTGATTAACATTTTTATTCAGTAATCAGAAATAAAACTGTTTTTTCTTCTAAATAAATTATTTTCTATATTTAAAATATTAATTATGATTAATCTAATCATTATTATCCTCATTTTATATAAAAATATTGATTTTACATAAAAAAAAATAATTTTTATTAATTTTTCCAAGTTGTGTTTTTTGGGATCAAAAATTGAAATTTTTAAAAATCATTTTAAATAGATTTTAATTATTATAAGTCAATTATTTTGATAGAAAATAATATTAATTATTATAAAATACAGTTTTTGTGGCCGAAGATTGATTTTTGATCTAATTTCTTTTTTCTCGTTACTAAAAAAATTTTTTAAAAATTATTTATTATATCAGAGTATAAAATTTCAATTGAAAAATAATAATATCCTTTTAAATAAATAATTCAGCAAATGAAATTGAAACTTATTTTAAAACTAAACTTCAAAAATAAAAATTGCGAATTTTTGATTGAGAGGTGATTAATTCACTAAATTGAATTTTCGTTAAAAAAAATCATTTTACATATAAAAAAATGATTTTAATCATTGATTCATCTTATTTTATAGTCAATCTTTGATTTTACATGAAAAAAATCATTTTTTGAAAATGTCGATTTTTTATGATTTTTTCCATACTATAGGTCGTTGTTTTTTTGGGCTCAAAAATTGAAATTTTTAAAAATCATTATAAATCAATTTTTATTGTTACAAATCGATAATTTTGATAGAAAATAATCATTTTCTGGCAAAAATAATATTCATTATTAGAAAATACAATTTTTATGTCCGAAAATTGTTTTTTGATCTCGTTTCTTTTTTCTGGCTGTTAAAAAAAATCTAAAAAAAATTATATATATGTATCAGGATATAAAATTTCAATTAAAAAAGAATAATATCTTTTCAAATAAATAATTTAGCGAAGAAAATTGAAACTTTCTTCAAGAACCGTGTTTCAAGAATGAAAAGTGTAAATTTTTGATAGAAGAGGTGATTGACTAAAATGCGATTTGTCTAAAAAAAAATCATTCTACATTCAAGAATGTGATTTTGATCATTGATTCATGTTATTTATTAGCCAATCTTTGATTTTAAATGAAACAAATCAATTTTCTAAAATGCTGATTTTTTATAAAGTTTTCCATACCATAGGTCGTCGTTTTTTTGGGGTCAAAAATTGAAAATTTTAAAATTCATTACAAATCAATTTTTGTTATTATAAATCGATTATTTTGGTGAAAAATAATCTTTTTTGATCAAAAGTAACATTCATTTCCATAAAATATATTTTTAGTAATCGAAAGTCGATTTTTCCTCTTTTTCTCATTTTTGGAAATTGGAAAATAATGTAAATTTAGATTAACAATTTACTATGTGGTTATAAATAATACTTTCAGTGAACAAAACAAGAATTTAATTTAATAGTAGCAACTTGGAAATACAAATTGATAATTTTTAATTAAATTTTAAATTGACAGTCAAAAATTAATTTCAAATTTTTCGTACAATCACTATAGATGTAGTCAAATTAATTTGATAGTTATAAATAAAATAAATTTTCAAACTAAAATGAACTATTGAAAATTTTAATAAGAAAAACAGTGCTTAAGATTTTAATAAGATATTCATCATTTATTTACTTTAATAAGCTTTAACTCAATCAATAATACAGAAATATAATATATCTATCTATAATTTTTTTTTTAATTTTTGCACCTGCTTACTAAAAATAATTGTTTTTAACTGTCATACAAAACTAAATAAACGATTAAAAGGTTAAGAACATTTAAAAAGATTTTTTGTAGCTGAATTATTTATCTATTTATAAAATTTTTTTTATATATAAATATACAATAAAGTAATCAATAATCCAAAAATCATTTTTAGTATTCAACATCATACACATCCGAAATAAAATATTTACAAACACTAACTGATATAAAACTGATCTTAACAATAATGAAGACATCATTTTTTCTATTAAGTTGATTTCAATCTACGAAAACGAATATCCCTTTCTAAATTTTGACAAAAGGTCATCAATCAAGGTTATAAATCGTAATTGATTAGTATAAAAAAATAATAGGCTTGTATTTCCTAAAACATATCCATATGCTATTTTAAATTATTTAGTGTAATATTTATTACTCTATAAATAAATATTAGACATTCATATAAATTAAAATATACATAAATCACATATTTTTAATATAAATTTATTTTTGTTTTCCAATTAAAAAATATAATTATTATATTTGAAAAAACAGATCTTATAGTTTTCAAAAAATATATTTGAATTATTTTCGTAATAAAAATAGAATTATGTTATATCTTTAATTACTTTGTATAACTCTAATTAAAATAATTATCTACTAAAACCCTCCTAGAAAGGAATGATAAGAGTTAAAATTTATAATCTTTCAGTTTTAAAACTGTTGCATATTTGCTTGTCAATAAATAATATTGATTTACACACACACACATTATATATATATATATATAAAACGAATTTATAAAAAATCCAGACATTCGCACAACGAATTGTCTTCGTAGGCGTTAAGTATATGCGGTCACTAATTAGTGTAATTAAATTATATTTGGATGTATATAGAGAACAAGTTCTCAATGTCAATACGATAAAAGTCAAACAAGCCAATATTAGAAATGTCGAAAAAAGTTGCAAAAGTACAAACCGTCTGAACACGTGTTTATAGTAAACGTAGTAACAATTTATGAACAAAAAGTTGTATACACATAAAACGACTCGAGCTTAAAATCCAACGAAATTCTTTACATAAACGTACCAGGTGATTTTTCTCAGAGGATGCGATTTTAACTTCTAAACAGAAAAGAAACAAACATGATTTTCAACAAAAAACATCAATACTTAATAAAAATTAGTTTTTAAATTCTTGGTTATTTTAACACAATGAATTTTAATCCCAACACCACAACGATTATAAAATAAAGTGTTCAATAATCACTTATTGTTTATAAATATGTCGGCTGATGCGCATTTCAAGAACGATGCCATCATCGTCAGAGCCTTTCTGTTAAAATCTCTGGTTATTGTTTAATAGGATTACTGATTTTTTTTCGGTTTTGAAACAATCAAGTTGATGAATTTTTTTTTCTGGTTTTATATATAATACAGTAAAACCATAAAACAGTTTTGTTTAGAAATTAAAATAGTTTCCTCTCAATATAATTTAAATATTCTAATTAATAACCCTTTATTTTAATGCCTACGAAGGCAATTCGTAGTGCGAATGTCTGGATTTTTTTATAAATTCATTACATACATACACATTATATATATATATATATATATATATATATATATATATATATATATATACGAGTATATATAAATCAAATTTTATAAACGATTTTGTAAAATTAACACAGTAGATTAAAAACTATCGAATTAAAAAAAAAGTAGGACAGATACTTTTTATATTTCTTGTTATAATTTTTCTATATAGATTTTTTTATTTCTTTTTTATTTAAAAAATATTATTTTCATTAACAAATGGTTTCTTAATGTAATATTTAAAAAAATCTTCAATTCCTTACAAAGTATTAAGTCATCCAAATATGACGTCTAGATTTGTGTTTTATTAAAAAGAAACATGTGTATTATTTCTTTATAATGAAACAAATCTATGTATCACATTTGAATGACCCTGTATATGATTTTAATTGTAACTTTCATTGAATAAAATTTAGAAAGAAATATAAAATTTCCATTTTCATTAGTTATTTTAAAAGAAAAACGATTTCAATACAATTTTTTCATACACAAACGTTTAATTTATAATTGTTAGAGAGAAACTTAATTATAACCAAATTGTTAGCTGAAAACGTCACTTTAATGAACAAATTTTCTTTAATTATTAATAAACAATACCCCCGACTAGTTACGCAACTGGCACAGTACACACTCCGAGTTGAATACATGCATTCCTAGACGCCTTTACAAATAATTTTATGTAAATATACTTATTTACACAAGACCCGAACGACTATTTCAATTAAGTACAGAACGTACCTCTGTAGTATATGTAAACGTACACACAACACGACTATAAAATATGATTTCTTAAATGTTTTTACTGTTACTTTCGTTATATTTCGTTAATTAAAAATCCAATTAGTTCTTCAACTACGTTTATTGTTTTGGAATTTATGTCGTCCGTTACAACTGTATAAAGTTACAATTAAGGTCCTTCTTAAGATTACTGAATATGATAAGCAGTCGGATTATGAGCTCACTGTCTTGTACCGACCAAATAAAAAAAAAAACAGGTTTTTTCTTCTAATCTCAGCATGCATTAGACTATTTATGTGTATGGATATAATGTATTAAATATATGTTTTGGAAATGTGTAAGTGATTAAGGCTAATGCATGCTGTTCAATTTACTTCATATATTTTATTAAGCTGACCAATCGAAGTACTTAAAAATATATAAATTGTGATAGAGGAACGACGACGACATAAAAGTATCATTAACGTGCGTTAATTTACTATTATAATTTGAAAGCAATCGCATTTAGGTCGTAAATGATATTCAAATTAATGAATCCGATTTATATTTTCAATGATAATTTATGGTTCGGCTCTTTAAACGTTCTAACTCGAGAAAAATTTAATTATTTTTATAAGAATATAAAGAAATATATTTCTCGTAAAAAAACTATTAATGTCAAAATCATACACATACATAAATACATACATACATACATACATATATATATATATATATATATATATATATATATATTTGTTTCACATCTGGAATAAAAATAGAAAATGACAAAAATCGATTTTTGTCAACCATAACCATATTTTCCAATATTAAATATTACTTTCATTGTTGTTAAAATAATCGTTTTTTAATCAAAAAATACAAATATTAACAAATATTTAAATTTTTCAAAGTTAGAAACCAAAAAAAAATGGTGACCTATAAGTATGGAATATTTCATAAAAAATCCACATTTTCAAAAATCGATTCTTTTCATATAAAATCAAAAATTGGCTGAAAAATGAGATAAATCAATAACTAAAATAACATTTTTGAATGTAAAATGATTTTTTTGTAGAAAAACTCAATTTTCAAAAGAAAAATTCAATTTTCTCCATTTTCAGTCAAAAATTTCTACTTTTGATTTTTGAACCATGATTTTTAAAAATTAAGTTTCAGTTTTCTTCCCTAATTATCTATTGAAAAGAATACGATTTGTTTCTAATCGAAATTTTATATTCTAATGTAATAATTAATTTTTTTTCAGACTTTTTGAATATTGAAAAATACAAAACTAGATTAAAAATCAACTTTCGGTCACTAAAATAGTATTTTCTAATAATGAATATTAATTTTAACAAAAAATGATCATTTTCTATCAAAATAATCGATTTCTAATAATAAAAATCGATTTATAACGATTTTTAAAAATTTCCATTTTTAACCTCAAAAAAACGACGTACTATAGTATGGAAAATTTTCCAAAAAATTAACATTTTCAAAAATTTATTTTTTTGATATGAAATCAAAGATTGGTAATAAAATAAGATGAATCAATGATTAAAATAACATTTTTGAATGTAAAACGATTGTTTTTTAGGAAAAACTAAATTTAGTTAATCAATCACCTCTTCAGTCAAAAATTCACAATTTTGATTTTTGAAATGCAATTTTTAAAGAAAATTTTTATTACCTTTCCTAACTTATTTATTTAAAAAGACACAACTCATTTCCAATCGAAATTTTATATTCTGGCGTAATAAATGATTTTTTTTCTTAATAGTGAGAAAAATAAATTAGATCAAAAATCAACTTGCGTCCATTAAAATTGTGTTTTCTACTAATAAATATTAATTTGACCAGAAAATGATTATTTTCTATCAAAATAATCGAAATCTAATACTAAAAATCGATTTATAATTAATTTAAAATTTTCAGTTGTTAACCTCAAAAGAAACGACGACCTACAAGTATGGAAAATTTCATAAGAATTCAATAATTTAAATTATCAATTATTTTCATCTAAAATCATAAATCGACTTCAAATAACACGAATCAATTGATTAAATTTTTTTAACCACACAAAATTTTTTTTTGAGAAATTTTTAATTATCTAATTATTGTAATTCATAAATAATTTTATTTTAAAAAAGTTTTCACACACCAAATCTTTCATTTTCATACTGAATATATTTATATAAAACATATCTACACATTATAAATCAATATCTTGTATTCTAATAAATACAACATATTTTTATTATTTATTAGTTATTGACTAAAATATTCAATATATTTACAAATGTAAATTCGTAAAGAGAACTAATATAACTTTATTTTTTTTATAATTAATTGAGTGATTTTTAGCATATTAAACATTTAATTATCTGTAAAAATATAACAATGTTTAAAAAGAAAATCTAGGAATTAAAAGAACAAAACCCATAATTATAGAAAAAGGAATGTAATTAACAAACTATTAAACAGATTGTGGAATGTAGAAGTACATTTGTACATACATATATATATATATATATATATATATATATATATATATATATATATATATATATATAATATAAATTATATTAAATATGTATAACATCAGTCATGTCATAACTAAATGAGTTTGTGGTACATAAAAACACAATTAAATAAAACCATAAATAAAACTGTTAATGTGAACATGCCATATGTAAATATAGAATTACAAAATATCCATTAATAAATGTAATTGATAGCCCTTTTTTTAATTAATATATATATATATTTCCTGTATAATGATTTTTCACCATTTGACAATTACATTCGAAAAAATATTTTTTTTTAAATTATAACTAACAATGATGGAGTACTAGGCAATTTCATTATCAAGTTTCAAATACGTTGTTGAGTTTTGAATTGAAAGGAACAATGATTGATGACATAAACGTATAACATGAATTCATTATATTATTTTTAGGAACGCACTCACTACGCAAAAAATATATATATAATTATTCATGAAATCACTAATGAAAAAAATTTAAAAAAAGTATTACTTCATATAACGGGTGTCAGAACTATTAATTTTAATTTATGAATATCTTCCAATTAGACTTGTTACAAGTTCAAAGTAATTCGTGTACGGCTTTTACATTTGACCTCACTAACGTGGTAATTATTTTCAGAAAAAAGTAATAGGCGAATATTAAAAAACGTTAAATTTCAATTAAGGTCTCGTATTGAAAAAAGAGCGACGAAATGAATAAGCCTCATTATGTATGACTAGAGAGGAATTTATTTTTAACACGTTTACGGTTAAGTTTTAATTAAAGTTAATACTGCACTCGTCTGTACACAACAAAGAATGTATAATTTTTCATGACATATAAAAGAACTTATCGAACTACATATTTTTGTAATAAAAAGTTTACGACATCCTTCGAGTTAATACTTCAAGTGCAAGGTAATGTTCGACGTAAACAAAGGTACTCTACACCTAAACATAAAGGTCTCATATTTTTTTAGCTATTCACACTTTTTACCTACTATTGTATGCCGTATTTTCGACCCAGTTTTTTTACATTTTTTCATGATGTCAATACAGATATCCTTGAAAAAATTTAACGCTTCAATATTTGATTACAGTGACCTCAAGTACAGGACATAAAAAATTCAAGGGAAATAAAAACTGTATACATTTGTCATAGTTATGTAAAAGAATAGCAAGGAAAAATATTAAGTATGCTATACATACATACATATATATACATATATATATATATATATATATATATATATATATATATATTCTTTCAAAATGTATCTTTCTCTTAAATGAGTGAATAAATATTTTTTCGGGCATTTATAAAAATAAAAAAATATGATTAGAGGTTAATGTGTTTAAACTATAAAATTGAAATACAGTCACTTTAAATTTAAATATTAAACAAATATACTTTAATTTATACATAATTAATAAAAAATATTACCATTTAATAAATTTAATTCTAATTAATAAAATATTAAATAAAAATAATTTTATTCAAAAATATCACTCAGTTATTTTAATAATAAAAAATTAAGTAAAAATAGATGTGTAGTAAAAATAGTTTTATTTAAAATAAATAAAAATATCTTCTCCCAGCAAAAAATATATAATTATTTTCTATCTAAAATGAATTTTAATTCTTTTTTTATTTTTTTGTATTTTCAATAATTATAACTACATCTATTTATTAACAACTTTTTCACTTTATTTTGTAAATATCTGACTTTTTAATCTAACAAGATAAAAAAAATGAAACTTATAATTATATGAATTAACAGAAAATCAGTTAAATAATTTTCTATTAATAAAAATGAACATGAGTTGAGTTTAAAAATGTCTGAGTACTTGTGTGAATCTTAAATCTATTTTAATTCAAAATTTAATACGTAATATTAATAAAGGGTGATAAAATAAATGCCCATTTTTTGATTTTTCTAAAACTAAAAATGTTCTGTATAATTTAATTCAAATAAATTATTTTTTTCAACTTTTGAATAATTTATGAGAAAAAAGAAATCCAAAAATAAAACCATGTCAGATAAAACATCAATAATTTTACGATTTTTCTGAAAACTATGATTTTTTTGCTTGTCAACTTCAAATAAAAATTACTGAATTTTTAATAACATTCAAAAACTAAATTTCGTAGATCTCATTGATGATACCTACAATTTATGCTTAAATAAGTATCTTTCTTTAATCAAATCAAATCGTTAAAAAAACCTTTCTGTTTTCCCTATGATACATTGTAAAAACTACCTATTCCAGAAATTCCAGATTTTGCACCCTCTTTACCTGACATTTAACTGCACACAACGGTAATTTTACATTCGAGTTCCATTTAATTCCCATACAATTCATCCAGCATTAACTTGTAATATTACATAAAAATAAATATATACATACATAAATAGTAAAAACAGAAAAGAAACGAAGAACGATGAGGAAAATATAATATATATTTCATCCTCTTCTAAAATAAAAAGGTAAAAGAACAATAAAAAGTGCAATATACACGACATCCATTCTGTGTTTCCATTTTATAGCTCGAGGGGATGAAACAGGTAGTATAGGGTACTAAAAATATCTCCCTTGACAAGAAAGTCCCGAGTTCGATTCTTTGCGTAACCGTAAATTTGCGACACGTTTTCGTTTTTTTTTCATATGACATAAAATTTTATTAATGACTTAAACTTTTACAATAAGTAAAGCACACCTGTATGCGATATATAGAGAGAGTAAGAGAGAGAGAGAGAGAGGTCGATAGTTATAAATGACTTCTGACGGTTTAATAAAAAAATTAGACATTTTATAAGATTTTTTTTAAAAAATATATTTTTTATTTAAGTTTCCAATCAGTAAAATCTATTATTTTATTTACAAACATTTAACATTTTTTTAATCAAAATGAATTTTGTTAATTGCATTATTATGAAATGCACAAAATGTTCTTTTTCTTTTAGATTTTGAAATTTAAGTTTCTTTAAATTTAAACATTCGTTAAATTCCTAAATTCATATAAAAAATATTTGACCATATATATATATATATATATATATATATATATATATATATATATATATATATATATATATATACATACATATATTTCCTTGTTATAATATCTTATGAATTGAAACTGTCTACACCAACAACCATAATTTTTATTTAATGAATACATTAACCTCATCTTTGCTGAGAAATGGATTGTACAAAATGAATTCAACACTAAATTCATTAAAATTCTACCACAAACCAGAATAATAAGTATAACAAGAAAACCAATGAAAAATCTAGTAAAATTCCACAAATTAACAAACCTAAATTTTAAAATAATATTGACAATTTAAATTTTTAAATGTTTCAACAACAAAAACTGTAATTAAGAACAAATTAATTTTTATAAGTTAAAGATGCATTTAATACTTTATATTGTGGTTTAGGAAAATTTTAAAATGTACATTTGTGAGATAGTGAATTAGCTACAGTTTAAAAACGAATAGATTCATTTATACAATTTTATTATCTAAAATAAAAAACTATCTTCTAGTTTTCCAATTTAAAAAATAGTTTAAAACAAGTTATAAATTTGTTATTTTTTCTACTATTAATTTTCTAATGTTATAAAAAAATCTAAACATTTTAAATATCAACAAAAATGTTATTTAATTTAAAATAAAAATTCAGTTCACACAAAACATATTATCTAATAATTTTATATATTTTTTAAACTAATACATGTACTTATTTTCAATAACAATCTTGTGTAAATTGTGTGGAACTATTAATCATATTTACTTATTTATCAAGCAGTTATTTTAAAATTAACAATTTTTTTTGTAATTAGTTATTATTTTAAAATAAAAAATTACTTTTTTTAGCATTATTTAATTAACAATTTTACTAAATAATTTTCTGTTTAACTGTTAATCGATTTTTTTTTAAATTACTAATTTTCTTTTAATTATTATATATTTAAATATGAAATCAGTTTATTATTTTTAACATTATTTAATTAAATTTTTTATTAATTATTATTGTTGTATCTGTCGATGATTGATTTAAGCACTTTTACCATTGTATACTAAATCTATTAAATTATCTGATATTAATATAAAAACCAAAATTATATCATTATACAACAATTTTATTATGTTGTAGTAATATCAAAAATTACAACCCAAAACCATTTTTTAAAAAAATCAAATACAGCAAATATACAAGAATACAAACAAACAAATTTAAGTATTTATTTTACCACTTAAATTCTTCTTTTAAATAAATTCAGAATAGCTTAAAAACCACACTATATATGCAGAAATAAACTCGAATTAAAAAGATCTTTGCTATAAAAATTCGAATGAGTTCCCATAAAAATGTTTATAACAGATGAATGTATTTCATAGATCAGAATATTTTTGCACATCAGTTTATATGGACAGTCTAAGCAAAAATCGACAACACAGTAAATCGTAATAAAATTTATTTATACTTTGCACTGATACTAAATATTAATTCGATTTTTCTTGTTGATTGCATATTCGAATCGAAATGGTTTTGTTGGCAACGAAATCACGGTTTTAAAAATCAGTTTAATGTGTTATATTTTTTAAAAATCAACAAATATTTAATATTATAAATAATTTCATTTAAATACATATATGAGTTATTAAAAAAAAATATACTACAATTTGTACTTAATTGAAAATCTAAGGGCACATACATATATAAAATCACAATGAAACGTTACATATCCGGTGTAGACAGCTGTAAATAAAGTACAATAGTTTTCGAACAAATAATAGTTATATCTTTATACAGCAATTGCTTATGGCTTTCATAAACGCTAATAATATATTTTGAAACGAAAGAAACCTGATGCCAAAATAAGAAATGTTCTCCTATTCAGCAACATAAATCCATTTTACATAGAAACACTGATAGGATATAATTCATGTACAACACACATAACCGAGATATGATGAATATTTATTCACGACAGATACTGATAACATATTGAATGAGTCACGATTTTTCTTAACAGTGGACAGTTAAGACGGTTGTTATAAATTCAAACACTCCAATTATTTGATGATAATCTTAATTGGAATCACAAATCAACCTTCATACGTATCAATTAACATAAATTAAGTCCGTATTATGGATATTCGACGAGTGGAAATCGAACGTAGATATCGGATGAAAATATTTAGAGAGCGACATAATATATACGATTTCCACGCGGACTCGGGCCAAAGACCTGTTCTCAGATGAATCCGATTGTCGTTCTGTTGCGCTTATGGCGAAATAATATTGAGTTTTATCTATATACGTGCAAGTTGAATGCTCTCATTTAAATATCTGACCATTTATGCCTTATCGGAGGATAGATTTAAGAGCACTGATGTATAAAATTATAAGTGTTTATTATTTTTAATACGTCGTAAAGTAGTACGAGTTTTTTTTTGTCGATTTGTGCACCTACAACATGTAACAACTTGTGACGTTAAATACGTATAATCGTTTTTTCATAAAATAATATCTACTTATACAACAGACAATTTTGTTATTTTATTCTCAATCTTTTTTTCTAATGCATATTTCAATGTGGGTGGTTTCCATTATTTTAAATTTGCAGGCATATAAAATTCTATTTTTATCTGTTTTAGACTTGTGTTGTTTTCTATATAATTATTTTTTCTAAAAAAGGAGTGATAAAAAATAGAACGAGAAAAAATTGTTGAAATATAATTTCAATATTCTTTATTTGCAAATAAACGTATTGTAAAAAAATCTAAATAGATATTCATAAAGATGATTTAAGATTCCAAACGTTGTAAAATTATCTAAATCAAAATGTATATACAAAACACATTTTAACAAAGCATGAATTTATAAAAATAAATAATTAAAATTCCAGAAATGACAAAAAGTAAATTGAAAGAAAAATAAAGGAATATAAAATTAACAAAAAAAAAACATGATTAATCAATCCTAAAAAATATCATTTTTTTATGTATAAATTACAACCTATAATTTATCTCTCTCCTAAAAATAAATAATGAAAATATAAATAATGAAATAAATAAAAATAAATTTTCCACTACTTTAAAATATTTGACTTATAAAATACAAAAAGTTACTGAGTAATAACAAAACTTTTTCGGATGTATCTTCTAGCCAAACATAGCGAAACAACTCCACAAGGAGTAATAAATTGGCTTTATACTTTGCAGTATTAAAATAACTTCTGTAACGAACAAATAATTTGAACATCATAAAATATCATGATATTTGAGTCGATATTCAAGAATGAATAAATTAATTTTTAAAAAATATTTACTTCTTTCATATAGGTGTTTTTTAAACATGATAGAACTTTAAATTTAATCCCTATTGAAAGTTCTATCTATCCTAAAAAAAACATCTTTATATACATACATATATGTGTATGTATATGTAAATGAATGATAAATATGTTTTTTTAAGTTAGATAGAACTTTGGATAGAAATTCAATTTAAAATTCTATCACGCTTAAAAAAACGATTGTAGTTTCTTTTTGCTTATAAAACTAAATTTTTAAAAACCAATCCATATTATTTTTATCTTAAATAATTAATGAAAAATAATTCACATAAAATCATACATCTATATGATTAAAAATTTTATTAATTTATAATTTTACATATTTATGTACTTTTTACGGAATTAAATCGTTATTAAAATACACATTAGTGAAAAATAAAACTAAATAATTGTTGAACAATTTTATAAAAAAATCTTATAGCATTGAGAAATAATTTATTTATTAAAATAAGACTACAAATATATTTTTTAATTTATAAATTACATTCAGTAACAACTTGTGGTTGTTATTAATAAAAATTTCATATAAATTCATAAAATTGAGTTAAAAAAGATTTATAAAAACATTTTTCATTTTATATAGAAGATTTATAAAGAGATCAACGATTATTACAAGCAATTTACGCTGACCGCTTGGCACTCATAATAACCAAGTTTAAATAAATGTATCTTTTCATTATATATATATATATATATATATATATATATATATATATATATATATATATATATATATATATATATATATATATATAATGTATGTGTATGAACATAAAATGATTTTTGACAGCAGACAATCCTTCATAAAATAAGTCACGTCCGATAACCGTATAAAAAGTGTATGAAAAGTACGAGAGTAGCGAAAAATAAATATCTTATTGGCATTCCGTCATCTCGATATCTCTAGCTTCGTAGTGAATAAAAAAGATATGCCATTCACAATAACAATTCAGTTGTCTGACAAATGCAGACCACTGATAAAAAGGGATTCGACCAGTGGAAGAAAATCACGGACTGGCGGCGACGACGGCTGCTGAGGCCGTCCGTCCGCCTCGCTTTCTCGGATAAACGGTTTAAATGCTAGCAGATAGGGAAAAGTCAGAGACTGTGCTGACAGACAACAGACAAAATAACTCTGAAGAGCAACTGTTGGTAATAGTGGCTCGTTTGGACTTCGTAACAACGTTTCGTTCGTTCGTATCTTTTGCTGTTTTAGTTCTCGTTTCTTCAATCTTAACAATTTTATTCAACAGAACATAGTCACGTAATTATTTTACTCTGCAAGTAGTTTATTTTAAAATGTATTTATTAAAATTCCACATTTTAAACATGTACTAAAATATAGGAATTTCCAATAAGAGCTTCAGAAATTTAAATGGAAATAAAACAAAAAGTATTTAATTAATTACTTATATATTTTTTTATTTTTAAGAATATTCTATGGCATTAATGATGGAATACAATTTCATTCCATAATGCATGTTATATATGTATACACATAATATTTCCAATGTGTGTGTTCGAGTATAAAATATTTCTAACAACACACAATCATTCATAAATATTAAATCTAAAATTAAGAAAATAAAACATCAAGTACAAAAAATATTTTTTTAATCAAAAAAAAAAACAACAAAAATATATTCAACTGTACTTCTGTTTTTACACTCTAAATCATTTAATTCGACCAAAAAATTGTGAAAATGTTAAGTAATAAAATATTATTTAATTTTTCTCTAATACACATTTCGATTGCAATGTTATTATCATTACAGTACTTTTTCTAAAAAGTGAACAATAAATGATTAGTGAATATTCATATAATATTAGGAGAGTAATTCATGAGTATAAAAATCAATATATCATTTTTAAAATTTGAAACATAGAAAATGTAATTAAATTATTTCTCTCTCTCTCTCTCTCTCTCTATATATATATATATATATATATATATATATATATATATAATTAATTAAAAGAATTTTAAAAATTTACTACTTCTTTATAATTTGGATTAACATACCAAAATAAATAATAAAAAATAATTGACATTTTGCAATTTGTTAATTTTTGAAATTTATTAATTTTTACTATTTTTAAATTTCTTTGAAACTTGAATATTAATCTAAATTAATGTTTTATCAGTATAGCTTTTGTATAGTAGTGCACACATATTAAAAAAAATATATAAATATTTCAAATTTAATCTTTTTCAAAATCCATCAAAGTTGACATAAAATATGTGTACGACATTTTCCTACTCCGTTCTAGTGACACTCTGAAAAATGTATTTGTTCTAGAGCATTAAATATAATACGGCTTAAAAAATAATAACCGTAATCTGGAAATCACTCGATAGACAAATTTATCCATTCTCTCAACAAGCCATAGATAAAACTTGATGTACGTTTAGAGTAAAAAAATATGACTCGTGCTAACTTGTTAAAAGTAACAAAGAAGAGCAATAAAAGCAAATTTCCTTTAACTAAACTTTATTAATCAGAAACAATCGAATTACATCTCGGGGAGTCATTATAATTTACGTAACGACATAACAGAGTCTAACGGACGTTATCAAGCCGAAGGATGGTCTGAAAAATGCATGAAGATAAAAATACGGAGCCAAGACGACGCGTATTGATTGGGGACCGGGTGACTTGTTTTCAACAACGAGCAGATAAGTGTCTGAGGGTAAGTGTAGTGTGAAAAAGTAATGAAATTAAGAGGCGACGACAAAATAAATAGTTTTGGCTTTCAACTTGTAATTTACGACGAAAGTTGAGGCGCTTTAATCCCGTCCTGTTAATTTCGGTCTGAAATATTTGTATCGTATCCAATAATTTAGTGGTTTGGGAATGCTTAAAAGCCAGTCGAATTATTATGTCGGAGGCGGACGAGTTGGCAATAAAATCGTTTTGTAATTTGCGTACAATTACTGGATCTGAAGATATGAAATGATTTGTGCGGTCGAGAAGCGAAACGAAACGAACAAACAATAAATTTATTCATATATGAATCATACATTACGCACTATATATATATATATATATATATATATATATATATATATATATATATATATATATATATATATATATATATAAAGAAATATCCCACAATATAATTACATAAATTCATATACAGATTCTGAGATATAAAATGAACAAATAATATGTATTTATCAATATTATCATATATTTTATTGAAATTTTAAAGTACTCTCATTTTGGTATTTGTCAATTCATTTTAATATAAATGAATCACTCACTCCAACAATAATACATTTTAAAAATCTTTTATTCACTAATATACATTTCGATCCCTGTCTCGAAACATTATAAGAGCAATATTTTATAGTTACTGTGACAATAACAGAATGGTCATCAAAATGTGTATCATCAAATAAAGTGAACACTAAGTGATTAACATATAAACAATAAAAGTAATAAATTATTGTTCAAGTAGAAGAAAAAATATTAAACAATTTAATCAAAAATCCAAATAGCATTAATCACATTGTTACTGTTTATTTTGAAAATGTGGCATATTCATTTTAACACAAATAATTTTTCACCCCCAATACCACAATATGTTATAAAGTGTTTAATAATCAATTATTGTTCACTTTGTTGTTTAAAACAACAATGAGGTAAATACGCATTTCGATGGCTATGTCATCATCGTCAAAACCTTTTTGTTATACAATCTAAACTATTTTTTTAAATCTACTTATATACTAATTCGTGTTTTTCTATCCTTTTCATTGTTATTATAAACAACAAAGTGAAAGTGATTATTGAACATTTTGTATAACATATTGTGGTGTTGGGAGTGAAAATTCAATTGTATTAAATTAACAAACTAGATTAAAAATGTATCTTTCATTCTATTTCATATCAAATGAAATAAAAACGTACTTAAATTTTATAATGTAGTCATCGAAATGTGTATCAACAAATAAAGTGAACAACAAGTAATTATTAAACACTTTTTTAAAATCTTATGATATTATTAAATAATTCATTTGTGTTCAAATGAAAGATTAAATATTGAACAATTTAATCAAAAATCCAATAACGTTAACCACATTACCAAACTATATTAAAAATTGATCTTTCATTATATTTGGTGTAATAAAATAAAAACGTACTTAAAACATATTATAAAATATATTCTGAAAAATCAGCAGAAATATACATTTCGTTTTAGATCAATCTATAATCATCTGACTTTAAACACATCTGACTAACAAGACTTTCTTGAACTCTCGCATAAATAAAAAAAAATATACATAAAAACTTTTATTTAATGTTCACTTTGACGGTTAACTTTAAAAGTTCTTTTTTTCGAACATGTACGTTTTTTTCATAACTATGTCAATATAAGTTATCACGTGCTGTAAAAAATGTCATAAAGCATATCTGTGAAATATATATATATATATATATATATATATATATGTTATGTAGTTTTAGAATTATAAAACTTCGACTTGCTATGCAAGAATGTTTATTATAAAACAAATCGTATACATTCGACAGCGGCACTGTACAAAGTTATTTTTACAGCTTTTAAATAAAGTCGTTCACTAAATATTTTTTTATTTATGGATAGGATATTTAAAATGGGATGCACTTAAAAAATAATGACGATTTATACCGACAGTTCGGTGTATAGATTGACAACATAGTTTAACTTATCAGATCGAAACTAATAAATCGTTTTAAGAACATGCAAGCGTTTGGTTTTTTCGAATATACAACATTTTGTGTATAATTGCACGTTACAATTATGATAAGTTCAAGATGTCGATATTTCCTCAAATAAAATTGTCAATTTTAATTGTATTTCATTATTTCGTTTTTTTTAAAAACATGTATTTAAAAAATTAAACTAGGAAACTGACAGTATTTTTTACTGTATGAAAAGTAATCTATATTTTTTTATATCAGAAAAATATTTATAAAATATAATTAATGAATTTAAACGATTTATTTCAATTAATTGAATAATACCTAAATTTATTCACTTGTAAATTATTTGGTTAAAAAATAATTTAGATACAATTTCAAATCAACTGCAAAAAAATCTATTTTAAAATTAGTACAATTTGCTTCTAAAAAAAATAATCATGAATATGATTTAACATTTTATCTAAATTTAATTTCAAAAATAAATTGGCGAAACACCAACTTTCTTTAATAAAATTTTTAATAATTTATTACTGTGAATTTTGAGCCAAATTACTGAATATTTTGATAAAATAAATTTTCATTGTATGATTTATTAATTT
This sequence comes from Neoneuromus ignobilis, assembly GCA_029203775.1. Taxonomy (NCBI): domain Eukaryota; kingdom Metazoa; phylum Arthropoda; class Insecta; order Megaloptera; family Corydalidae; genus Neoneuromus; species Neoneuromus ignobilis. The sequence continues at coordinate 48,547,663 of CP092089.1, forward strand.
TGTTTAGTAACTTAAAATATTTTTAACAAATTTATATAAATTATTGTATTTTAATTAAAAATTTTGTTACATTAAAAAATATAATATTTTAATTTAGAATTGTATGTATATGTTATTTTAATTCACTAGAAGTATAAAATTTAAAAAGTCATTGGATTTATTTTTAAATAATATATAATTCACCATAAACCTATGAACAAATTAATTAAATTCTAAATATAGAGATTTATTCAAAGTTGTGTAAAAAATGAAATTTTAACCATGAATTGTAATTATGAGTCAAATATTTTTATCAATTATTTGATATTGACCATTTTTATCCATTTGTAAAATCCACTAGTTAAAATCAATATTTATTATAATTTTAACTAATGAGTTAGTTACAATATCAATTATTGTAATTAAAAATACTATTTTTTAATATCTTACCAAGCACATTAACTGTATAAAACGTAAGTTGCACTCACCTGAAACAAAAAAAAAACAAATATATAATACAAGTCAATTATTAAATATAAACAAATAATTAGAAAAATAAATTCGACGTTTTTTTTGAAAAAAAATGTATTGTCAATAATTTATAAAATTTCTATATCAATAATTATATAAAACTAATATCAAATTATATAAAATACTATTAAATAAAAATATCTATTGTTATTTTTTTAAAAAAAATAAATAAATAACTTCTCCAAATAATTCAAAATATTTTTAAAATAAAAATTCCAAAAGTTCTTTAATTTGTAATTTTTGAAAAATATTTATAATTTATTTCAATAACACAAATGAATCAATCATCTCCAACATTAGAAGATATTTAAAAAAAGTGTCCAATAATTACTTATCTTTTACTTTATTCGCTTATGCGCATTTCGATAGGCAAAGAATTGTATTATAAAATATTGAATTTTATAACTAATTCATTTTAGTACAAATGGTGTTGAAGTATTTTTTTACGACGCAACAAATATTAGAATTTTAAATAATTTATTTTACTATAACATTTCTTCTATCTCTTCTTTATATTCTACTTCAAGGAAATATTTGATAAAATATGTAATTAACTCATTGATTAAAGACCTTTTCGTAACTCTTCTTCTTACACCTTGCCTTAATCAATTTCGGTATTTAGTTACTTGAGTATCTGTCAAGGTACTTGAAGATAACACTTATTAAAACTTCTTGTAGTAAACAAGATACAATAACAACATTGATTCAAAGTACTTCTATCAAAAAATTAATTATAATTTATTTACTCATAAATTTCAGAATTTAATTAAAAGAGAATTAAAAAAATATATAAATTAAATAAGTGCAAAAAAATCAAAAACAATATATCTATAAATAAACTAATTTTACAAGAAAATATAACAGCAATAAATATATTTACATGTACAACAAATTAATAAAATTTTAAACTATTAGATAAACCTATGAACAATTGCAAAGTGGAATAAAATTAATAAGTAACAAGAACTCGTGGAATGAAAATGCAAAGCAACGACATAATCCTCTTGTACAGCTTTCTTAAACCTCTTGCTAGCTGTTACGTTAAAAAAAGGTAGAGGGACTCTTGTCATTCCCAAATCAATTTATTTAAATGGGTTGAGATTAACATAATATACTGTTTCGTTAAAATAAGTGTCTAAAATAATCCCCCCTTAGGATGACTCGCAAGAATATTGAAATGCCAACAGTTATTTTCATTAAATGGATTCTGAAGACGGTGATGTAAGAAATATGTCTATATAAATTTACATATATATACGTAATATTACATATATATAATTTTTTTAAAAAAATCACGAAGAATATATTTATTAAGAAAATCGAAAAATCAATGATTTTTCCTTTATGACTTTTCTTCTTATTTAAATTTTTGCTATTATTATTATTATGATAATTAATTTAAAAATAAAAATACTAGCAATATCACAAAGAGTAATTTATAAATTACAAATTTTAAGTGCGTTGATAAATTGAGAAAAAAATTTGGAATTTCCTACTGATCTGTGTTTTTTTTAAAAAAAAATATTCTCTTAATTAGAAACTTTTTCAATTATAACAAATCAATTCATTATTCTATATATAATAATAATAATGCCTAAAAGGGTTATAATTTTGGAACAAACTTTAATTGGTTACATTTTACCAATTTTAATCAATTTTTAAAATCCTTAACTGAGACATGATTTGTTCGAAAATATTGGAATGAAAAGCAATCTAAATAAAAAACTTATGCCAGCTTAACTTTTGTAATTTTCCCAATTAATTTACAGTTCATTGTTTTTTAATCAAAGGAAGAAAAAAACATATTTTATGATTATAGGTTTTTCAATAGCAATGTCAAAAATTTGACAACTGGTGGCAGCCATATTTGATTTTTTTTAAACCCATTTAGAGTATAATTTGACAAATTATCATAAAACGTTTAACACTCCAACAACGCTTAGAAATTATAAAAACTTCAATAGACTTATTGAAACAAAAGTTTAATGAGTCCATTATTTCACAAAATGGACCCATCTATTGGCCACCAAAATTATGTGATCTAACTTTAATTTGAATTATTTTCTGTGAGATTATGTGTTGATTTATGCTGATAAACCACAAACAACAGAATAAAAATAAATATTAAACATATAATTTATGAAATTTGATCACAATTATGTGAAATAATGACTAAAAATTGGACTCAACGAAAGCACTAAGTCAAGCGAAGTCATATAAGTGAAATTGTATTCCATAATTAATGCCATAGAATATGCTGAAAAATAAAATAAATAAATAAGTAATAAATTAAATACTTTTTGTTTTATTTCCATTTAAACTTCTGAAACGCTTATTGAAAAACTATATATATATATATATATATATATATATATATATATATATATATATATATATATATATATATATATATATATATATATATATAAGTACAGTTGAAAATATAAAAGAAGTTATCACATATTTTCGTTTCACATATTTATACGATAACTAACAGCGACATGAAAATCTCACAAAAGATCTCAAACATCGATCTGACAATACATTATACACAATAATACCATATGGTCATCGATGGAGATTTTTTCATTTGTCACATATTTTTCATCTTTATGATTTTATCAGGATATTACATCACATTCATGGACGTTTCTATTGAATTCTTTGTGATCACATTCTATACAGTAAATTGTCTTTCGGCACGCTTTTATACGTACGTATGTGACTAATGTGATGTGTCAAAGAGCAAAGCACGGCGAGAAAGTCACATCGGGATTGAGTTTTATATATTCACGTGCGTTCACGATTTGTCTTCGCGATAATAGTTTTAAAGAAGTTAATTTTTTTCTCGTAGTCGTAGTTGTTGTTCGCCGGATACCGTTACGGTGTTATTAAGTTTTAGGCGACAGTGTGGGTGATGACTTCGCGACTAGACGCTTATAGACAAATGTATTATTTATATATCTGTATATACATATTTATATACTTGTATCACTTTTTTTCTCAAAAATAACGTTTTGTTTTTTATAAAGGTTGGGGTTTTTTCATATCGGTTTATAAATAGAAATAATTGGATGTTTGTTAACGAACGGTTGTTTTCTTTAAAAATATTGACATTTATTTTATTTATCGATGACATAATGGCCGTTCCTTTTTTGATAAACTTATACATTATATATATATATATATATATATATATATATATATATATATAATGTGAAATAAAATTTAATTGACTATAAAATCAACTTGTAATATATTTTTATAACTATTTTGCGTACATAATGTACAAAGGTTTGTGATAATCTCTATAATTATTTTAATTTATCATACGAAACATTGAAAGCAATTATACAATATTTACAAAAAGCTAATAATTTAATAATTACGATAACAAAATCATCAAATGTGTAAATATAATTTAAAAAATTAAGATAATAATATGTCGGCACTTTTTTATTTTGATATCAGAGATCACGACATAAGAGATTTAACATCAAACACAGACTGAGTAAGATGAGTGACGTGTAGGTATATTAATATATATATATATATATATATATATATATATGTATATATGTGTGTGTGAGTATGTATGTGAGTGAGAGAGAAAGAGTTACTTTAACTACTTAAAAAACTAAAATAGAATTTTATTATGATTTCAAAAAAATTATATAAAATATGATATACAATTATGGCATTAAAAATTAATTAACGGAATTGACTATTAGATCTTTCTTTTTTTGTTTATTTTTTACCTTGAACCGATCTACACTTTAATTCATATTTGTCTTCAAAATATTTTTATAATCTTTTCATATTAGTGATGTTCATAAGAAAAATTTCATGTCTTCAAAATATTTTTATAATCTTTTCATATTAGTGATCTTCATAAGAAAAGTTTCAGACTTAAATTTTTCCTAAAATAATTTTTAATAATAGGACACTTTTTTTCTTAATTTTTTCTATGACAATATTTTTCACTGTTTGTTTTGAAACTGTTGCAAATTAATTTGTGTTAAAATATATTTTTATCTTGGTACTAGACACCTTAATATATATATATATATATATATATATATATATATATATATATATATATATATATAATATATATTATTAATCACTTTTTGAAAAAAATATACAAGTTTTTTATGACTCCAAATAAATACAACATATTATAATTTTTTTTCTGGGATATTTTAATAAATAACTAAAATTTGTAATTTTTAAAATTTAGAATCACTCAAAAGTAACGTGGTAATAAGTTAATTTTTAAATCATCCCCTAAATCAATTTTTTATTTTGTAAAAATGATAATTTTTTACTAATAATGAGTCATTCTAATAATGAGTCATTCAATGTATTTTATTAAAAAGAACATGTGTATAGGGTGGTATATAAGGAAATATGTGTATAGTTTCTTTAATTTCTTTTTAATAAAACATAAATCTAGGCGTCACATTTGTATCACCCTATATTATACATATTTTTACTTAAAATGTTTATAACATGTTAATTGTAAACCCTTATCGTTTTAATCATTGTAAAATATTTTTTTAAAAAAATAGATTTTTAAAATTATTTATGATTTACATGAATTAATTGAAATTTAGTGAATTTACACAAACGAATCATTATCCGAAACCTGCAAGATATTATTAAAAAAAAATCTAATAAATTCAATTAATAATTATTAAACATGTTACTAAAATCTTATTATATTAGAATAATGATTTATTTTATCTAAAATTTATTTATCAGGGCATTCAATTACACTATAAAAAATTTAGTTAATTCATTAAGAAGGTTAATTAATTATTATTAATATTTCCAGATAAAAAGTCATTTTTATATAAATACCATATAAATAATTTTTAAAATTGAATAGTTGAACTAAATATCAAATTAAAAAAGATCATTTAATAGTATAACTGATAATGCTATAAAATATTTTTTTAAACTATTCCTTCTATTTCGATTACAAATTTATATAAACAAATCAGTTTATAAACAAATGACCTTTTCATCTCGATCTTAATCAATGATCAAATCAGACGATCGTTTCACAAAACCAATCTCTGGCATAGGCCGAAACTTGCAACAAAAGGATGATTTCTCGAAGATTAGACCGATGTTCCAGCTCATCGCACAAGATTCAACACTCAACAACTAATTTATGCATGATGTTCGTCAGTGTATAGGCGGTCAGAGTACCACGCACGTGAGACCGGGGGGTAACACTCAAAAGCACTGACAGAGTATTAGTGCCCACTTGATGAAGCCCGGTTGTTTTGTTATTATGTAAAGTGAACCGGCCATCGTACATGTGACGGCACGGAGCAATGCGTGATGTGCATACTTTGGATGTTCAATTCCCACGGAATATGCTCAAGAAACATACCAATACTCGCTGTTATTCAATATTGAAGTGGCAAAACATGTATATATATATATATATATATATATATATATATATATATATATATATTTGAACTGAAATATTTTAACATCTGAATGTTTCACGTACCGAAAATTTCAATATTTACAGAGAAATATTTTTACATTACATCTAAGATTTAATACATTCATGAGATATTACAGTATGTATACACAGTGACTTCTGCCATTTAGAATCAATTCTTTAACACTTAATAAAAATCTGTCATTAATATGTGTCTGTTATATTCTAAAACACACACATAAAAAACATCATCTTCTATTCTATCATCGACAAAATTACTTTTAAAGTGTGTAGAAAAATAATTTCAATTTATGAGAATAAGTATTTTTTCTAAATAAGATAAAATATAATACATTTTATAACAAGATTTAACCATATTGAATAGTCACAAAATTTCTTCATTTTGTGGTATAAAATAGAGTAATTTTTTATTATATGATCTACATTCGATCTTATTTTCTATTTAAATTCATATATTTTTTACAAATAAAATTATTTATCTTTTTACATATTTATTTATTATTGTAGATTTTAATTCAGTACTGATTTTATTTTTAAATTACTAATATTATTTATACATGTTTTTCTCTAATTTTACTAAATTGAAAAGCACTTTTCGGGCATTTTTTGTTGTCACTGAAAGTTAAAATTTCGATCACTAATACCAAGTTAATATGTCAATTCTAACCTTTAATAGAAGAATTTTTTACAAGAATATCGATAAAAAAATTCAATAAATTGATTATAATATGATTTTAAAATTTTTCCAGAAAAATTATCTATAGATTAAAATTAAATTAAAGTGTGTTTTATTAAAACACACACACAATTTTTGTTCTTTAAATTTTGTATGTATATACTTACATATATATATATATATATATATATATATATATATATATATATATATATATATATATTATCTTGATGACCAATTGATGAGCCCATTTCGTGAAATAATGAACTCATTAAACTCTTATTCCTTGAATCTATTGAAGTTTTTACAATTTCTAAGCGTTGTTGAAGTGTTGAACACGTTCCATGATAATTTTCCAAACTATACTGAGTTGACATTTCAAAATTACCTTAAAAAAAATTTAAACATGGCTGCCACCAGCTGCCAAAGTTTTGATATCCTTATTGGAAAACCCTATATATATATCATCAGTCATTTTCTATCCATTACTGGATGAAAACCACCCCGAAACTTTCTATTTCAAATAATCTGAGGTCTTTATATAGATTTTCTCTAATGTATCTTAAAAAATACCATGTCAAAAAAAATATTGCTCTTTAAAGTAAATTTTCTTTCTGAGGCAAAAAATGTGAGATCAAACTTAGACAATTTTGGAAAAAATCTATTATATTTGAAATAAAAATTCAAAACTGTGTTTCAAAATATAAATATTTTTGATATTTACTTTAATGCTCAAAAAATATTTATTGTGCAATAGCAAAATTTTCAGTATGATTTATTTTTCTTTCAAAATGAGTTTGATTGTTCATTTCTTTTGATAATTTTTTTTTAGATAATATATTTATTAATTTTAATATGTAATTTTAATTCTTGTATATGGTAAAAAAATTTAATACGAAAATAAAAAGGGTTTTATAAAAGCAAATATTATTAAGTGAAAAATTCTCATTTTTACAAAATATAAAAACTAACTGGGAGAATAATTTAAAATTTAAAAATTAACTTATTACCAACGAGTATTAAAAGCAATAAATAATTTCTTTCGCAATTAATTACTAACCGATTAACTCCATTTAGTAAATGCTCTTTATTCATTATCAACCGATTTACTTGTGGTCTCTTACATCGATAAGCAAGTATATAATAATGATATAAACTCGAACCCAGAGACATATAAATCTTCATAAAGCACAATGCAGGCAATAAATTTCACAAGCATATATGTATATCTATATATTATATATAAACAACGGTTTATTGAAAATTGTATCGAAACAATAAAGAAATCTGGTCATTTCCATACACATAATGGCTATCGGGATTATAATCACGAAATAAAATACACACAATCTGACCAGAGAGCTCCGCATTACACACACAAAAGCATGACGGTTGCCGCAGTGTCCATTGGTTTTAGTCGCGCTTTGAAACTTGTCAGGAGAGAAATACCGCACAAAAACACAAAACAGAAAGAATTACCGCCAGGCTAGCTGGTAGCCGAACATTTGTGGTCATCGACGGTGGTTTTATGTCGGGTCACATATGGAGAAAGAGGATGAAACGAAAGAAAGAGGACGAGTGGTCACGTCTCTTGGACACTACACGGCGGCTACCCTCATTTAATTACAATCGGACGCATTATATAGATTCTGTATCAAACACATACACACAAACGTACAGATATACTATATACAACACTCACATATAAACATACGGTCGAATACACTGTGTGTGCACTTCGGACATTGTGAACTCCATATTTAGTAGCAGAGTTTTTTTCCGAAGAACAAACGGATAGCCACTGACCACATAGTCGTTGTTTTGCCACAGTCGATGTTTATTTTCTTCAGGACGATACTAAATGATGTATGGTTATCGATGTAATGGTTTATTTCAAATATTAACTTAAAAAGGTTATTGAATTTATGATTGCAAGAAATATTACGATACATCTGTACATCTTTTACAAAAAAAATATACATGTATAAAGATTAACGTATGTTATTCAACACTGAATCATTAATTTTGTAACGAAAAAAGTATATACATTTTTTTAAATAAAAATATGCTATCATAAAATGTCTCCTAATTAATAATTTCAATTTGGTTATGGAAATTGCAAAAAAAAAATAAAAACGTAAATTTACTATTTTCTCAAATTTTACTTTTTAATAATATTTGAATTTTGCATGTATTTATTTTATTTTATTTTTATCAAATTTTTTTTTTGTATTTTTCAGAATTTAACACTGCTAATAAATTCACTTAATGTACCATCTATTTGAAATTGGATTGCTCGAATCTGATGAGAGATAAAGGAAAGATACGAAGGGCGTTTGAAAGAGCATGGAATTTACTACAAGTAAGTGTAAAATCATTTTTGTATTTTGTAAACAACGCCCTTGGTGAATCTTCGAATATCGAACGTCGTCATATACTAAATTTTCTTTTATTAAAATATATAAGAATGTATTAATCTTTTTCAAAATTCATCAAACATTAAAATGATATTATAAATAGACAGATATTCATATTTAAAATACAAGTACAAAAAATACACATTTTTTAAATCGAATCGCTGGTTATAAAATTTATTAATTTGATTTTTTTAAAAAAAGATTTCTCGAAAAGTGACTATAGAAATTGTGAAATGCATAAAATAAAAGATTATTTTCTACTACTAACTAACTACATTATTTCAAAATTCAACAAAAATATTTTTAACAAAATAATGTGAACTTCAAAATTTATCTTTTAATATTTTAATTTGCTACATGTATTTATTTCATATTATTTATCAAGCATTTTTTTACTTTTGTAGAATTTAACAATGCCAAAAATTTACTTAAATCAATATACCATCATAAACAGAATTTTCTTTTATTAAAATATACATGAATTTATTCATCTCTTTCAAAATTCATAAAACATTAAAAAATAAAAATGATATAAATAGAGATACATTCATATTTGGACTACAAGTACAAAATGTACACATTTTTCAATTTTTTGAAAAAAAATCTACTTACTAGAAAAATAATTACAACAAAATTCTGAAATGTAAAAATTAATAATATTTTTTTTACTTTTAACAAATTATATTATGCCAGAATTGAAGAAAAAAATATTTTTAACAGTATAATAATATAGCCTCAAAATTACAGAATCCGGATCCTTAATCATCCGTTATGTAACCAATATTTAGTTCTTTTAATTTTTTTAATTTCCAAATAGAATATTTCAAAACAGATTTTAATTTAGAATATTAGTTGGATTTTAGTAGAGAATAACCATTTTTCATTGAAAAAAAATTTTGTTTAGTGTTTATTAGTTCAATAATAAAAAAATGTGTATTAGTGAAGAAAAGTATCGTAAAATTCAAAAATACTGCCTTATATTTAACTAAAAAAATAATTAACAACTAATGCCTCGAGTTTTAAAACTGTATCGATTATAAAACACACACAATTATAAAATACATCTAATAAATCGACTCTAATGCCTGAAACAGGATACTAGGAACAGTGTGAATTCGACTTTCTACAAGAAAGATATATTAAAAGCAAACGGCGCCATTTAGAATTTCCGACTGTCTACAAACAGACATTTTCGATGTATATACGAGCGTTCGTTTTTTTTTTATACTCGACAAAAATTTTTTCCAAGATTTTTACTGAAAGATTAATGTACGAAATCTTCCTTTTTTCGAACTGCTGATATTGAAGATTTATTTGTACGAATCGTTCAGCATTTAAATTAATTATTCTCTGTTTCTCTATTTCAATATACTTTTCGTAGAAATCCGCAGCGTTGTTTTCTCGGAACAACGAAAGATAGAAAGATTATTTTTTTTAATATTTTAAATTTATACATGAATAAGATTCTGTATCTAATCGGATGCGATAATTGATTTATATATTTTTTCGTGATGTTAAAATATAATGTTACTGTTTTGTTCAATATAATAATATATATTTTTCGAAATAACTTTTAAATAAAAATAGTGTAATGAATCAAAAATGTAATTTTTATTAAAAAAAATTGTCATTCTAATATTTAAATTTTAATCATAAAAAATATAAAGTTACTTTATTTATTGTAATATTTTTGAAATTTATGTAACATAAAACTTATTAAAGATTTAAAAATAATTTTAATGTCAAATACTTCAAAATTTAATAAAACTTATGTTATTAAATATAAGTGTTATGTAGTTATTAACTATGTTTGGAAAAGTACATAAATCAACTCAATGATATTAAAAGGATAAATAAGGTTTATGATTGTAATAATTACAGTTTTTATTAAAGTAAAACTACAAGGAACATATTAAAACTTTTCCAATTTATTTCATATAATATATATAAGTTTTATATAACTTAAATAAATATTTTAGATGTCATTTCGGATGTGCTTATGATTAATTTCCTATTTGTACAACAAAAATATTTTTATAAAATATTTTCTTTGAAAACAAATAATAGTTTTCTGTTTGTTTCGAACTTTTCATTCATATTTCAAAATTAAATGTTCTTATATTCCTTTTCATATATTGCTCCACGTTCTATTTACAATGTAAATATTTTAAATAAAAGTCACAACACAAACAGAACATCAATACTTGTGACAATAAAACAACTGTGCTCTTTATCATCGCTGTGACCTGATTCTCAAGCATAACAATTAACTGGCAAGTAAATAGTTTTCCTGTCTGTTTCATTCAACTATTCTGATAAAAAGAAAAAAAAAGTAAATAAATATATAAAGTGTACGATGACCTTTTGATAAATGTACATTCCATACATGAAGTCATTTATTTTATTCTGTTGTATACGTGCGTTGATTTTCAATCGCAATTCAAGACAACAAAAGAGTAAATAAATGTAATCACTTTAAAATAATTTATGTAAAGAAATTAAATCAATAAAAGGATAACGATAGACAATCTATCTATCTATCTATCTATCTATCTATATATATATATATATATACAAGCTGTCCCAATAAAATATATACAACTTAAATGATTATAAATTCAGTGTTTATATACATACAGTTCATTTTCGAAATTTTAAAAAAATCTACTACAAGAAAGAATAACTAATAATAATGTATATACATTTTTTGGGACATCTTGCATATATATAGGTGATTTTTAAGCGTGATAAAACATTAAATTGAATCCCTATTGAAAGTTCTATCTGATCTAAAAAACACATTTTATATATATATATATATACATGTGTTTGTGTGTATATAAAGGTGTTTTTTAGGTTAGATAGAACTTTAGATAGGATTTTAATTTAAAGTTTTATCACGCTTAAAAACATCCTATATAATTATTTATTAACGTATTGAAATTTTTCAATTACTAAATAAAAAAGTTTATAATAAATAAAATAATTCGATTTCTCTAAACATATAATTGAATTGGTCTCAGAAATATTGATTGAACTAAATAAAACTTAGACAGTAGTTAAAAAAATTAAAAAAAAATTCAGTTCTAACTCAAAAAATAATATTTTTTTTTCAGAGTTTTAATAAACGTATTTTTTTATAAAATTAATATTCCTTCTAGTACAACTCTTTGATAATAAATATGGTTGTTTTTTAAGCGTGATAGAACTTTAAATTGAATCCTTATGGGAATTTCTTTCTAAACTAAAGAAATACCTCCCTCTCTCTCTCTCTCTCTCTCTCTCTCTCTCTCTATATATATATATATATATATATATATATATATATATATATATAAACATTCATAAACATACATATAAATAATGTTTTTTAAGGTTAGATAGAATTTTCGATAGGGATTTAATTTAAAGTTCTATCGTGGTTAAAAAAAACATATATAACAAATAAATTTATTTTCATTGATTTTTACATGATTCTATTAACATATATGTAATTTTGTTTTATTAAAAAATTATTTGATGTAATCCGTTCTTATTAATTTTTATCACATTTACTGTATTAAAATCAAAAAGACCTACAACTAAATAAAATCATTTATATATATATATATATATATATATATATATATATATATATATATATATCTGTGTATATATATTTATGTATGTGTGCATGTAAATAAATGTAAATCCATATACCAGACACTTGTTATATTTTTTATGTAATAAATGTGTAGCATTATGGTCTCTTCTTGGAATGCACTCATAATAAAAATTAAACGAAAAGAAAATACAATTTAAAAATACATTTCATGCTTATTATTATCATTCTTTTCGACATTTCAACCGTAAACAATGCTATAATTCTCTTGTAGGTAACTAAATACATGAACTTAAGATACTGCAAATTATAAGTAACTTGATATACATATATGCATATACAAATTCACACATACACACACACATACATATATATATATATATATATATATATATATATATATAGAGAGAGAGAGAGAGAGAGAGAGAGAAAATAAATAATTTTACATCTATTTATACATATGTCAAAATTATTTTAAATATTAAATAAATTCATTAAAAAATATTAACATTTTTATCTCGACTGTGTAATAAAATTAAATTCTTCTCGGTTATTTTGAATATTAATAGTGAATAAATTAAGAAATAAAAATGTAAAATATCTCGTTTCACATAAAGAGTTTAAATTTATTTAGTACTCATTTCAATTAAATTAAAAATTTATTTCACATTTACGAAATTAAAAACGTACGTGTACTCGTATAAAATATAATTAGAAATAAGTAAATAAATAAAACATTTTATTTTCAGTAATATTTCATATATATTTCTTGTTTAGATTTATTTCTTCATAAATAAATGCTTATAGAAAACAAGAAATAATTATAATTTACAATAAGTAATGTAAATAAAACGGAAACAATTTATTACATTAAAACAATGATTCTTAGACAGCTTTTTTCGCAGTCTTTAAAGATGTGAAATTTTCTTAACAATATCAAATAAATCTTTTTTATTAAAAACAAATCGTAAAAAGCAATGTTTATTTTAAAAACCTATTAAGTATGTATTGTAAGGTAGATTTTAGAAATAGTTTAACTATTTTTTCTAAACTAGATATAAATATTGTAAATATATTAAATTTGTTTGGGTTTTTTAAAAAATAATCTTTTATAAAACAAATTGCTAAAAATATACTAAAAATAAATCAGTCCTCTTAAAATATACTGCTATATTGAGCTTTAGTTTCAGTCATTTTTACAATCTTCATTACAACGGTTTCGTAAGATCTTCAATAGATAATCCAGCTTTAGGGTACACTCAATTACCTCGTTTACATCGTTGTATAACACTTCTACAAACTTTACAGTTTCATAAAACACCTTTTTATATACTTCCTTCCACCTCTTTGCCACCTCTTCATTGTTTGTCGTTCGCTGAAAAGTTTATGTTAGGTCATACATGTAAATCAGGGAGTGGCTAGTTATATATGATATATATATATATATATATATATATATATATATATATGTGTGTGTGTGTGTGTGTGTGTGTGTGTGTATTTATAATAAGAATTTTATCAGATAAAAATTCTACCCCCGCATAATACTTTCCAAATGACTTTTAACCTTTTGTGTTTTTAATACTCAGTTTAATTGTACTACAACATACATACAAGTCCCAAGTATATAAAGCGTTTATTTGAAATGCTTGACGAATTTTGCACTTACAAAAGTATATTAAAATAAAACAAGGCATAAAAACAAATGTGTATTTGAAATATCAGTCGATCGAGATAAGAAACTTTCTCAATAATTCAAATATATGATTTGACAATAATTAACAATTTTTAACAAAGGTATGTCGGTAACGATGTGATTTATTGTTAATCAATTTTCTGGAAAAATTAGAAAATGTTATCATTTAAAGTATTGTTGATATTAAGATTTTAACTGATTTCTTTTTAATAACTAATTTCAAATTTACAGAACAGGATTTTAAAACAATATTTAATATTCACTTATTTCAATACTAACAATGGTTGCATAGCTATCGAAATGCTAATCAGCAAATAAGTCAGCAATAAAAGATTTTTTATTCACTTTCATACAATCTTGTGTTAGACTAACTGATTTGTTTATATACAGTCATCCAAATGTGACGCATAGATTTTTTTTATTAAAAAGAAACATGTAGATAGTTTTTTTTTAATAAAACACAAATCTAAGCGTCAAATTTGGATGACTCTTTATTAAAATGAATTTATAATTTGTTGCAATTTTCAAGTTTCAAAAAAATCGAAAATTGTAAAATAATCTCGAAAAAATTGATTAGAAAATTTCCATGAAAGAAAGTAGAACATTAAATAATGAACATAAATGAAAATATGATTTTTTTTATAGTTTTTATCCAAAATTTATTTTTATTTTATTAAATTTATGAAATTTAGTTTTTATAAATATTTTATGTTAATTTTTTTTGTTTATTACCAAATTCTTTTTTAACGAGTACAATAATTAAAATTTTTCAAATATAAAAAAAGCCGTTTGATAAATATGGTAAAAAAGTGAGAAAAACTAAATTAAAAAAAATAATTTAATTATTTAATTAATTAAATTAAACAATAAATAAATTTACTATACTTATTAAACGACCCTCGTATATATATAGAAAGAGAGAATGAGAAAAAAGGTCATCCAAATATAACGCCTGGATTTGTATTTTATTAAAAACAGAAAAATGTGTACAATTTTTTTTTTAATAAAACACAAAAAACTGGGCTTAACAATTAAATGACCCTATATATGTATATATATATACATATATATATATATATATATATATATATATATATATATATATATATATATATATATGTGTGTGTGTGTGTGTGTGTGTATTTATAATTTAATATTAATAAATTTTTTGATGGACCGTAAAAAATTCTTGAATTTTTATCACTTAAACATCCCATTTTTTAATTTTGAATACATACCATTTACAGTTTGATATTTTCTCATATTTCTATAATTAAATATTATATTTTAACATTTAATAACAGATACGTATTTTAATATATCAATAATTAATCTAATAATTAAAAAATATATTTCAAATTTTATTTTTTATACTTTATTTTTCAAATCGGAACTGACTTTTTCTTGTAAATAATTCCAATTTTTTCAAATCATTTATTAACTACAAATGTACAAAAAATCCAGAAAAATCGTAACAAAAATTACTTCAACACTGATTTCGAGACGAAAAAAATAAAAAATTTAAACAATACATTTAAATGAAAATAAAGAAACAATTTTTATATAAGTTACACCCAATATTCATTTTTATTCTATTATATTTATGAAGTTTAGTTTACAGTATATAATTTACTTTTTTATTTATTACCTAATTATTTAAATTAACATATGTGTGTACATATATATATATATATATACACACACACACATACATACACACACTCGAGTATAGATGTATATATAGGTGTTTTTTAAGCGTGATAGAACTTTTAATTGAATTCCTATCGAAAGTTTTATCTAACTTAAAAAAACAGCTTTATATATACATGCGTGTGTGTGTACGTATTTATAAAGGTATGATAAATTGATGTTTTTTAGGTTAGATAGAATTTTCGATAGAGATTTAATTTTAAGTTCTATGACGCTTAAAAAACATCCTATATATACACAAACACATATATATAATTCAATGTGATTAGTGAGTTTATTGTGATCGTGCGAGAAATAAAATCCGTACCACAAGTAAAGCTAAAACTTAAATATAATAGAGCGTAACTATTATGTTCCCGAGCGCATTAGTGCAAAATTCATGAGTCAAAATATCCTACTCGAAATTCTATAAGTTTGAATCATTGTTACGAAGGTCTGAAACGTACACAAAAGCGAACGGAATCTCACTATTTGATTCCTTTCTTAGGTTATTTAGGTGAATTTACACACACACGCATACACACACACACACCCGGTCGAACGAAATACGTGGTAAGCGCCCGGCACGACAAGGTCTCCGATATATTGTTGCCTTCCAACATGTTCGTATTGGCTATTGTTCTCATATGGAAACGTGGGCGGTTAGTTGACTTTGCGACCACGGCCCGGTGTCCGGTGGTACGGCATTTCATATAATGTATGGGTTTAGTTTGCATAAATACATACGAATTGTGACCGCTATGAAATACTTCACAGTGGACACTGTGGTTGATAGAGCTTCACCCTAGAAGTAATCATCATGTCAGACGGTCTTACCCTCGCTTCGATCAGTAATGCCGGCACGTTTTTTTTCCGTCTTCCTTCGAACAGTTCTGTTTGCATAATGTCTATAAAACGTAAGACTATTTATCTTCGATATCATTTATCATATCATAAAAGAAAACTTGATTATATACACGTAAGGAAACACGTGAGATGTTTTTTCTAAGAAGAAAATTTTAAACGTCTGTTCTAAGAAAACTTAACACTAAATACATACGGATATATTTCGAAAATAATTATTATTCGGCAAACATTGCGACGAAATGTAATCAACGCTCTGTCATACAATCAAACATTCAAACTAATCTGTAAAACACAATAGTGTGACATTATGTATATATAAAAGAAAAAGAGATAGAAGATATATTTTATATATATATATATTACTTCATATCTGAAATATTATAATCTTGATATATCGTTAAATACATTTTTTATAAGTTGATTCCTTTTATTTCTGTTAATAAATATATTTAGAATCATTCAGTTTAATTTATGTATAAAAATATTAAAAAATAAAAAAATGTGACAATAATTTTGAAAATGATTTAAATCAGTTTTTCTCTATTTAATATTATAGCAAATTTATTTTGACACAAATAAATCATTCAACTTAACACCATTAGAAAAAAATCACTTATTGTCCATTTTATTCTCTAATGTGCATTTCGATGACATAAAATGTGACAATAATTTTTAAAATTATTTAAATCAATTTTTCATTATTTAATTCTGTGACAAATTCACTTTAACACAAATAAATCATTCAACCTAACATCATAAGAAAATAATCACTTATTGTTCACTTTATTTTCTAATATACATTTCGATGACAATCCTATGAAATGTGATAATAATTTTGAAAGTGACTGAAATCAATTTTTCTCTTTTTAATGCTGTAACAAATTTGCTGTAACATAAATGAATCATTCAACCTAACACCATTAGAAATAATTACTTATTGTTCACTTTATTCGCTAATGTTCATTTCGATAGCAATTCTATTAACATCAGAATATTGATTTATATTTTCAGTTTTGAGTTATTACGACTTTTTCAAACATCTCAAAACTGAATCATCTTTAACCTTTTTCTATCATTTGATAGATGAAAGTCTCTCCCAAAATGTTCCACTTCGATTAATCCAACCAATACCTTTTTCTTCCACTCTATTCTAACGGAATTTTCTTATATTTCTATCCCGTTTATTCATTACTATCTTCTTATATTTTTTTATATCTAGGTTCCTCAAACAATAATTATATATATACTTTTTTGTACCACCCTCATTTTCCTCAAATTAATCAATTTTGTTAACAAAAAGGTTTTTAATCTACCAAAGTATTATTCTTAGCTCATCGTATCCAATAAATATAAAACTATTGTCTGTTATGTAAAAGAATATATGAGTAGGAGTATGTATGTGTGTGGTATGTTTATACATTAGACTAAAGTTCATTCACTTTGGTGGTCGTTAACCTATTTATTACACATATTATGTAAATATAGAGTTTCTTACTTATCAGATGAACTGATGTTCGATATATAAACTATTCTGAAATAACAATTTAATGAAGTTTAAGCTGACTTAGTCACGCAATACAGGTGTGTAAGAGCTGCTATCTATGAGCAATTAACACCAGAAATGTGATACAGACTACACTGAAAGAAGAAACTAACAATATGTATCTATGCATATATAAATATATATATATATATATATATATATATATATATATATATATATATATATATATATATATATATATATATATTCATATACGGAATTAAAAGTAGACGAATAAATCATAATATAACGTAATGTATTAACACTGTCATTTATGTCGTATATTTTTTGACAAATGTCCCTTCGAGTAAGATATCTTATATATATATATATATATATATATATATATATATATATATATATATATATATATATATATATATATGAGTATTGAATGTACGTGTACCATATTTGGCTGAGAAATCAATATCTACTGCTGTCAAGAGAAATTGATGAATAGTCTATGTCAAATAAGAATACATAATTTTCTATATTTGAATATAGTCCAATTAGTGATATTGAATAGTTTGAGCAGGTGTTGAAATGTTTCTGATTTCGAAATTATACATAATATATATATATATATATATATATATATATATATATATATATATATATATATATATATATATATATATATATATATATATATATATATAAGATGTAGCTTAATTATGAACAACATAAATAATTTTGAAAAAGTATGACTTGAAAAATAAAAACAAAGTAAATAAAACATGTTGTATTTACAATAAATAGTTTTAAATCATTTTATGTTCATTTAAGTGTCGATAAAAGAAAATTTATTTTAATAAATTTACTTTAATTCACCTTCATTTCGGATCATCAATTAAAATATGTATTTTATTTCAATCAAAAAATATTGGAATGAAATAAAATTTTTAAGGAAAAATCTGTTTTACTTAT